>WBMY01011136.1:166739-245106 GCA_013397315.1 Donacobius atricapilla
AAGGAAATACCAATACATTTCAGAAGAAAGGCTTCTATTCTGGAACTGGTCAGGAAATGGATAGCGTTTGCATCTCAGAAAAATCTTTGGGTTTCACTTACATTTTGAAAGATTTCCAACCAGTTCTGCTTGAGGAAATACAAAAGGAAGAGAAAGCAGGTCAAGGAGAGAATTAGCAAAGGATATTTGCAGAAAAGTAAAAATTATACAGGCAGAGTGCTTTAGGATATTCACAACATCAAAAGTCATGTACCCTGAAAGTAAATTAATCTGATCTGTATCTTAATATGCAATAGCTCAAACATTAGATGAATTACTTATAACTGATATTAGTAGATGAGTAGGAGTTGAATGAACTAGTATCTGAACAATTCATATTCCACACATGCTTCTGAGACATTCTCAAACTCTACACTGTGCTTACACAATCATATATTCATTACAAAATGAATCTGTGATCTACTTAGCTCAATCTAGACCATCAGTGGACAGAACTCCCCTGGGTTTCAGGACACAGATTCTGGCTAGCTCTATCTATTTTTGCTCACAGTTCTAACTCTCACTTTGTTACTGAAACAATAATAGATTAACAAGCGCTTGCTCTGATGTTGAGTATTTCCCCCCACCTTTTGAGTTCAGGACTTTATTCCAAAACTTCCAGAAGCTAACATATTTTCATGTTTTCAAGCAGTGGCTTGCTCTTTCAGGAAAGTCGATGAGACAAGTCTCTAGAGCTTTTCATCCCACTGACATGGACTATCTTACTTGCTTGAGGGATCTGAGCCTAAGCAATGTGCACAGAGTCTTTTTAGAATATTTCCATTTGGCTTTAGCACAATGACACAATCCTCAAGCAGTGCAAATGTAACTTTGGACTTCTGAAAGTCTGACTTCATTCCCATTGTTAATGGATACGAATTCTGCTGCCAATGTCATCAGAAGCCAGACAGGACTCACAGCAGCTGGGTCTCAAGTTAGAGGAACTAATGTCCTTTGCACAGCCTTAGTGCCTCTGCCTTTCAAAGAGGTCTTCCTCAGGAGGAGACAAAAGCAACTCTGACATTTAACCAAGAACAGGCACATCTTCCTTAAATTTCTCTGCTAGCTTGAAAGAAAGATAGGCAATTGCATTCTGTTTGCAAAATGGCAAAAGTTTTGCTGAAAAATACTTACTGCATTTCACACTTGGGACAGGTGTATTCCTTTGATGAACAAAGAAAACCTATTTGGAGTTTAAATATCACCTTAATCTACCTCTGATCCTTCTGGATGACAGATACTGCGTACCCATAGATATATGTAACTGGAAACACACCGTTAGAAGATACAAAGAAAACAATAGAGGTAAGCTGGGTTTTTAGATTTTGACACGTTCCAGGTTTGCAAAAAAAAAAAAAATTATTTCAAAGAGAAATTCAGGACAGCAGTCCGATCTTCTGGCTACAGCTAGTTGAACTGCTTCTTAAAACTACTACAGAGCAGCAGACAGAATGTTGAGCAAGCATATGAAAAGTAAGTGGTGCTCACTTGCTCTACAATGAGATTCTGTCAGGGGTTACTGAGTTAAGTGAGTTGCTCACAGCAGTGACGGAAGCTCTTACAAAGGTACTTCAGAGAAAAATTGTATGTAAAGGACCACAGTAAATAAAATTAATGAACTGCCAGCAGTATCAGCAGCAGATCTGAAATTAAGACAAATGGATCCCTGTGCATTTTGCAAAGAAAGAATAATCAAGTCAGTCAGCATTATTGTCCTTTAGTTACTAAAGGATTCCATTGGCTCCCAAGGATAACTCATCCTGCCTGTTACAGGTGGGGAGGGGAATGCAATGCAACAGGGATGATCTGGGGTTTGTTAAGCTCACCATGCCAGTGGTAAGCACCATGAAGATACAATTAAGAATTTGTGAAAGGTAATACCTACCAATCCCTTTATCTAAACAAAAATAATAATTCACAGATAATGTAAATGAATTATAATAATTCTACTTATGCTTTGACATCTACTCTGCACATGCTTCTCATGTTTGTTTTATTTAATCATTGCTTGAATGGCTGCTTCAAGGGAGGAAAATAGAAGCAAAAATAAAACCAGCATGAGAAATAAAGTCACAATAATAAAAGCTATGCCCAAGGAATAATCCAGTAATTGCCCTATATTTTTAAAGTGCAAATAATCCTAAATAACCATTTTCCATCTTCAGACGAGGTTAAGCAAAAAACTCATTCTTGTCATGCCCCAGTGACCAGGAGTTGCATAAGGAACTGTGGCATTAATAGCAGAAGAACAGGTATTTTAAAATTTACTCATGATGAAGTAGGTAAGGTTTGTTAGTGTTGCATTTTAGGGTGTTCTGTTGTTTTTCTGCTGTTTTTTTTGCCTTTTTTTTTTATTCCTCAACATCAAGAAGACCTGTAGCTCTGCCAGTGCAGGTACACTTGCTTTTCCTATGAAGAAGAAAACTTTTATCTTGGAAACTTGAATAGAAGTATTTTTTTTCTTGAGAGAAATTCTTTGGGAAGCCCGTTTGCAATTTACAGGTAATTGTGGAATTCCTTGAGAATGTCTGTGTTTAACCCCAGCCAGCAACTCTGTCCCATACAGCTACTTGCTCTTCCTTGCTCCAGGTGGGATTGGGAGGAGAATTGGAAAAAGGTAACTATGAGTTGAGACATGAACACTTCGAAATAAAGTAAATAAGAACAAAACCAGTAACAACAACAATGAAGATGATTAAAAGAGAGGTAACAAAACAGGGAATAAAACACAACACAGATAAGGAATGCGCAACACAACTGCTCCCAACTCAACCCATCCCTCAGGAGTGATCAGCTCCTCCCTGGCAACTCTCCCAGTTTATGCTCTATGGTACGGAATATCCCTTTGGCCAGTTCAGGTCACCTGCCCTGCCCCTGCTCCTCTCAGCTTCTTGTGCTCACTCGTGGAGCATGGGAAACTGAAAAGTCCTTGACCTGGGACAAATTCTGCTCAGCAACTAAAACCATCAGCACATTATCAACATTATTCTCATACTAAAACCAACACACAGCCCTGTACTGGCTACTAGGAAGAAAATGAACTCCAGCCAAAACCAGGATAGAGAAACGACACATGTTCGGTGAAAAAGAATTGGATAAAATGGGAATTTCCCATTAATTTTTATTTTTAATCTGCACTAATTTAAAACCCAAGGTACTTCTAACAAACAGTACCAAAATTAATCTAACCTATAACCTAGGCATATGTAGTATATAAAGTAGGTTTTTTAAAAAAAATTAACAAGGATATTTTGTAAAACATCTGCAAACTAACCTGAACCAAATTACAAGGCCTATGTTAAACAGCCGGTAAGGTTCTCTGTGGGGTGAATTTCCATCAACCTCACCTCAGTGGATCTGTCCACATTAGGCAGATGAGAGGCTTAGGCTCAGTAGTTCTACTGCACGGCAGCAGGACTTGGACATAGTCGCAAACCACCCACACACTATGGATAACTGGAGAAAATCACAAATATCATGGTGAAATTGACATTACATAATTTCAAATGTAAGATCAACTTCCAAGCTTGTGCTCTTCCCAAGGGTTGATGTAACAGGTAATACCTGACTTTTGTGGAAGGTGATTATTTATGGTACGAGCTTCACGCACCTTGCCAAGACATGTGAATGTCACATGCACCGGCCACTTTGACAGATACTGTCCCTACCAAAGCAATACACAAGTCCTCCTAGGAAAACATTTAAAAGATATTTTCCAATGGATGATGATAGGAAGAGCAGGAGCTCACTTTCACAACCAACTCCTTGCTGCATGTAAGGAACAACTGGCTTTGCCTGCTTTCATTGACTACCTCTGTCAGTCAGTATTTTTTCTTTTCTGCATATCCAGACTATCACAGCATTTGCTTTTAGATTCTCTCAGGGAACTATTTAGGGATATGGTCTGCCAAAAATATCCCCAAAATATGATGGATCTCATGCTAGAGACATGCTACACGCTGTGCAGCTTTGAAGTGTTATTTTTCCCTGCTGTTTTTGGGTGGGTCTTAGATTTGTCAGCCACAACATGGAAAATATGGATGGTAAACAAGCTAAAAGTGGTGTGAATAAAGTAAATAAAAAGCTACTGTCAAAACACATCCAATTATGCTCTGTTGTGGAGATTTAACACCAGAGGATGATTTTCAAAGTAAAAATAGTGTGGGATGCCTTTCTATTTGTAGATTAATTTGGAATGAAAGGCTTATTTGTGCAATTTAAGCCAAATGCACTATAAAATAATGATGATCTCCTCAATTGCAATTCTTTATTCATGGAAAGTCATGTTTGTTAAACAATTTTCAGGAAGGTTTTTTAACCCACAGTACTTAATTCAATTGTACCTTATTTTATATACATAATATAAAGTAATTACATGTAATTACAAGGGAAGAGCAACACATCAATACCTTGTGCAGGAACAAAATATGCCAATGCATTCAGTCACACTGTTGAAGATGAATAGCACAGTAAACTTTTCTATTGATGGGAGTTAGCACATCAGAAATCACAGATTTCAGCTTCTTAGTCCAATGCTTTAGTTTTAGCCTCCTTTCTGAGTAACAAATTAGTTAAAACATCCCTGTCTAACTACAATCGCAAATTTAACCCAAGACCAAACTTTTTGTTACAGTGTTTTGGTAGTAATGGCACTGTAAATCAGGACAACATACTGCAAGTTATTTGCACCAGCTCGAGGGACAACTAAACCAAAGATTATTAAGATATTGAGGATATAAGACACAAAATTAAATAAACAGCTCAGACAGCAAGGAAGTGCCAACAGAAGAGCAGCATCTTACAGAAGAACTGTGATTCCTACATATGGTATCCAAAGAAAAACACTTAAGAGGTTTCACTTATGCAACTATCTGCTACCAAGAAAATGCTAATGGTTCCCTATGAGAATGATGAAAACTACCTTCTTCAGGTGGCTTTAGGCCTTTCATTTACAGCACCAAAGGAACACTTCTCAAGAAAACAGACATTTGATTTAAAAAGTCTTAGAAAGAAGCTGTCTGGCTTCTCAATATATAGGCAGAGGCATACAATTTCAGCAGAAAACTTAATAGGAGACTGCACCACCTCCCATGGCTGCCCAGACCTCCCTCCTGATAAAAACCAGTGGGGAAAATCAACCTTCCTGCACCTTAACAGGTCTGAAAACATCCCCTTCCAGCCTGACTGAACCATTGTCCTCTGTGCAGGAATGACAGCTCAATCTGAGCTGTCCACCTACTCTTAAATTGCAAAAGAAGGCTACATGGATGCTGTGGTAAATTTCTCCTGCTGCACATCATAAGCAGAAGTTATTCTCATGAGACACCATGAAAGTGCAACATGACAGGTCCCATTTAGTCTTGTGTATCTGAGGAGAGGGGTTGGCACCAAGAAACAGTGCTATTTCAGCAGGAACTGATAACACAGGTATCCAGTTTTGAGAGGGCCAGATGATGTTCCAAGAGGCATTGTGAATCCAGATTGATCTTCTTCCTAAAGAAATTCTGACTCATATTATCCCTGAGGGAAACAAGACAAAACTGCCTGCTGAACTCGCTCTGCTGAAGAAAGTCCCCTAACTTCCCAAAAGCTTTCAAAGCCTCTTGTCTGTGTCTCCCTCTGCCTTTCAAGAATTAGGGGATACTGTAGCAGATTTTAAATATGAGCAGACATTATGCACACCAGGAGTATATTCACAGCAAGCTATTTCTAATACTGCCTAAGGCTGGAGAAGAGAACAAAAAGAATTAGAAATGTCTGCATTAACTAATTATAAATGCTTTTCTGTGAGACAGAGCAAAAAGAACGTAAGCAAAGGAGGGGTAAAATCCCTAATTTCCCATCTCTACATTAAAGATCCCGTTCTCTACCTGCTGGGAAAAAAACCCAAAAGAAACAGTCCTTTGAAAATGTATAAAGTTTAACTATATGCAGCTTTACAGCACAGCAATTTGAGGATGCCTACACAGAAGTAAGTTTTCAAGCGGC
The DNA here is from genome assembly GCA_013397315.1 of Donacobius atricapilla. Classification (NCBI taxonomy): domain Eukaryota; kingdom Metazoa; phylum Chordata; class Aves; order Passeriformes; family Mimidae; genus Donacobius; species Donacobius atricapilla. The sequence continues at coordinate 172,767 of WBMY01011136.1, forward strand.
CTGGAAGTAAAACAGTTCAACCTCCTCTAAAAGTCAATTCTGATTATGAAACAGAGTCTAAGCAGGAAATAAAGACAAACTCTAGAGAGAATATTGCGACCACTATGTTCTCCCTTTAGCTTGTAAACCTCATAAAAATATATATTATTAATGATCCAGTAGTCCCACAGCTCTGCAATCCCCACTGGAGCAGAATACAAGTCCTGGGTAAAGCCAGGGGAAAAGCTGATGAAGACAGCTGAGCCCTGCTGCTAGCAAGGCCAAGCTGTGGTGAAGAGAGATGGAGAGGAACTCTGCAAAATTCTGGAGGATGACCCTTGGGGTTGCATCCCTTCAGTGTAGCAAATGGAAAGACAGCTGAAGAACCTGCTCATCAAAAAATATGGATTTCATTCCAATTAGTGTCTTCCCCTCTATGCATTTTAATCATCAAGAGTACATGAATGTCATAGGCTCTCTCCTTCTATCCATTTACTGGATGGAAATACTGCACCCAAAGGGCTAGACAATGATCCTGAAAAGGGATAAAAAGTAAAAAACCCCCATGTAAACAGTAGTGGAATAACACCTACCAAAATACTTTATTTCACTGCCTTGCAGCCCTTTCCTGAGAAAAGAGACTGTAATTGGAAGAGCACAGTAAAGTGAGGTCAGCACTAATTATGAAACCCCACCCAGAATACCCAACTGCCTGAGCTGAAATAGCTTCTGCAGATACTGAGAGTTCTGAAAGAGGAGGGCACTGGCAGTACACTTGACCAAATTAATCTCTGTTGTGACCGACTGAAAACGGAGCTACATCCGAGGCAAATTGTTCTTCCACCAATAAACCAGCACTGCTTTAAGCAAAACAAACCACTGAACCACAGTTCCTACTGCCATCACTAGATGTCTCTTACTGCCCTGCTTCCTCATAGTTGAGTATCTTAAACATTTTACCCTTGAATGTTTCAGTATAACCTTGAAATAAAACTGTAGTGAAAGAAACTGCCTCCCGAAGATCTGTATTAATAACAAAAGGACAGCTATATGTTCAAATAGCTTTCCAAATTTGCTTTAATATTATTGATACTCTTCTCTCTGATATGTAATCCAGGAAAAAAGTCTTTAAGAAAAGGGAAAGAGGAGAGAAGCAGGAAAAAGCATTTGCACTTAGAAAAACAGGCCACTATAGGAGGTTCTCACCACAAACCGCCTGCAATTTGCAAGTGAAAATAAAACTGCTTTTCACAAACCACTGTGCAACAGACAGATACGCCATGACTATCTTGCAAAGGATGATACCCCAAGAATTTTAGGTAGCAGTTTTATTTCATTTAGAACCTCAGAAGCATTGGCAAGCAGCAAAATACCTGTTTACCAGAGCTTACATATACTTCTACATTTTCTGCAAAATACTAATTTATTTCATACAGATCCCACAATGATCCACTCTTACCTTACTGCGACAGCCATGCTCCCTATAGGGTTGATTGGCAATGGCCTGGCTCCAGGAAATATTCCTCTACTCAGTACTCGAGCTCCATTTTGTATCACTCCCGAAGGAACTAAAAACAGAACAAAACAAAACACAGAATGTTTTTTCTTCTAAAGGAAAAGTTAGAAAAATACAGGAGCAAAATGTGGAACTTAAGCTTTTCAATGTACTGAAAAACCATTAAGAGAGGCCCGTGCAGTACACTGCTTACCTTGGACATCTCAGCCTCCAGTCTTCTGAGTGCCATTCTATTTCCAATGCTATTTTCATGGCAATGATAACATGGCTCGCCAAAGCCACTGCCTAACCTAGTTGCTGCAGATCATTCCTTGTACAAATGAATCACTTTTGCTCTGTAATTGCTGTTCTGCTGCGAATGCATGTGCTTAGAGTCAAAACCAGCTATGAGCACAGATGTAGCTACAAAAAGAAACAATGACCCCTTACAGATAAAACAGAACACAAGTACTTCACTGCAAGATCACAGTTGACAGCTTTTTATCATCCCAGGTTACTTTCTGAGCAGCAATATCTTGGCCCCCCATCTCTGCAAAACAAAATATTAACTACAAATATGTATTTACCATGAAGAGAAAGAGAAGAGGCTATAAAGGCATTATGTCCGTGGCACTAATTAGGCCCTGTCTCCAGGCCACTGATGACCCTGCCAAGAAGCCTGGCAGCAGTCTCGCGCCTCCCGCACACAGCCAGGTCACAGCCCAGCCTCCCTCACCCAACACAGGCTGATGCCACTGACACCAAACTCCTAGGTCCTGACCACTACAGACAACACATTTCACTGGGCTGTTCAACTTGGCTCTACATCAAAAACTGCAGCTCTGACCAACAAGATTTTAAGCTACAACTGAGTACCTGTTTTCTACCTAGGTGTGTTTCTGTACACTGCTCAGCCCTGGGCAGACAGCTGACCAAGTATTAGAGAAGCACTACCCAGGCACCACCAAAGCAAGAGCGCCCTTAGCAAGTCTCAGGATTTTCCTCCTCCACTCTGAGACGCAGGACTACCAAATACAGTTTTTAGTCTAGGCCCTTACCAGGGACCTACTTGCATTTGTTTGCACTGCTATTATGTCCCTTCCTGCTGGAACAGTAACCTCACTACAGCCTCCACAGAACTTGTTTCTTTTACATCCACAGCCAGCCAGTTCATACACATTCACACTCATGACATTTACTGTAAGTCATCAGTCATACCATAACTTCCCCCCATGGGGACTGTCCAAAAAGAGAATGATGACCATTACTCTTTTTTTATTATTTTAAAACATACGTGCATTATATAAACACATGCAAGATAAATGTAAGCCATATCACTCCACATACACCCACAGAATTAATTTTTAAACAAATTACATGGGGACTAGAAAAATTATTCAGAATCAACATATACACTTTACTGCCCAACTTCAAATACTCACACCCCAAAAATACTATGTGTATTCTGAGGCAGAGGAGTATAGGCTCAGAAGGATGTTAGCTGTAAGCTGCTGAGGTACACTTCAACTTCCTATAAACATTATGCCAGATCGACACCTCCCTTCCTGCTGTCCTGGTGCTCACCTTATTTCACTCCAGACCACACAGATTAGTTCTGGGAAAATCATCTTCTTTCTCCTGCTTGTGAGAGTGCATCACTCCCCCGATCAAATCCTGTCACTGTGTTATACCCACTCTTGCTTTTGAGCACTTTTGAAGAACAGGTCAGTTATATTTAGGTGCTTAAGTACAGCCTCAAATGGCTAAAATTACAGAACCTAGTTTATAACAACTTGGGTCAGCTTTCAATGACCAGAATAATTTTAAAATTGCATTTTGCTATTTATACCTTACTACTCTATACACTTTCTCCTTCATTGCTAGTTTATGAGGAATCGATCAAACTTCTTTCACTCAGGGGACACTTGCAAGGCTTTCACTGCTCCAATGTTCTGGTTTGTAGAAACATTATCATGTTAAAACTCAAAAAGCTGAATTCCTTATTATATTTGTTTTAACAGCATGACCTTGAGCTGGTAGAAACATCAGTATCATGAAAGAAAAGCGGTCTGCTCAAGGATATGGCTAACCTAAAATGCAAAGGTAACAGGATAATTCAAAGCAACAGATAAACATGCTGAATACTTAAAGATCAATAAAAAGACATAATTTCCAATGGGCATCATTATTCCAAAGAACTTTTAAAAGGGACAGATTTTATACTGCACTACACAGTATGGTTTCTCTGTTTACAAAGTCCCATCAAAAGAAAGGAACCAGGAGTTTTGACTGAGAAAAATTTGGGAATCTTCTCTTCACTATGATACAAACCATAGTTTTATACTGAAATGAAACATTTATGCATATGCACAGAACGTCAGTTAGCTACGGATACTGTCTAAATATACACTGTAGAACTTCAAAGCAAACATACTGAAAGGGCTACTGCAAAAAAGAGAGCAACGGGCTCCTTGATGCTCAAACTCTTCTTTCCACAGTTACCTAATTATCCTGGTCTGCTGGCAGAGTTAACTGATACTTATTTTATCCTTTTTCTTCTACTACTCTCTCCCTTATTGACAACTCCCATTGCTTCTTTAGAACATCCCGTTTGCTTCCTCACCAGTTCTCAAAAATTAGCTTCCCGTCTTTCCTTCTTTATCTCTTCTGAGTTTCCTTTTTTTCCCTGCACTCCGGTGTATGTATCTATATCTATATCTATATCTATATCAAATACACTGCCAAGTCTCACAACTTAGGACTTCTATACATTGACACCCTCACTGGAACCCATCCTTCATTTTCCTTGACCCTCTGCAAGTTTGTAAGTCACGGAGTGCTATCCTGGAAACATTCTCTTCAAAAACTTCAAATTTAAAACATTCCCACGTCAACACACATGCACACACATACAAACACACACTCTCCACATATTCCCTTCAAGAAGTAACAAATGTTCATAAAAAAAGAAAACACTGAAGTTTGCTGTCTTATGAAAATACCCCCTAAGAGACAACTTGGTCTCTTGTCCTGCTGATGGAATTAACTCCAAACATGGCCAGTCTGTGCCTCGTGCCATCACTCCCTGAAAGGCTTCAGTAAGACTATTCAGGGCCAGAAGAAGCCTTAACCACGATTGTGTGATTATAACTTTTCTCGAAAGTACATCACAGCTCCATATAATGAAATCATTACTCAGAATTCAGTAACTATTTCCGCTTGCAGCACCAGTGTTACTGACACTGATTTTTGGTTTCGTTTCTTTGGACTCTCTGAATTATGATTCAGAAAAACCACTATATCACTCAGACAGACAGACAGAAAGTTGTCTGCAAGGGATCACTGAAGAAGGACACTGGACTATGTAATGTATCATTTCAGGAAATATATGGAACCATAAAGAAAAAAACTCCAACATCACAACTTGCTGGTAAATCAGCTTCCGTAGCACTCTAAAACTAAAATGAAAAGCAGGATTAAAATAATTCAGCAGTAAAAGGTATTAATTTCTAGTTATCCATATTACCAATGTGCCATGGTAAGACTGATCTTTCTTGCTCATTCATCTCTACTTTCAGCATTTAAATTATCAAAACTGATCCTTGCAAAAAATAACATTTATTACTTAATTTTAAAAAGATTATGTATATAAACTGCTATTACACTGTCCCTGGTACCCGCAGAGTCTTCCAGCCTTTGTGCAGGCTGTATGACAGCTACTTACATTCAAGGAATTATTTATTCATCTTAGTGCTTTTGAAGGGTTGTGGATTATTTACTGGAAATCATATGGTGCTTTTATTCCAAAGATACATTTACACCTTACAAGCTTTAATTATGTTTCAACCCATACTTTGAGGTGAGACATTTATATTTTAGATTGAAGATTCAAGGTGTGGAGGTAAGATAATTCACTCCAAGCCATATCATCCATCAGAGCCAATCTGGACTAACACCTTACAGTCCTGACTCCTCTCTTCTAATGCTTCTTTAACCGACAGTACAGGCAGGTTACAGGTTCCCAATTCCTAGGCAGAAGTGTGAAATGTAATTTACACCTTTTCTGTGCAACTGCCGAAAGCCGAAAGCCGTTTATGTCTGAGAAACTCAGCTCAAGAAAACAATGCAGGAAGACCTGTGCATCTCTTTGATGAAGGTTTCCTTTTTCACAGAATGTTCCCAGTGAAACAGAGAGAATCTGAAATGACAAAATCATTATTCACCTTTCAACTTTCATCACTGCTATGTTTTCAAGGGTCTACTCTGCTCTCAGGAAACTTACACCCAGAAAACACTTTCATTGGAGTAGAGTTAATCGGTGTACAGAGAATCTGCCCCTAATCTGCTGCATCAATGGGGAAATTATGTTTGGATTTTATGCTGCTCTGCTGGAATTTCACAACCTGAACAGACTCAGCGAGCTGTGTCTCCACTGGCTAACTCTGGAGCAAAGCAATGTATCCAGTGTAAAAAACCAAGACTACACCTGAAATTCTCCAAGGGGGGAAAAAAAAATCTTCCTTTTGAAGTGAACTTTCATGCCATAGTAACAGACAATAAAGTGAATGATATGTAGGAGAACGTACCATAATCTGAATCCATCAAGGCACTATGTTCACATAGTGTTAATAGGATCTAAAAGAAGCCCTTCAAAAATCCAGTGTTGTTTTGTAGCCTGTATTCAGGGTCTGTAGGTGGAAAGTAAGTAGAGGGCTACATGATCACTCCACAGCAGTGCAAGACTATCTTAATCCAGGGCATGCTCTTATGTGCACATTAGCTGAGGGAACTATTCCAACTATGGACTTCTTTCATCACATCTCTCAACAGTCTGCACCCCTGATCTCCTACTTGCAGGTGTGTGCAGATGAAGCAAGTCCCATTCTGGCTGAGATAACCACCTCATCCAAGGTCTTCACAACAGCGTCAGAAAAACCATGTTAGACTAGGTCTTTCCCTGAAGATTTGATTGTCAAACAAACAATGTAGCAATTTAGTGAAACTGAAATGCAAAAGGAGGAAGTAATGGAGACTCATTAGACACACTGACACCCCAACAGCTCCCCCAAAAAGGAAGCTAACTTGGTTAAATACTGGCACATGAAAGTTAAATGAAGGGTAGGCAAGGAGTAAGTTTTGCTGTCAGTCAAGACAATGAACTGGGTAAAAAACATCTTCCCTGTCTGATCTGGGACACAAACTTACACTTCATTAAACTGCCTAGCTCAAGGTAGCCAATACTTAGTAAGGAAGAATGAATAGTATTTACTGAAAAAGAATTTTAAAGAAGTGGAATGTGTGAGTGTATCCTGTAGGGATAGACTGGTTCTTTGCTTCTTCTCTCATCATATGGCACACGCATCGATCTCAGGGCTCTCTTCCCTGACCTAGCTTCTGTAGTACAGAAGAAATCATTACAGACAAGAGGTACAAAGTTTCGGCTAATATCTGTCAGCTTCAGCTCTTTTCTGCCAAGCTTTCTTTCACTACAGTGCTTAGTAAAATTCTTTATATCAGGCTACAAGAACTGAAAGTAGGAAATTGCTGATGATGTATAGTGGATGGGACATTAGAAGTTGCCAAAAGCAAATGTTTTCTGCCAAATGTGTAACTTTATTCAGCTATCTTATCCCAGGCACAAATTTGATGTCATCTGGCCAACCTGTATTTTACTGCTCAAGGACAATTTTATAGCTCTTAAATTCCATACTCTGTAGTCCTTACAAACTGTGAATCCAGGACGCATCCAACAACTCATTTATTCTAAACAAAAATTGAAGTGGGGGAGACAAATGTATCCTGATAATCCTATCACACTCATACTTTTTTCTAAAAATATTATGAAGAGTACGGAGAAAGAGGTAGAAGTTTTCTTTCCATATTTATTTCATCCCTTTAATGGCTTAATTTTAAACACCAAAGTAAAACAAACCAAAACAAAATCCCAAACAAAATCCAGCAATAGAAAGTTTGAACATTATGAAAATTTATTTCCCAGTTTTTTGCTTTGATACAAAATTGTCAGCAAAAAATAGCTTTATGAAACATTTTACTCTCAGTGATTTATCATTTTCTGACACTCCAAGTTAGGCTGGAAGCTATCCCAGTTATAAGTGACTTGTCCATAAGCAGTACAAATAGAACATTACAGCTATCAAGTTCCATGTACAATAAAAATGTCCCAACAAAACAGCATGCTGTATTTTATCCTATTTGGAGAATTTCTGACTGTCATTTAGGCAATTTTTTTTTTGTCTTGATCCCTGTATATGTATCTTTCTCAGATACAATCCACTTGGCATTAGTTTAAAAAGCTATTTCATTGGGGTACAATGTCAGAAGTATAGAGGTAAAGTAGATAGATCTCTCCAGGGAATTACTTCTCCTCCCACCAAACTTACAACATATGTATCTAGTCTAGGTTTTATATGCTTTGAGACGAAGATTCATAGACTTCCAAATCAGAGACACACTGGTTTCAACCCTGGAAAACGTATTTTTTTTTAAGAAGCACCCAGCAAAACTCCATGCTCCTATCTTCCTAAACATCTCTACCATAGCACTTCAGTCTCCTATAAGGAACCACCCACAAAACCAGTGTCACTAAGTTTTCTGAAGGTCACTCCTTTCTAGCCAACCCAATCAGTTGAGTAGTGATGAGCAGCACTGAAACCAGAAGATGGATGTCAGAGCTGGGAAGACACTCAGTTTCCTGGTTTCGACCCAAACCGTTCCTGTGAGCACTGTTTGATAGGTGTTTGCAGTATTAAACTTCAGGTTGAGCAATGGACTTGCATTTGTGTGCAAACCACAAATTATATAGCAAAAGGCAACAGACACTACATGAATTTGAAGCTACGTGTAAAAGCACTGGGGAGCCTCTTGAATGAAATCAGTATTTCCAGGATAATCCCTCTGACCACCAGCACAGCTCACTAGCAGTAGCGGACATAGACTAACTCAGTCCCTTCTTTACTCATTCCTCTAGAAAAGCAAGTGGCTCAAAGTTCACAATGACTTCACCAATGAAGAAAGCATTGCTACTTACATGCTTCCAGTGACTTGGATCTCAGGAGTTCAAACACACTGCAGAAGCACCAAACCTATCCCCATTTTAATCACGGCAAAGCATCACGGTTTGGCAAGACTCAATTACATGCTCAGGACACCACACTCGCAGGAGTAGGGAATACTAAGCTGGAATGACAGCTAGCAATAGCCACTTTCAAGACACTGGTAAGAACTGAAGTGCTGAAAATCTTTTATACAAAAAAAGCAACTGTTCAAAACTAACTCATGGACTTCACTGATTTAGTGAAGTTGAGTTCTAAACTGAGCTCTACCATTTGTTCACCATCCTGTTTTCTTCTATCCTCTCTCCAAATTAGAGTCACATGAGGGAAAACAGGCCCATAAATTTGATGCAACTTGCCCAAGATGGCCCAGACAGTACTCAGTGCCTTGCAGGTCAAGAAACAGTTTACAATGCAAGTCAAACATTTTGGAATTAATATTCATAAACTGACTACTAATAAAAATCCCGTGTATTTGTAAATTGTGATAGCTGCTTCTAAAGGAAGTAGGTGTTTCAATTGCTGTTTCTTTTCAAACACAAACCTTCAAAACCTGATGAAACACAAGGACTTAAATAAACTGAAGCAAAAAGTATTAAATCTATCTTCCTACATGCCCTCTCTTAGCATATGACAGTATCTTTCATGCTTTAACTCTTGGTGCCAGCTGGATTGCAGGTTTCAGCAGACACTTGTACACAGCTGGCTACTTTGAACTTCTGCCTTTAGTTACAATCGATAAGTATTTGGTCTGTGAATATAACAGTGTTAATAATTGAAAAACTGATTTCTGACATTAACATTCTAACTATAACTGCATATTCCTAACATTTAGCAGCAGTGTGAACAATCAGTTTTATGAGTCTATACAGAGTAAAACCTACACAAATGCAAAATAATCCCAATAACAGTATTTTACTCTCTTACTATGCCTTTTTGTTTTTCTGAATGAAAACTAAAGGATGGTGGAATTGGGGTAAATGGTAAGCAATGTTTGTCAGACACCGTTTCAAGATTTTTTATAAAAGCAAAAGATGATTTTAGAATTCATCTGTGATTGTTAGCAGTGTTTCACACATGGATGTGGAATTTTAAATGGTCATTTAAAACCGTAAAGCTAATTAATCAATATGTTACAAAGCAGGAATAATTTACTCTGGATTTTCTAATACCACTGAGAGGGGATTCCCTTCTGACAGACCATATTAACAGTATAAATTTCAAGAAGACTTAGAATAATTTCTGGAGCTAACTTCAATCTAAAGATGTTTTAGTACCCACACTGCGTAGATGAAAACGGATTTTTTACACCACATGAAAAGCAGCTTTTAATCCAAGACGTCTTAAAATTCAAAAGCCACGCAATTTCATTTTGTGACAGAAAATGAATCCATATTCTGTCACAATCTGCCTTGCAGGTATCCACTTGTCACTACAATAGTTAAATGTCTGTAGGACAGGCAAAGGTCTTAATGGACCAGAGTTTTAAACTTTCCAAGCTGTAAAGTTGTTATAAGGTGGAATGACCTCAGGTTCTGCCTCCAGCTGACTCTTTGTTGTGTCAGTAAGTGGCATGTTCAGAGTCAGACTCTCAGACCAAAAGAGGGTTTCATACAGGTATTAAAACCTGTGGCCTAATGACAAACTATGTCCTTCACTCTCTAAATACTGTCTTCAGAAGATGGGGCATTTTGCAGCCCTTATGCACATACTTGACACCACAGTCTGAATACCAGGAACAGAACTCTCAGTCTTCAAGGGATCAAACAGTATCAGCACACTTACTGCCCTGGTAATTCCCAGCTTGATATACAGACCACTGCAGCCACTGCCAGAACAGAGAATGAACTGTGAACTTCCAGATGATGCTCAATATTGCCGTAAAACTTTTATAGCCAACCTGCCTTTTATTTGAAAACTAATTTTAAGTGTGGTTGTTTTTCATGCAATTGTTTCTTAAAGTAAAGCAGCAATTAATTTGCTTTAAGCTGCCTAAGATTTTCCTAATGTGGAACGTAAGTGAGACCCAAGTGCACTTGATAGGACAAGGTTGATTCAAGGTATCCACTCACACCCCTGCCAAAATATTTCTCCTTTGTAATTTAGTGGGCATCTGGGGTTATGATAAAATCTTCGGGCCTTTCCTCCTGGCAATTCTATCAGTGTCTAGAAAGACCCATGAACTTCTGAGCAGACCCTGCATTTAAGGGCACAGAGGAAGGACTTGTTACTCATGGATATCAAGGAGGGAGCAGTGTCAATGAGGAGCCATCTTTCTGCTTTCATCTCCCTGTCACTTTTGACATCCTCACCACAAGAGCCCACTGGGAAGGTGGAGAGATATGCCAAACTCATAGGACAGAATTTCCTTCCTCAGAGTGACCTCTACAACATAAAACAGTAATAAGAAAAAAACTATCCAACTATGATGTCTACAAAATGACAGTGCACAAGTCTTTAAATCACTTGCATTGCCATGTTGGAAAACATGTGCACGAGACATAAATCTGCAGCATGTTTAGTTCCATGAATCTTCTCTTATTCTTGTCTGCAGTCCTCTCCCATTCTCCAGTGCCCCCAGGAGCTCATACTACTCTGTGTTTTCTCCATCCTTTTCCATGCACATTCTACTTATGTCCATACTACTTATGTCCACTTCCCTCTCCCATATACCCTTTACCCCTGCACTTTGATTCTATACCAATACCTTTCCCCCTTTTTTCTACCCAACAAATCTGGTTTCCTTAAATCTGCAATCCTTTAGAAACCGTCTCCATTTTGTTGCTCACACTATACCCAAGGGTAACCACCTCCTCCCAATAAAAGCTTTACTTTTTCCTGCCTAAACCCAGCAGGGACTGCTCTCCCTTTTACCATGTACAGTTCCTGAAAGCTGCTTAGGAGAGGAGGACAAGGACCACTCTACTCTTTCCAGAACAGTTTCTTGGTACATCACGCTCTCCTGAGAGAAGCTTCTCAAGAAGCATTCCTCTGGCAGGGTCACAAAGCAGGCTGACAATAGCTTTCCTCAGCTGCACGGGAAATGCTTTGATGGTAATTGACTCTCTTCCCCAGGCAGAGTATCAAAGTGCAAATCAAGGCTTCCCCTGGAATTTGGAGTTGGTTGCCCAGGCTAGAACAATAGCAGTGACGCTAGCCAGTCTTGGTAATGGTTTCTATTTTAACTTCTGCCCTTATTTTTTAGAGCTGCCTGTCACTTGACATTACTACCATGCTTGCTGACTAGCGATGTTTGTTTTCTTGTATTCCCTGTTTTTGTGCAGCTGTATTCCAGTATGGATTCCTGTAATACCCTCACTGCAAGCTCTGTGGGGCAGGATGGTTCCTGCAGTATTTGCGCAGCCCAGTAGAGTGGGGGTCCAGGTCTCTTCAGTGCTCTAATACATAGCATTAAAACCCTAGGTCCGGTCACGGAACAGGGAAGACGGTATTGGCAGGAAATGAGACCTCTCTTTGCTCCTCGTCACCTGCCCACCGCCTCGCATTAGTCAGAGCAAAAGGAAACCAAAACGGGCAGGATGTGTGCAAGGAAGGAGCTGAAACAGTGCCCAAGTGAATGGAAAGTATCCAGATGGCTGTGGTAACTTACACGATAGGAGTCAAATCAAAACAAAATGAAAACAAAACCATATGCCATGTACCCTTCACTCTCTTGCTCTCTTTCTCTCTCTCTCTCCCCCTGCCTTTCTCTTGGTTGTTGCCCCAGGTCTTTCTATCAGTATGTTACTCATTTAAGTGTATGTCATGAATAACAATAACCTCTCTTTTACATTAGAGATCACGGATTAGTATTATTCATGTAACAAAGAATGTAATATGAACCACAAAATTATACTCATGTAAGGGTCAAGGAAGTGCAAGGGTCTACAAGGGAAGTTATATTTCTTTATTACATCCTTTTTATCTGGTATGCTGTATACTTATAAAAGAGAATATTAGTTTTATACGTCTATGTTGCTATATGCTATAGAAATATCTACTCACAACCTGCTTGTATCTCAGGGGGAGTATTCAAAAGCATCATGGCAGTGGCAGCATCAATGTCAGGATCTGGAAAAATCAACCAATAAATACATTATTTACAACTGGGCTAATCTTCTCACCCCCATTGCTAAACTACAGCTTCGACCATGTCTCTGAGTGAAAAGGTATGAGAGTTCAGTGTTCAGTGGGCTCGTTGACTCCGCATTAAATTTATCCCCAAACTAGCATGTGATCCCATTGCTACTATTAGACAGAGCGGTGATCTGTGTCACCGAGCCATATTTGTGCTTGTGTGTGCATGATACCTGTGCTGTTAGCCTCACCAATTCCCTGGTTAATTCTGTGGAGAGTATTTAGATTCCATTAAAAAGGATCTGTAAAAGCAGGTGCAACATCACAATTTGGAAGTAACAGAGAGGGATGAACTGACAGCTGAGGAGTGGGAAAGCACAAGGAATACCTGGGCGAGTACAGAAGATGACACTTTGTCATTTCTATTTGTCAAGAAAGATTTCAGCAAAATTTGAGAAAGCGTTGGAAGACAAACTGCTGCAATTAAGAAAAAAAAAGAAACTAGCATTTCATTGAAGCACCAACTTATTTGCATCCTTGTCCATTGTCACTTTAATATAAGCAAAAATGATCAGCTGGCTGCTGTTATTCTTAAATTGGTTTCTGAATCCATCATGAACAGTCAGCTGACAGATGGTAAGTTATAGAGACAGAACAAAATATGATCCTTTTATGACTATATTCACTTGCTTCACACGCAACAGCCCGGCTGCTATGGAAATGCAGGTATCTATGACAACAGTAAACAACCCCACAACGGCCACTGAATAAGCTGAAAAGAACATCTGCCCCAGCAAAGCATCCCAGCTGCCCTGGGGCGCAACTTGCTAATCGTGCAGTGATGCCGTGTGACAGAGAAAGCCGCCTATGCCATGTCCAAATAAATGAAGTGTGCAATTGAGGCAGACATAAAAACGCACACCCTGTCTGACTGCTGCCTCTGTGCTGCTAAACTGAATGACTAATGAGTATGCATGGGGGTATGTTTGGGGTTGGGGTTTTTTCAGCTTGTCAGTATTTATACCAAATTACATACCAAAAAACTTCATTTACTACTAATAGTTTCATGGCACTTTATTTTGGCTATTATGACAAAAATTACTTGCCACTGTTAAAAATATCTGTATTTTTCATCTTTATATATTTCCAATCTATTCCCAGTAATACGATGTAGGATATAGCCCTGTAATTTATTAACAATACAAATGACGTAGACAGGATTTCAAAATCTGCTTAAGCCAAACAGAATTTCACTTGACTGCAGAATTAAAAAAGGGACTTTTTATTAGTCTAAGTATGTGCTACTTTTCTGTTAATAGCTGCAAACACTCTTCTAAAGACTACTATTCTATTATTTAATTGCTAAAATAATAAACAGAGAAACAGTGCAGTGGGTTTCAAACTGAACCTGAAGCAGCAGCAGCAGACATAGTGTAAAAGGTTCCTGTGTCTTCTGGACAGGTCAACATTTTTCGAAGAAAAAGCAGCATTACCAACTTATGTTCATCTTCAAGTCTGAAGATACCTCAAAAGCAGCATTCCTGCTGCAATTATATATGCTGAAAATGTCATTTCCCAACAGCTTCATTCCCAAATATATGCCATGTTGCAAGACTGGATGCACACACCACATAGCAAGTGCATGCCTTCAAACTAAAGAGAAAAAAAACACCTAATGTTAAAAAGCAAGATAAAAGAGCAAAGAAGCCTGAGAAATAAAGACAAACCAAACCAGAATTCTTCCCTCTTTTTCATACCATAAAAGAAGATTTTTAGAAGTTGAATCTAGTATATCATAATTCATACAGCCAACTTTAGCATTTGTTTATTGGCTGTTCCTAAATTTTGTTTTGTTTTAGTTCAGTGGATGACACTGTAGTATAATGTCAATTCTGCTGCTGAAAGAATAAAAGGACACTACTAGGAAAAGCACATATCCTGATGACTTTGGGTTTTGTTTGTGTAAGAAACTCTGATTTGAGATAAAACTGATGCAACCACTTTCTGTTGAAAGGTGCATTCTTAGGCTTTGGAACACTAACAGTACCACAGTATTTCTGCAATGACATAAGACATGAACAGGAGCTGCTCACAACACAGGACTGATCGGCAGCGGCTGTCTCCTGAAGCATGGCCATGTCTCACGCCCATCCATACCTGCTACGGTGTCTAGCTGCTGCTGTTGGTATATTCTTGAAGAAACCAGACAGCTATCCTATAATGCCTTGGCAGAGGTAAGAGAGCTTAGAGGCATGCATGAAGGGTGGTGTCAGTAGGAGCCAGGAAAATGTGCCTTGGGTTTTCCTACTACAAGGAAAAAAAAAGGAGGGACTGGTGCACAAGTGAGACAATGGCTGAGGGCCAGCTATCTGAGCCCACACAAAGAGGCAGATTGAAAAGCTGGCACATTCTTTTGCAGCATGTTCGCCCACAATTTGGAGGTGTCCTCATGAGCAGTGTGTCAAGCAGAGCCAAGAAGTAGCCACGAGGAGCAGCACCAAAGGCACGTGGCTGAAGGGCACCTTTGCTGGGACTGGCACTTCTGGCTTTGGCTGCTGCTGCCCCCACACTGATGGCCCTTTCCCCACTGCTGTCCTTCCAAGTCTGTTTCATGCGGATGTTCTCATTTGTAGCTGTAAGGCCTGACCTTGCTTACTGCTGCATCCCCACCAGTTGGTAACTGGATCCTGCCCCTTCTACCTGGCCTGTGTTTGTGAAGCTGTAGATTTCAGAACAGAGATCTCTGCCCTACTTGAAGTCTGCAATTGATACAAAGGCTACTGAAGTTATTAACAGTAGGTGGTTAGTGAAACACGATTGCAGGAACATTTTCCCCTAGGAAACCAGATTAAAAATAACTACATACAAAGTTTTGGAATGTAGAAAATTAAGTATTTAATAAATGCATTCTGGTCTCTTTGTTTTGCTAATTCAAGTCAATGGTGAATTGACTACATACATGAACTGTTAATTTTTTGTCAGCGGAAAGCGGATGTCCAGTCTTCCCTGCGAAAGAGGGAAGTAAGGAACAATGAAGAAAAGGCAGGATTGCAGGTATTTTACAAAGAAGGAAGAGTATGTTGAAGTCTCAAACAGGCAACACTGGAGAGTGGTAAGAAAATAATGATAAAAATTGCCAGCAGCCACAGTTCTTCCTAACAAAAAACTGCAGTCTAACTATACATTTGGTGCTTCATGCTACAGTCTGAAGTTTCAGTGCCTGGTCCCTCATGCACCGAGGGTCCATCACAAGGTACCAGAAAGGACCTGGAAGAAACTTTAAGTACTTACAAGACCTTGCAAGGCATGAAAGGCATCAAGGGGATGGAATTCTACTACAGCTGCAGTACCTCCCCTTGCAGCGTGAGCCTGCCAGTGTTTTGGCCAGCACTGCTGTCAAACACAAAACTTCTTTTCATGAAGATGATACCAACGGTGGTACAAACCTCATGGCAGTTCTGGTTGCTGTATTTTAGATTCATGCCCCTTGTCAGCAGAATCTTCAACAGTGAACACCAAATCTGTAAACAGCACCTAGTTCTTTCAGTGAAAAAATAACCTACAATTTACACTCTGTGGAATTACATCTATGCATATTGTTAAGATGTACTTTGAGCCACATTTTGCTTCGCATGTTACCTGTATAGATCAGAAACTGTCTTGCACAGACATGTGAAGTGGCAAAATGGTAGGCATGAAATATTTAGCATGAGATTACATACAAGCAATGCAGAGCATAGCCCTCAGGTAGTAGACTCTTTCTTTTAGAATTCACAAAAAATAATTAAAATTAGTCATGCACCTGAAAAAGCCAGATATGACAGCTGTTCTTTTATATGTTGTGATCTCTGATCAGAGTTCATTTTATGGAAAAAGTGATTTGTAGTAATTCATATTATTTTGATATTATTTTAAACTTTGATCTGGTTTTATCAAACCCTTCAAATCCATCCCCTTCCAATTAAATAAAAATTAGGGTAACATAGTGCCCTCTTGGTTGTGCAAAAGGATATTTATCTCTACAGTCATACTATAAGGTTTTAAAGAAAATAGCAGCTAAAGCAGTTCAAAGCAACCATGGCCTGAATTTTCCAGCACAGATGCCTAGAGAGAGGCACTTAAGATGCATATTTAGGTATTAATAAAATGTTACAGCCAACTGACGTAAAAAATCTAGTTAGTAAATAAACTGCACCATCTGTACACTACAACCATAGCTACGTTATCAGGAAGGAATTTATAAGATCTTTTTTTAATTTAAAGTTACTACCTCTAAAATAAAACTATTTTGTGAAGTATTTCATTTTACCATTCAGTATGCTAGTTTTTGGCCTATTCTACTTCTGCCTCAGCATGCTCCATTGCCTTTTCCCATTTATATGTTCCCAGTGTAGATGGAATGGCAAAAACCTAGTACCACTGTATTCAAAAGGCAGAAGTTCAGATTATTCCTTGTCTACAAATCAGTCTTCTAACCCCCTCCCTGCCTCACTTTCTAGCACAGCCCGTTCCTACACTCTTTTTGTAATTTGATTCTTTTATATTTTCAATTTTCATCAGTAGTAAAATGCTGCAACAGCAACACTGTCTTCCATCTTTTACCTTTGGGCTTATTAAACTGCAATAGAGCAAATAGGAGCCTGTCCCTGTTCAACTTGTCTGCACGTTAGCAGACATGCCTTTTCCCTTCCCACATCAGCATGGTTAACCTTGGTATGAGTCAGGTCAAAACATAGAGAATAATGAACAGAGTGGAGGCTTTTTCTCCCATTTGCCTTTTTTTCTTTTCTATTTTTAATTTATTTTGCCTAATGACAGAATAAGAATATAGCTGTTAAAATAAAGTTGCAATGTGAAAGACAGAAAGAAATACCTGAAGAGAATTGTAAGTACTATAACTGTCAAACTCGTTGGTGTGGGATGCCACTGAGTCCACTTCTGAAATATTTAAATAAGGTTGATAAATTCTCTTAAAATAAACAGAATACTTGTGGAAGTGTACAGTAAACCAGTAGGATTCAGAACCAAGATCTTGAGAATAAACAAGAAACCATATTCATATCTCAACAACAGTGCACAAAAGACCAACCATGAGAATTCTGGAAGCTATACAATAGAGGCCAGGAGGAAGCAATTTCATTAGCAATGCCAAGTCACAATGGAGCATCTCCCACGCCTTTAAATGGATCTAGTCTGAGACACAGAAGAAGAAAGGCACAGGTTTAAATGAACTAATAATTTTTCCTATTTAAGTTCATTTTCAGTACTGCCAAGTAAGCTATGGCACAGGTATTGTAAGAGGTCTGATTTTAAAAAATACAGAACATTTCTACCAGAAACCTTCTTCCTGCTCCTCTATTTTGTTACATTTGTATTGTCATGAAGCAACACACATGATTTCCATTCTCTAACAATACCATTTTATCAGTTGAAAAACTGTAAACCAAACACAGTTACAATGCATTCTTGTTAAAAATACTAGCTTGAATAAAAAGAATGATAGTAGAAAGAGTTACAGTAGGTCTTATACATGCACAAACTCAAAAAGGTTCATCTAACATTCAGAAAGCTGTGGGAAACCAAAGCACCCTAACTTTTCACCTCAGGAGTAAAGATTAAGATCATTTAACTGTTAAAAGACAGACTCACAATACTGACAGTCATTTTACTGGTGCAAAATAAAAACATTTTAAGAGACACCTGACTAAAGAGAGATGAGATATATTCTGCACTGACGTAAGACATGAACACGAGCTGCTCACAACACAGGACTGATCTGCAGCAGCTGTCTCCTGAAGCGTGGCCCTGTTTACATCTTACACATAAAGATGATGTATTATAGCACATACTCTGCTTAAAAGCAGGGTGGAGATTTTTGCTTTGGTTTTGTTCCTTTATTTTAAAAATATTTTTTTCATTCTGATGTACATTACTGGCAAGCTGAACTTTCAGTGCAGAAGGATATGAAAATAAAATTCACCAATCACAAAGGCACCAGTTAAGTTTTTTGACTCCATCCAGCTTGTTTGACTCCATCCAGCTTGCGCAGCTTGGAGTACTTAACAGAGAACATCAGCTAGAGAAAACACTGGCCAGTGAGCTAGCACAGAAGAGAGAAACAATTTGCTGTTCCATCAAGTACTTACCTAATTTTTGATCAGGAATTTCAACCATCTTCTTAACTGATTACTGCAGCCTCAGCTTCTACAGTAGAAGATGCGATTATGAGGGCTATAACTCCACGCAGCCTTACAGGTTGCAAACATTTTTTTTTTTGACTGAAGAATACACATAAACACCCATGCTCTTTGAACCCAGTTATGCAGATGTGTGTTATCTCTGGGACATCGAGGTCAACATTGCTCAAGCTTTCATAACGTCCCTGCTGCTAACAATAGGTTTCTCTTCCAGCGAAGTGGGAGGATGGCTGGCAGAGGAAGTCCTCTATAAAATTATGACCAGGAGGAAGTCCTCTACAAAACTCTGACTGACCATTTAAGACCAAATAATCCTTACTCTATTTTGTCCCATACCAGTGTTTTTCTAAGCACTCATTTATTTCGCACCGCTATTTCAAAATACATTTGTGTCTAGCAGGCCTTGAGAACTAAGTACCCCTTTCAGTCCCGCAAGCACAGGACATGCCAGCTGGAAAAGACCTGATTCATTTCCCTTAGCCTGAGTGACCCTTGGGGAAATGTCTTCAGTCCCCCTGCTTCCCTCAATCACTAGAGTTCCCTGCAGTCCTGCAGGAAAAGGTGGCTTCTGGGTACTTTAACCACAAGATGAGTCTTCAGGAGGGCTTCACCCAAATATCCCAACTGTTGGAATGACCATGGCACAATCCACACCAAGAACAAAGCAAGGGAAAGCCTGGGGAGGTGAACATAAATTCCCCACTGGTTTCAGGATCCAAAAAGCAAAGGGGCAAATATCAGATAAACATGAAAACAACAGTGAGAAGGGTATTTCAGGGATTTAAAGAAAAGTTGCTGCTAATGATGAGAAAAAAGGTCAGGCATGTGACACTGCCAATGAAAGCACTGTATGTAGCATAAGAGACAAATGCAGTCTGAAACAAAATAAGAGTAGAAAAGGTGAACAAAAAATCCAGCAGCAAAAATAGCTATATGCTAATAACACAGGCAGACTGCCATAATGGGAGAGGAACTTAAAGCACTATTACAGGAAAATTCACAAATAGGGCGGAACAGCAATTATTAGTGAAGGAAGTGTCAAAAGGTCTGTGCTTTTCAAAGAAAATACAGATTTTATATGGTAGGATACTGTTACACAATAAAGAAAGAACAGACTTCAGAAATAGAATAAAAAAGAAAATGTTTAGAAATGCTGTGGACAGATGGTCAAAGAAGATTTCTAAGAGAGAGACTCTGGGTCTGCTCTTGACTTCTTACACCAGATATAGATCTGGATACAGCTCTGCATCATTAAAGAAATGGGAACTACATCAAAAAGACATGGTAACTTCACAGTACAGATTGGAGAACAAATGCTATTAACCATGGTAAGACCAGTTATTCCTGGATGTGACAGCTGACAAGTTTCTTTATCCATGTTGTTGAATGAACAAGAATAGATTCTATTCTGCTCTTTATGTTAAATAATGAGGATGACTTTGGAATGGGGGACCATAAAGTGATTCAGTATAGATTAAGTGGGAAGGATAACAGCAAGCCTAATTTTGTTTAAGATCTATTATTTTGAAAGAGCAAGTTCTGATGAATTAAATGCTTCCTGTGGAACCTCTGGAGAACAGACTGGACTGAGGAACTCTATACCTCAGCCTGGGAAAAGCTGCAGTTTCTGCAAGTCAGTTCACCAAGACCTAGATCAAACCTGTATCCAGAGAAGAGCAGGGAAGATCCATTCTTTGAAAATAAAATCACAAAACCTTAAAAAAAACCAAGCTGGACAACTGAACCAACATGGAAACTGACTTTTGGACAGAAAGCAGAGAGCTTGGCTTGCTCAGTTAATCAAAACAAAGGCAAAGAGGAAGCAAGACTATCAGTATGAGGTAACCATGGGATGCAGGGGTAAAAAGCAAGGTAGAAGAGCTATTAAGTTTACAGGTAATTTCAGTAAAGCAACACTGGCTAAAGACAAGACTGTCAATCAGAACACTTCTAGTAAACTCTTCTAACAGGAGCCAAAACAAAGCAAAGTCTGCATGTGAAGTTTCAGAAGTATTTACAGTGTGTTGCTGCTCACAATGTGACCCAGAGGAAGGGACTCTTTGGAAGCTGTCTTCCAAACTGCTTCTCTAGGGCAGGTAAGCTCTCTGCAAAACTGTGACAGAGAGGGACAGAGCACACAACACAGTCATGAAGGAACTATGCCAGTGAAAGCCTATTTGCCCAAAGGCTTATCTCCATAAACCTGCAGAAGCACCAGGATGATGTCTGACATACCAGGACCAGACCTCGCACCACTTTGTGTCAGATGACTTGCAATAGGCTTAGGGACTGTGCTATGGACACACAGAATCCACGTCTGTCAGCTTCCAGCATGCTCTGTGCCCTGAGCTGCTCAACTCAGGCAGGACACCTGAAGATCAGTGGCTGTCTGTGCTTGGAGGAGACAATTGCTAAGCTGGAGCCTCATACCAACGCAGAATGGTGATGTGAGCCCCCAGCTCTCATATGCTGCCAGCCTGAGCCCTGGCAGCAGCCTTAAATATGTAAGGAAAACTCCTGGTGAAGAGGATTTGGCCAGGAGCTACCCCAGTAGCACTGGAACCATGGCACTCATGAAGAAAAGTCAGTGGGCAAGCCCTGTGAGACCCAGCTTGCAAGTGGTGTCACCTCTCCTATGGCACTCCATGACTACTCCATTCCTGTTCAAAATCTCACCTTCCCTCTCATGCTTTCCTCTGCAAGACAGCGGAGCAGATCCAGGCAGGAAGGTGCAGAGAGGTGCCAGCAGGCAGAGCCTTGTACATGGGGGACTGGGAGAACCGGAGAGAAAGGACACTAGCCCACGGCTGAGGGAGGTCTATGCACAGGGACTTCATCAACCTAGGAAATTGGCTACAAGCCCTACAGTTCCCATTCTGGTGTATGCTGGGCAATCCTGGGTTTCAAGGTGTGGCTGAAGGCAGGACAGCTATAACTGTCACCAGAAGTACGTTAAAAAAAGCCAGGATAAGTATGACTAACTACACAGACAGGAAGGCATGCAGTCTGCTGGGAGTCTACTCCATGCTATACAGCCAGCCCAGTCATGTCCTCCAGTTCTAGATTAGGTGGTTTTCCCCAGAAGGACAGTAGATACATGAAGGTGTATTAATGCTAATTCTCAAGTAAAGTCAGATCTGAGAGAAGAGATTACTTTCTGTTTGTAGTTATGTACAAGTAAAGCAGAGATAGTATAAATGAAGAAAAAATCAAAGTCTGTACCACTTACTTCCCCTCTCAATAGTACAAATTACTAGTTTTGAAAACCTATTATTAAATACACTGGAAAACCTTGCTGGGGCAACTCTGTCTCTCTCGCCCATCTTTTTCCAACTGTATCCCTATGAAACACCAACAGGACTAGACACAAACTTACACACGTGGAAGCAGACTTAAGTCTGTTTTCCATCAAAGTACTTGACAATCATCATTTTGCATTGCTGTGAGGAAGCCCCAAACAGTACATGGAGATGCTAAGGACTTCTCCAGTTCTGTGGAACTGATCACCCTCCAAAGGGAGAGATATTCAACATGGCTGGAACAAAGTGCTCTTCTGCTTCTCTGAAGGAAATCAATGGAAGAAGACAGCCACACTGCCACATCTGAAAAACCCTCTTCCTGCAATACTCCTTTTCAATCTCTTTAATTTTCAAGTAAAGGAAATGACAGAAGAGCAGGAATCTAGTATTTAGGGAGTTTTGACTTTTTTTGCCAGGGAACTTCCCAAGCGGATTGAGGGATGAGACTCAGGCGAATGGTACTGCAGAAAACATCAATGCCATTTTTGAAGGATGACTATCATGAAGTATGAAAACAAAAATAGGCTTTGACAGTCTCACTGCAGATGTCTACAAGATAACCCATGGAGTAGCAGAATTACTTTGAAACTACAACAGTCAATATTGTGAAACCACGCTGGCCTGTTTAGTAAAAGCTTCTGGTGAAAGCAACATGGTGAACACAGGCTGAACACTGAAGAAACTTTACACTGAAATTAGCCAGCCTTAGGCTGAGGCTTTAATTTAGCACACATAAGAGTAGGAATTATTTAAAAGAACTGCAGCACCATTTGTTTAGATTAAACACTGCTTCCTAATTATCAAAGTTTGTTTCTTACTTCCATACTTCACAGAAGAGATTTTGTGGAAGATATGCTGCAAACCTGAAAAAAAACTTACCAAACTTTTTTCATTTACATTTCCCTTGAATTCAGTTGCATATACATGTCAGACATTCCACTAAGCACTTTGCTAATTTAGCACCATCTATGCTATATACTAGCAAATATGTAAATTCAATAATGTCATCACTGGCATTTTTACTTACACATTTCAAAAGCAGTGGAAATATGAAATGTTAGGAACTGAAATGTGGTGGTAGAGTAATTCATTTGAGAGTCTAAAGAGTAAGTACTAAGACAAGACTTTGCTGTTAAGTTCCATTTACAGGCCCCCTTTGATGCTTCTAGCTTGCCAAACTGCTACCATGCAGCTCCTTTCTAGCCAAAATGGTTGAAACAACTTTTTACTACTATCTAATACATTTTGATTAATTTAATTAAAATGAAGGAGACACACAGGATTCCACTTCTGCCAACCTCTTATTTGCTATGAATGACCCTGTTCAAACTCCTTGAATTCTGAATGGCCACTAGTAGACAGGTGAAGTTACCAAAGGAGTAAGAAACAGACATAACACAATCAGAACTCTTTTGCAGACTCTTACAGCTCATCAGCTGAAAGGTGTAAAGTGTATTTACTCCACAAAACAGAGTGGGTAAGCTGAGAAGCTCTCATCCACTTCTCTTTATGCTGAACAAGGACCCAACTGATCATGTAAACAGGCCATGCCTAAAATAGATAGTGGGACACTAAAAATTTTAAAAAATACATGCAATAAAGCTTTATCCAGAAAATAGTGAAAGCTGTCTCTGTAATCCAGGAAAACACTTATACACATATATAAGCCAGAGAACTAGTGGCATCCATGGAAGAGGATCAGGGTACCAGCATGCTGCAGGGCTCAGCCCGGGGCTAGAACAGCTGGGCAGCTTAGCTATAGCTCAGGACAGTTTCATAAAGGAAGTGCTTTCATTAACAACAGTCATAAGCATGTTCTGCACAGTTCTCACGGGCATACAATGAGGTTGGAGAAGAAAACACCTTTCAAATAGTGCTAGATCTCGCTTCTTTGCAGCCCACCAAATGCAGCTCCTGATACCAGGCAGCTGTGTTTCTGGTGGGAAGGAACAGACCTTGCTCCCACCAAGTGGGTGGCAAGGCAAAAGTTGCCATGAAGAAACATGGAGCTTGCTTTTCTTAAGTATTTAGTCATCTTGTCAACTTTGGGCTTACAACCAGAGAAAAAGCCCCACATTTCCTTTTGTACTCCAAATTCTCAGTAAATTCTAGCGAACTGTTTTACTGATCTAAAGCAGCAGTTTCTGCAATCCTTGTCAGTGCAGCACAAAGGCACCTCTCTGGCCTTTCAGTGAGTTCTGCTTCATATACGTACAGCACAGAGTTTGTACTACCTCTGCCAGTGCAAAATCAATTTAGTACCATGATCTGTGCATCAGATCTGAGAGTCTGTTGAGAGCAAAACATGATTTGTCTGGGCAAATGAATCTTAATAATGTTGGGTAATCGGATCGATTACAACAAAACAAACCAGAGAACACATTTGCCTTGCCCCTTCTCCGTGCACTCATCTTTAATGAGTTCTTGCCCTCCCCTGGGCATGCCACATGGACCCACTACCCCCTTACCCCTCTGTACAGAGGCCCTCCCAATGCACAGGGCTCCTCCTCCTCCCTGGCACAGCCAGAACGTGAACAGTTGCAAAGCTTCCCAGTGTGCCTTTTGAAGATTTCCCTTCCTACTTCACATCTCCCTGATTCTCTCCTTCCCATCTCTACCAGGGTGTAGGGAAATCTCAAAGGACAAGGGTTGCAAACCTCCAGAAAAGCAAATGCAAAAAGAAAAACAAAAACCCTTTGATTTATTTTTCATTTTAGTGCCATCATTTACAGCAAACAGCTGTCTTGCACATAATCAGGAACAGAACTGAAAACATTATAGGGATCCTCTTCCCCTTATAAATACCTGATGCCCTGATTTAGAGACAATTAATCATGAATCTGGTACAGCATTTCATCCAGTACAACAAACATGCTGATGGCACATACTATGGAATTGTAAGGCTTTTGTTCTAAAAGCCACAAATATTATTCCTTTGGGAATATATCAATGAAGATGTTTGTATTTTATGCAAAATTGTCAGTGAAATTGCAGCAGTTACAGATCTGGTAGTTATAGGACTCCTTAGAGTAAAAGGAGAACTCATTAGTCACTTGTTTCAAAGAAGACTAAGAGTAGTAATTATGCTTGATTAAAAATCAATGTTGCTAGACCTGACAGTGGTTGGAAAAGACCTGGAATTCATAAACCCACCAACTCTTAGTGCCGTGTATGCACTGAGCTACATCTTCCTTTACCAGAGACAAAGGTAAGCTGCTCCCTTCCTTTTAGTTTCAAAACAAAGTATCTGGGAACATGTCTGAGGTTGGTTTTCATGTCACTACTGGGTATTTTAAAAGAAATGTGAGGATGTATTTGCAATGTAACAAAGAGCTTAATTATAAAGTTAGTTTTAGAAGTGAGAAAACTTTATTTTCTACTCTTGTCAGCCAACAACATCAAATATGATCTGGCCCTCAACCATGATAATGCAGCACAGCCTGCTTAGGCTTTTTACTGATGGGACTGTTCGATATTGCTAGAAAGGATGCTGATGAGTATTAACTATGATGTCTGTCATTTTGTATCTCTGGGTAATAATCCTACGGCTCTATCATTATGATAGCAGACTGCCTCTCAAGAATTTAAACACAGAAATTCTCTCTTTTTTTTCAAAACTCTTAGATGAAGTAGTCTGACAAGGATATATGTGTACATCAAAGAAAAAGAGAATGCATGTAAGTAGTAGGTACTGGAGAAAAAGCACAAAAGGCAGGGAAGTGAATTTTGCAAAATCTGTGATAACACTCTGGCTGAGCATGTCTACATGAACTCCTCCTTCCATGGCTCTTAAAGCCAAGCCTACATGACAAATACTGAAGGACACCACAGCTTTTCAGGGGCAAAACTGGAGGAAATCTCTCAGAAAGTTTTGACTATTTGGGCAACTATTTCAATTTTCCAGGATGGAAACTTAACAGATATATTTGTAAAAGCCTCTATAAAAACAGCAGAAAACTTTCTTTTAAATCAGGTGGGGAGGTCCTGTCAGAGCGACAAATCTGGTTTTTATTTTGAAGCCATGGAAGTGTATATATTCCTGTCAAAGCAGCAGAGAGAGTCTAAGTTCACTGTTACAGATGGATGGAGCAGATACTTGTTGCTGGTGTAGCAACATGACACCCAGCAGCTCTGAAAAAATGAAAAGCCCCCAGAGCAGAGGCAGGAGCAATGGTCTGACACAAAGGACATTTCTTAGCTCTGTCTCAATTTATCCACCACCACACTTTTGACACCTACTCACAGAAATCTGGATTTGCTGTAATTGTCCAAAGCCCTGGTTGGAAAGAGCTACAGGACTACTTCCTATGATGGCTGATGCCATCATCTCCAGGACATGAGATGCACAAATCTGACATCAACACAGAGCCACCAGTTGGCCAAATGCAGAGGGAGCTCCTCTCTGACCCCACAGAGATGTTTGGTGTCTCCCAGCTTGCTCATTTGCATCTGTCCATTTCAAACCAACCCTTTCCTGCGCTTTATGAATGTGGCTAGGGAAGGGCAGCCAATTACAATCACCTCTGAATTTCAAAAGCTGGCAAAGCTGTGTTCCTTTAAGATACCCCAAGCATACCCACAGCTATTGTCACAAGTGGCTTGCCATTCTACCCCACAGAATGCAATCAAAACCATGTTTCTGGTTAAAATCTTTTGTAACATTTAAGTATCATCCTCTCTAATTTTCTTTCAATTTTCCTGCCTTTCTTGGGCATATATCAGTTCTTTCAGCAGGCTTTTTCCCTTTTTCCATGGGGATAAGATGTAGCACCCATTGCTGTGGTACTAGAGCTCCTCACACTGGACAGACACATCAAGAAGGCTGGGACATGGCTAGGGGCTGAGTTGCAGCAGGGTTGGAAACACAACACTTCTGGGGCAGACAGCCATAGCTGAACACTGAAATACAATGCCTTAATAAGTAGGTCAGCCTGTTCCTATAAAAGCAATGGGTTTAATGCCAACCATGCCTGCCAGTGGGAGTAGGAAGAGACTGCAGTTTGCCCCCGTTTCTCACATTCAGCCCCTCTGAAGCCATGACACTCCTCTGCTGTTACCCTCCTGGCAATAGGGCTGGGCTCGTGGGGTGCCCGCAGCCTCACCATACCTTGGCCACAGCAACTCCACCTCTGCACAGCTGCTCTCAGGACTGCTGGAACGTTGCAGCAGAAAGCAAATTCCAAGAAAACAAACACTATCACTAGGCAATTGAAATGCAGTTGGTAGCAACAAACAAACTCTCTGCAATGAGGATCTGGGGCCATGTTCTTGCCAACAGGTTCAACTGGTTTTGCATATTAAGTCATCCTGAGCTTTATTAGCACCTAAAAGGGAAACACCACAAAGATCTTGTCACCTGAAGTTTCACACTGACCCCCCCCCTCCCCCTCCATCTTTCCTGTATCCCACCAATCTCCTCCTCTTTCTCTCCCTTGGCAAGAAAGTATTTTCACCCCCTTTAAATTAGCGAAGAACACATTCCCCTCTTGTCCAGCTGAAACTTTCAAGCCCCTCGACACACTGTGTGGGAAGGGGAGGTGGTGGGGGGCAGCACCCTGCCTACAGGGCAGTGGGAACACTCCTCTGTTTGCAGCACTTTTAGCTCCACAATGAAGCAGATCCCAGAGTGACGTGGTGCCAAGGCAGGACACTGCCCTTCAGGAGCACACCTGGGCTGTCAGCACTCCACAGGCCACCGGCAATCTTCTGTGATCCCACCTCAAACACCTGGGGCTGAACCCTACCTGCATGGCTTCCTCCCCTTATCACAGCTAACATGGTAAAGCTCTCCTTGAACAGAAGGATCACTGCTTGCAAAGGACACAGGTTCATTTCAATAAAGGCTAAGATACACTCTTGCCGCTTTAAATATAGCAGCAGGCAATGGCATTTACTGAAGACAGAACAAAACACAAAAAAGTTCATTCAAATGTTTCTTCTCTTGGTAAAGTTGCTCACTAGGATGCCTCAGCAAATGGAACTCTATGAATCAGCCCAACATGGCACTGAGTGGCTTTCAAGACCACAACACAATGCCCAAATACCATCTGCTCCTCCCATGAGCTTTGTCTTGGAAAGTCTTTAGCTTTTGTCCGTTTTTTTTGGTCCGTTTTATTTTGAGATGCTGCACAGTGTAGCAGAACACACAACTGACTATAATCAAGAGCTTTATAGTCTGCTAAACTTGTTTTAAGCAGTACATAAATACCAAAAAAGACACACTGTACTTTTCATCTATTTTCATGCAAACTCAGTTCTCTCTGCTTGTTGCATTTTCTGTTTATAGCAGTGTGGCTTTGAACCACAGAATAAATAGTATTATCTTCTGTTGCCATTTAGCTCTAATCCAGAAACATACACAATATTTAATTATTGTTTTGGTAGAGTCCACCTATGCAGACAGGCTGTGCTTACATGAACCAACTGCTCTCTCTGGATTCAGAGCACTGAAGAGGTTAAAAAAACATAATGGCACTTATGTCAGCCCCGCCTTCCTCTCCCGTGCATGTCATCACACTGAAAGGGTTTAAAAGTAAAAAATTCCTTCCACATCATATAATCCTGGCATCTGCTGTGTAGCAAATCAAGCTTACTCCTTTTGCTGTTATTCCCAAAAGTAACTGTACAGATTCGGGTCTAGAACTCCATTTTCCACTTCCTGAAGTTTCCTTAGGCACATCACAAAATGCAGTAAACACAGCTAGTAAATACAAAGCAATCTTCTCTGTCTAAATGCAATTCTGATTGCATTACTTAAGAAATATAATTTCCTGAGGCTTTTTACTACCTTACTTTATGATACACATGATATGGTATCAATCTACCAACTTCCTTCTGCTGCCCGTCTTCAGAAGCCCACAGCCCATCCTACAAAATGTAGTTCAAACATGAGGCCATTACCAAGATTAAAGAACAGAAGAAATCCAGTTTAGAGAGTGAGTAGGTCACTCTGGTCATGTTTATTATTTAATAACAGTGGGAATAATTCATATCACAGCAACAATTCTCTACCACTCCATTTATCAATTTCAAAGCAAAGTACATCAAACCTCCAAGCAGTGATGGGAAGGCTCAATCCATCTGGACACTCTCTGTTAAACCCTGGATTCCTATTCAAGGATGAACCCTATAGTAAGATATATGGGAACCATTATTCTTCAGCAGTATCTAAGTCTATCAAAGACCAAGAGGACTAGATGTAAACCTGTGCATGAAAAACCTTGGGAGTCGCACAGCCTCAAATTCACATCCTATTTCCAAGCAGACCGGTGGTTTCAGGTAATGTGTTTCATCCTGTCTTCCAAATGGATGAAGCTTAATTCTTCTCCTTTGCACAGGCTGCCTGGCTGGTGTACTCACTCTGCAAGCTTTTTGAGGTAAAGACTGCCTCTTACTACAAATGTCTTGGCTGACAATAACTGCTATAGTTATATGCAGTTGTGCCTGAAATCTACAATTTCTCAAATTTTTAAATGTGATTGAATATGAAACCTTACGTCTCCACTAACACCTGCCTTGGATATACCTTCTTTGCAACACAGGACAGTGCCTCAGTCATCAAGTGAACACAATCATTAATTTTCTTCATTAACACGCTTTCCTTCACACTCTTGCTGTCTGTTAATGTGATTTTCAATACTTATTGAAGATGCAATGGAACAGAAACAGAAAGGAAGAGATAACACTAGAACTGAATTTTTTTTTTAAAGTATTCTTACACATCTCACACCTGAGGCATTTTACTTTCAGCCTGCTTCCTCCTACATGCCTTTATCCTGCAGCCCAAATTATTGATGAACATTTTAACTGAGTTTCCAAATGCTTACCAGTGGGCCAAGTTTTTTGCCTTTTTGTTTGGCTAGTATTTTCACATTTGCCTTGCTGCCACTACAACTAAACAGCACATTTGGGTTCATTTAATAAATTCCAAATTGGGAGCCTGATTATTTTGTTTGCTTTAGGGCAGGAGGAGGAAGCAAACAGCAGCTTTGTAAGTGAAGTTGCCCAATATTCTCTCAATTAGGGCTGTGAAAAGATATAGAAATGCAAAGTACTCTTTACAGACAGTGTCACTTCACGCTGATCCAACTTGTTTCAGTTCATTTTTATTTGATTCTGCCTCTAGAAGTAGTATAACTTTGATACCTACCATTGTTTTTTTACATTCAGACATTGTTTTCAACTCAGCAGGACAACCTAACAGAAGTAAGTTCCTTTTAGTTTTGAGTATTTGCTTAAAAGGCGGGATGAAAGCTCAAAAGAACAAACACTGAGACTTGTAACCAGCTCTCTGGGTACCCAATGCCATCTTCTCATTTGTATCATGGGATCAATTTCCAGTGCTGACATTGTTTAATACACTGAGAACTTTTCCACTAAGGTGGAAAAGCTACTTTAAATGGTCTAAGAAGCCCCCACAAAATAATTTTTTAGTAACTGCTTGCCAAGCATGTACTAATGCATAATAATTTTGCAGCATAGCTGCAGCAGGCAATCTGGCTTACAGTTCAGCTGCAGTATGAAATAGGTAGTGCTTTCAAGCTAATTTTGCTGCTCTACACCTTCAAGACAGCAATTTGAAGACTTCCTACCCAACATAAAAAAAACCAAACAAAGCTAACACAAAAAATTCCCAAAAAGACCAGCAAAACAACCCCAATCCCAAATCAACCAACCAATCAAAACAACCTAAAAGAACCCACTGGAATCAACATGTTCTTTAATAAAATGAATGCATTTTGAAACTTTCAAAATTCATTCAGCTTCTTTCCAGGCTGGCTCTGGACACTAAATACGTGCAACACAAACACTCATCATGGCAAGAGGCCAAAGTAACATCACAGCTAGGAATTCCTTTTCTTTAGAAGTCCACCCAATTGCATGAATAAGATTCATAATTCCTAAAATGGGTTTTAAAGCCCAAACAATTCCTGCATCTTCACTCAAAGGGAACTCTCTCTTAAAAATCCTGCATGGAGCAGAATCCAAGAGTAATGGGCACAGGGAAGCTTAACTCACTCGGCTCCTTCAGCAGAGATGGGGCATCTCCCTTTTCAGCTGTTCCCTATGCATTGCTGGCATTGACAGAAAACTGAATTTAGTAACATCACAATGGGATGCAAAACTCCACAGCCACTAACATGTAACTATCAGTGAGCTCCTAATGGTTCCTTATTAATCCAGTCTTTATTTAATATAGCCTTGAAAACAGTTGCTGCATGTATACAAATAAAAACTAAATAAATGAAAAGAACATTGTTGAGATTATTGTGGGGGTGAGGATGGAGGAATGAAAGAGATGGAGTGGAGACATGAAGACAGGAGAAAAGAACAAAAAAGATGCTGTCTCAGAGGTCTAAGAAATTCTGGGCAACTGGTCAGGCAAACACAAAAATGTGCAACTGATACAAGATTCAGAGACGTCAAGGGAAGGTGGAAATTTGCTCCTCTGTAAGCTGAAGGTAGAAAGCCAACCAAAAAGACATGATGAGACCTCCAAAGAGTTGACCCAACTCTAGTTTCTGGTGTTCATTACAGGCCTGTAGAAACACCTCTCCGCCTGCACTTCCCACACGAAGGTTGCCACATTACACAAACACTACAAATGATTAAAAATTACATGAAATTTCACAAAATTACATGGTATGCTTCTGCTTCTATTGCCAGCCCCTAAGTGTTTAGCACACTGTTAAGCTATCAAGTTTTGTACTCTGCGCCAGTCACTCCCCAAGGTGTTTATGTGAAGCACTCAGGCAAACTGAACAGAACATCTGTATTCTATTTGCTAATGAGCAATCATCATTTCTACAATTCTCCAGCCAGGGATTTTGCTGTTTGGAATACTAATGCCATTTGAAAAAAACTAAAAGAAAAAAAATGTTCTGCTCATTAGTATTAGAGTTACTAAAATACTTCTGCACTACTTACAATGCAACCAGGCTTCTAGTTCCATTGCTTTCCATATTTTTACAAAATTATAACTTTCAGAAGTAAAAATTTTGATGATATATACCTAATATATTTTCTGAATTAGTATGATTTACAATGCATCTCTTGCTTTAATTTTATCCACACAGAGGCAAAGATTTAAAATAAACTATTATAAAGGCTTTTCAAACAAACCCTACTGAAGATTCCCTTCATTGTTTGCTTTATATATTGTGGTAACCCCCAGAGAAGATAAAATGAGTTTAAAAAGTTATAAAAATACAGGTCATGGTCTACAGACTTCATGGTGTAACACTCCTGTGTTGGAAGAGAGAGTGAGACAAAGTAACAGCTTTGAAACTCAGGATCTGTTTTGTCTGAAGACAGAAGGAGCGATCAGCTTCCCTTCTTAACCAATGGATGTGTGATCATGTGTGAACCAAGATTATGCTCTGACGAAAAGGCCACATCACAAAAACAGCAACATGCAAGAGAGTGCTCCCAGCTGCTGCCCCTCATTGCAGTATCTGGGCATTTCAGAAGTGACCTTCCCTTACCATCCTGTGCATCAGAAATGCTGCTGAAGTCACTGAAGCTGAAGAACAGCAAATGAGTTCAGAAAGGAATATTGAATTGGATAAGCTCAATTAAAATGGCTTATGTAAGAATTGTCTTCATACTAGCTCATGGAGTACTGAAATGTAACTTACAAAACTCGAGGACAATAATAAATACAGGATTTGATTGATCCAGCTAAGGAAGTCCAGCGTGGTACTCATGCTCTGACATGGGAACAGGTGAGAGGAAAGCATCCCTGCTAAGCAGAAGAAATACGCTACCCCAGGAATGTATGTTTTTCCACATGAGAGCAGAGATGTATTTCAAGATGCCATGATACTCTTTCAGGCTAAAAATAAACACCCACATCCCATAATCCCCAAAGCCGTCAGGTAGGGTCCGTCCATTTCAATCACCCGGGAGAGACTCGGAGGCAGCGCAGCTCCCGAGCAGGGGAAGCCCCCCCAGCGGCGGCGGGCAGCTCCCGGGGCGGACCCGGCCATGGCGCAGCGGAGCGGAGCGCGCCGCCGCTGCGGAGGGAGGCCGGCCCTTCATTGCCATGGCAACCGGCAGCGGCCCGCCGCCACACACGGCCGCGGCCCTCGCCCGGCAGGGCAGCAAGCGCAGGGCCAGACTTTAAAGTCAGTCACCTTCCTTAAAGACAAAACAAAATAACACAGGAGAGAGTGCGACACCACGACTCTTGCAGATGCTGGATGAAATAATCTGCTCATCACAGACCTCTTCTCCACCCTGCGCATTCAGCTTCAGACTGTACTTTAAATCACTCGGAGGGACGTGTTCTGTTTGACTGAAATACCCATCTGGCCTCATTTTGCTCAGCCAGACAGGCAGCAGCCCTGTTTTCTTCAGCATTTACCTCTCCTTTTAAGCAGCTGTCAACCAACTTGGAATTGCACATCCCTCCTCCTCACACAACCTCCAGCTGGTGGCAAAGGCAGACCCAGCCGGTGTGGAGGAGGTAGCCAGCAGAGCAGGAAGGCAGTCCCAAAGCCCCCCACATCAAGCCAAGTACGAGGCAAAACAAAACCAAAGCTGTAGATAATATGCAGGAGCAATCAATGTTTCTTGTGCCATCCTAAGGGAACTTGTACCTGCCCCCTTCTGCCCTCACAAGTGCAGGCTGTTCTACCGAAGGGGAGGGAAAATGCACTTCCAGAACTACTTCAATTTGGTTAAAGCATTCTACATCTGTTTAAGAAAATAACACAAATCTCTTTTAATACACAGATTACCACAAACCATAATTCACTCCTGCATCCCCAGAACTAATTATATACATGTCACCAGAGTATCATACATGTCTCTTTCCATCTAGAGAACACAGTGCAGTCTAACACAATATACACTGAATAATACTCTCCATGCAACAGTTTAGGGGAAAAAACCCCACCTGGTCCTTCAAGTCATGTGTGTTCTTTTATGAACTTACCTAGAAGTAGCACTGAGCTACAGTGGTTATTATTTAACAACACATCCAGTGCGGAAAAATAAACCACACACCTTATATAAATATTGATAAAAACCTTTCTTTTTACTGTGTTAGTTGTAGCCTACATCCACACCAACAGCAAATATAAAGGAACATGGTGTACTTGCAGAGAAACACCTATGAAAGTAAAGCAGGAACCATGTTTAAAAGCAAATAAAGTTAAACCTGGAGCCAGGTTAAACACAAAGTTACAGTTCATCTGAATGTACAGGATTTGTGACCTTGCAGTTCAAGCAAAGCTGCAAAACTATCTACAGAGAGAAGCTTTTTTAATGGAAAATACAAGAGCAAGCACAAAAAAGAACATGCAAAACCTCAGACACTATTGAAGTAAACTGTTAAACTGACCATATATAAATGTCTGAGAGAAATAAAATAGCAGGGAAACACCAGACCAAAAGACTAAAAAAGGAAACAGTTCACACAAATAGAGTGCCCTTCTTTCACAGATCACAATTCCCCTTCCTGCTGTAAATAAAATGGGATACCCAGAGCTAAAACCAGTTGTTTCATCATGCAATGCCTATGCAATTTTCCTAGAATATACTAGCAAACAAATACACCAATTCTGTTTCAAAATATGTTAGAATCACATATACTGATGTTTCCTCAACTTCAAGAAAAAAAAAAAAACAACAAAACTGGTATTGGAAATTGAATGGCTGATATGAACAAAAGCCCAAACAACTATGAAAATGTACAGACAGGCCTGTACCTCCTCTTGAATCTCCAAACATCCTCTCCCCTCTCAGCACGACAGCATGATGTATTGGGCCATGTACCAGAGGCATACTTCAAATAGAACAGGCTGCAATACTGAACCAACATCAAGAAAATATATCTTAAAATTAAATTTTAAATGAACCCACTTTCCTGAAAAATGAAAGAATGTCAATAAAATCTGATGGAATTCAATATGACACAAATAAGTTGGATAAAATTTTCAGTTTCTCTTTTATGTCGAAGAGAGATGTAGAGGTTGTTCTCACAGTAAGTCAACTAAGGAGGAAGTTTCATATTTTGAGTATAAAGAAGACAGTATATTCAAATTTTACGTGTGGGAATAAACTTACCTGCCCTCAAAATATTTGTGACCAGAAGAAGTACAGTGAGTTGAATCTTTCTTTGCACACACTAGTGAAGTGATGGCCACTCTTACAATGACTAAACTAGCTTAAGCAATGCAATTTGTAATTAGGAGAGAAAATTCATATGTGTTCATCCCAAAAGGAGAGGTGTACAAAGCATCAAGCAGCAGGACAGTGGGAAACATCTGATAACCAAATGTGTGCACATAACATAAAATGGAAACATTTATTTATTGACAGTTGCAAAATAGGCTGAGCATTTTATTTACTGTTATCTCATTTTCAGTATTACACAGATAATTGAAAAGAGGGCAATAGGGATATAAGTTACCAAGCATGAAGCATGTCCGTGCATATGTTTATGCCAGCAGCCATGGGGAACTTCAGCTCTTTACCTTCTGCCTTTTCCCCATGTGGGGCAATGACAACAGAACAACTTTAGTGCATGCCAAGCACACAGCACAGTCTCTCCTCCCGACCTCTTTAGGCAGCTGCTGAACCAGGATAATTGCTCGTGGTCATGGTTGTTCTCTCCTTGGCAGCAGCACTACCTGCTCTAGGCAGAGCTTGTAGCTCCCTGGCTTCTTCCCTCCCCACCCATCCTAAGTGAGGGTTCAGCTCTTCCACACAGTAAAACCTTGGCTACTGCTAAGATAACTGGCAGTAAAGACTTCTGCCAGCACCACACAGAGCCATGCACTCCACGTTCTACAGTCAAACTTACT
Source organism: Donacobius atricapilla (assembly GCA_013397315.1). Classification (NCBI taxonomy): domain Eukaryota; kingdom Metazoa; phylum Chordata; class Aves; order Passeriformes; family Mimidae; genus Donacobius; species Donacobius atricapilla. The sequence continues at coordinate 208,698 of WBMY01011136.1, forward strand.
GCGTTGAGATGATGCACTGGTAGGACAGACATCGACTGTTACGGACATAAAGGCTTGAAATAACAAGCTCCCAAAATGTCCAGCTCTCCTACACTGTTTGTATCCATTTTAAGAGGGAGCATTCAACCAAGCTGCTATATTTAAATTCAAACTAGGGAAAGACCAACCTGTCTAATTTTAAACTATCAGGACTGTGGTAAGACACACTGACAAAAACAGAAGGCTAAGCCAACGTGAATGCTCTGCAAGGGGTAGAGGTTGTCTTTTAACCCCTCCTGTATGACAGTACACCATGACTGCACAGACCCAAAGACAGACAGACAGACAGCCTCAGTCCTTCCGAGCCAGTCTTATCTCCAAGCAGCTCTGCACTAGGTGAGAGTGTCCTTTACATGCACCGTTAGACAACACTGTATCCAAAGAGCTGCTCACTGAAACCATTCTCACTCCACAATTGGCAACCATGTGAGTATGAAAAAATCAGACTTACATCTCTTGCCCAGTTCCAGACCTCCTGTACTAAGTCCAGGGCAACAATCTTACAACACACCGCAGTATTCCATACAGCTGTGTCAAAATGGCTGAACACTGATCGCCTGTGACAGCAGGCATTTCTACCAAGAGATTTCTGAAAGCACTACAGTATTTCTTTGTGCGAAGTAGCTGAGAAATAATACTCTCAACCCCCCAACCGCAACCTTCTTTTCCTTTGTGCATTGCCAAGCAAAATGGGCCCCAAACCATGCTCTCTTTATTCTATTCTTTCACTGATGGAAATTACATTAGAGAGAGTAGCCCAGCACAAAGTAAATTCTGGCAAGGAATGTGTCTTTTATGTTATGTTCCATAAAACGCTCGAAGATCTCTGATATTTGATATTTACAAAATTATGTTCATCATATACCCATACAGGGTAGCAGTTGCAATGTTAACTTAATCTGGCAATCTGGTGTAAACTTCAGACTGGCAATTAAAAAAAAAATAAAAATGTATTAATAAACAAAGATGAAAAAACCATCCGAGCCCCATCCTTTACACTGGTATTCTAAACTAATAATGGCAAAGAAATGCCAACTTACAATGTACTTCTCAACAATATAAGCAATGGATACAAACGTATACGGCATCTTTGTTCCTAAATAAACTCCACCATAACTAATGGCATAGGCAATCCTTGTAATCTTCTTTTCTGACACTTTGAGTCCAATTCCTTCCCTCTGTTTCTTGGTACATTGCCACAAGCAGCACTGATTTTCTGCCCTCCTTGGTGACTGCTGAAACTTCAAGCTCAGAAAGCCATTTGGATTCAAACTTGTGCTCCATTTTCAGCAACAGCAACCATGATCTGGAGTAGCTTTTGTCACAAGACAGCAAAGAGCCAACAAACCACACAAAGGCAAGATGTGCAGCACTGTGTCAGAAGACATAGTCCTTCCCAGTAATAACTGTCCATCACAGCTATGATCTAATCTACAGCTATGGAGTTTTGCTTATTGCTTATACTTATCATTTTGCTCTCAAATGCTTTAAATAGTGGCAGTTCTTCTCCAAAAGGCAGTCTTATATGCAGAGCCAAGAAGCTGCTCTGCAGCAACAACACTAAAATATTTTCCAGTTTAAATAAGGATAAATAATACATTAATATACTTGCCAATTCCAACTTCCCCAGTTATAGCCGGCATATTGCTGATGGGCCTCCAAGTGCACCAAGATCCTGCCCCACCGCCAGCCAGAGACACATCCATGCCACCTTTGGATGAAGCCAGGGGTGAGCAGAATGCAGCAGGGCTGGCCATGATCCCAGCAGGCAGTCTCACACTCCCAAGGAACCAGATCACAGCCAGTTCTCAGCAGCTACCAAGGCTCGGTGAGGGACAGTGCAACAGAGAGAGAGTCACCACGTGCCAATCTGTATTTGATGATGCTTGTGATGTAAGTTACTCTACTTAGTAAATGCAGCTGTGCCAGCAAAATGTTTTTTTGGTGGTACACAGTGTATCTGCAAGGAGAATTTACCTGTAAAAGCACATTAATAAGCACTAGGACAAAATTTGCCCAAGCCTATGCTCAGGAGGTTCAGCTACAGTTCTGCATTTCTTATAGAACAAAATACAGCACAATCCATAAAGCAAAATAAAAAAGCTCTGAATTATTTCCAAGTAAGTACTTTTAAATATAGTAATTGCAGCAATGCTTTTAAAAATGACTCATATTTCAAAACATTGGTGCTTCGTGTATTAAATCATTTCTATTGCACTTGCAAAAATTAGAAGTCTTCAAATCTGGAAGGTCTTTAAAGAACTTAGTTTTGAATGCAGTACAAAAACTTAGTTTTCTTTCTTTTGGCAAATTAAATCATAATTTACTCTCCCTATCTTCAGTAAATCATTCTCTTTCCTGAACACCATAAAGGATTAAAACCAGCCCAACATTTTTGAAGTTTTTAGGTTACAGACAAAATAAACATTTTAAAATACAGAAAGGATTTACTGAATTAACTGAAGTAGTGACTCATCCCCCATTGCATCTCTCTAAATTTACTTCACAAATTCTGTTACGTCAAGCTCTGTCAGTTCTGGAGGGAAGAGAAATGCTTGATTGAAAGATGCAACTAAATAAAAACCATGGGGGGCTGTTCTGCTCCTGTACAAGTGTTGCCCCCTGTAACTTGACTGGCAGTCAGACACACCTGCACCAGCAACAGAATTGCATATGAAGAAAATAATGAAGTTGATCAGTAGTCAAAAGGCGCCTTAGATAACCTGACAGTACTGCTGCAACCTCTTAAGTTTCACCCTATTTATTTTCAGCTGCAAACTGTACAACTGTCAGAGTGCTGCATACAGGTCCATGAGTCCCTGGGGGAGGGGGAAGTTAGACCCATAAGAATCTCACTTCTTTAATGTCTTCTAAGCCCACAGTAAAATGTAAACGTTTTATAATGGATTATGTTATATTCAGTAAATTATGTTTATGTAATTAAATACTCATCTTTATTGGGGGCAAAGGAAAGCCACTGGGAAAAATCAAAGCTGCCAGCCAAAGCCTCGCATACACTGTGCTGTCCCAAGATTTGTCGTGTGCAAAAGCCCAGTAGAAATTCAGGCAATGCCTGTGTCTCTTGCCTATTGCATCTTTTGAGCATGAAACTCTTACAGCAAGATCATTTCATTCTCAGTTGCTTGCCTCCTCCCCCATTTATCACTCAGTACACCTCTCTGAGTTAATTGCTTTTTAAACACTGCTCACACTTAAAATTCAGACTCAGCCTATACCATTTACTTCCCAATATAACTTGATGTTCAGAGTAAAACACATAATTATTGTATTAAAAAGTTGTACAAATATGATTAAATATTAGAAACTTTTCCCCTCCTGCAATTCATACTACAACATACATGCCCTAATTAAGTTTAAAGCCTCCAGTATTATGAAACAAGCTTGTTTTTCCCTGCTCAAACTACAGCTACATGACGGGCATGCGTCAGCACTACCATAGCAAACCCTTGGTCCTTATGGGAAAATTTTCTTAAAATTTCTTTCACTGATAACACAAGCAGTGCTAAATCCTTGGGTGAAAGCTCCTGTAACTCCACAGACTTCCAGGGGCTGAACAGTTAGTTCATCATGTGACACAGAAGAACACGACTGCTGGTGTTTCCAGCACTCGTGGATTAGCCCACAGGTGATCACTGCACTGTGTGTACCACACACGCAGGTTGGTACGAGGACTCAGCCCATGGGTAACAAAGAAGTGGCTTCAGTACCAGTATTCACACACTGTGTACATGAAGCTTTCATTCTGCTCGATCAGCTGATATATCGCTTTCCTGTAAGAAAGAAAACAATTAAAGCTTGTATTTAGACAAGGCAACACCTGAACACTGCTCTCTGTATCAGATAGTGCAAAACTTGTGCATGCAGTTTTCCTTAATTGATGTCTTTGTGTGAAATCAGGACTTCTCAAAAAACTAAGCAAAGCAACACAAAGGGTTGGTGGGGGAGGAAATACAAGGTTTTCCACCAAGAAAAACAACTAGTCAAAATTTCCCCCAAACTGCTCTTACCAACTTCTTAGCAATGTTTGCTGTGCACACTGCCTCACACTACTGGCTCAAGTAAAAGCAACATATTTGTTTTTGTTTCAATAATGGCCACAAGAGGAAAAAAAATGCAGGAATTACAATCAAACCTAGAGTATCATTATCTTGAAATTGTTTACTCTCTCAGGAGATGAAAATTTTATACTTACCTCTGAATAACAAGAAACTCATGTTTTCATTGCAAAGTTTGGGGTTAATTCTTGGAAAAACCAGACTTTTCAGGAAGAAATGAAGTTGTAAGATGTTCTGGTTTTAGTTCCACAAGATAATACTGACTTTCTTTCCTATTTAATTGAACTTCCATGTAGTGCTTTGGGTCACTGCTGATAGCAGGTAAGATACTAACTCTTCCTTCTCTACCAACACTTGTGTCTATTGTCCTTCTAGGTCAAGACATTCATGCCTTGGAAAGTGTAACTATAAAATGCCCATTCTTCTTCTGATTCAGACAGCAGTTGCTGCAGAAATTGAGGCAATTCTGAAGTTCAAATATTTTGAGTGTGAGCCTACTTCTCACTTCAGCAAGCTCAAAGTTGAAGTCGCTGCCACAGTATCGGGTGGATTGAAACACAGAGCTGATACCTGGTCCCAAACTTTAAGTAGATGGCACCTTATCTGAAGCTTTTGGAGAACCTGCTAAGTACTGATGCAATCCTTCATGAGCCACAGCAGAGGTTCTGAGCAAATTTCATCATAATTTAGCTAGAAACATATCTTTTTATAAGGCTGGTACAATTACTGGTGCCTTCCTCCACATAATTTAATTGGAAGTGGTAGAAGAGATAGGTGACAAAAGGAAAGCATAGCTAGGAAACCATCACCAAAACAGCTAGGGTGGCTCAAGAACTTGCTCCTGGTCTTTCTCCTGAGCAAACCAGTCAGTGCCTCATAGCATGGCCGTATATCACCCCTCCAAAATACAATCAAGGCATGCCAAAGCACTGCCAAGAATATACATACTGCAACAATGCAGTAGGGAAGAGAAACCCAGGCTTGCAACAGATGCTGCAATTAAAATGGTAAGAGCTGCAAAGCTACTCTTCATTTCACCCCAAAAATAAATTGTTCAAGTGTAATTAATGATCAGTTTATTAAATAGGCATCAGGCTTTTACGTCATAATTCTCCTAAAACCCTCGGCTGTTACATAATACTTAAGCATGAGTTTACATGGGATACTTTGATTCTGAAACATCAACGTCCATTTATCCATCAGGGGCCCAGCAGGATAGCTTACCACTCCTTTGAAAGTCAAAGTGATTTTACTCACTTTTCAAGATTAGTTCAGTGCAGTTGCACTTTTGTGTGTTAGGCCAGTTTTAATGACTCACTTTCCTAAGTCCCTGGAATGCACTGCATTTTTCACAGCAAAAAGCCACAGGAAAGGTCCTTTTTTTGGTTTTTTTACAATTGTCTATTTTCCTCCTCTTTGTAAAAGTACAGTACTTTCTGGCATTCTTTTCACAGACCAACACTCCAACAAAGGCAGTGCATTTCATCACATTTACTGAGTCCTTATTGTGAGGAGAGAGTACAGATTTGTCAGTGAAATGCTGAAGTTACTATTCTCTGTTAATAAAATGTGCTGTAATACAGTGCAATGCACACAGTTTATGCTCGCTGCTTTGCAGAACACAGTTAAAAACAAGCACGCTCTCGGTGGTGACAGTCATGCATTCTAGTGTACTACTGGACGTCTCATCTTCGGTACCAGCAGAGTACAACCTCCAACCACTCAGGAGGCAGACTTGAAAATCCCAAATCCACAGTGGAGCGAAGAATTACAGGTTTTATAGCCCTCTCCAGTAACTCCAGAGAACAACTGCAAACAACAAAATACAACCCTGTCAGCTTTGAGAGATCCATTATGCTCTGCTACCCATCAATGAAGAGAATGATTAAGTCTTGACTCCTGGTGCCAAAGACTTCAGATAAAGAAGCAAACCATTAATTTCCAGCGATGACTGCACTTAGCAAAGCAAGGGAGGGAACCAACAGTAAAGTATAGTTGGCTACTGAAGTTTATTGTGAATCAGTCGGAAGTTAAGATTTCTTCCTACTATGATGCCAAAAAAATCCATTATGTGGAGGCACCAACAGATACTTAGTCATCTGAGGTTAGCATGGCTTCATGAAGAAGCAAGAAATGCTTCGTTTGGATGACAAATCATTGCACAAACATTATAAATCCTTTGAGCGGTAAATATTTCAGGTTTCAAGAGCCAATTAGAAAGGTCAGCATTTATCTTTTTGTCTGTTCCTAGCCTTAATAACTTTTGCTCTCTGCCTGTAGATTAATCATTTAAGTGAAAGATACAGAGGTTTATAAATAGGAAAAAACCTCTACACATAATAAGAGAAGGTTCAGACTGGACAAAAATTATCTCTACCTGTTCTGGTTTTGATGACTATAGCCTACCTTAATCCAAAATCTAATTATTTGGATTAGATTAGGACAGTGGATCAGTGGATTTTCCTGAAATGCCCAGGCAAGCCACACGCAATTTCATATTTGGGGCACAGGGCTGCATTTCATTTCCAAATCCCTTTTAATTCCACACTGGCATTTGTAACTTCTTCCTCCCATGACAGGAAGTATTTGTCCCTTTGCAAAAGTTTAAAAACCAAAATCCTTGCCTCTAAACCTAGTGGAAGACTGCTCTTTGGCTCTAATTGCTATTCACTTGCAGCACCTGAGGTCATTGCAATTACTACAAAGCTGAACAATTCTACCATTTTTCAAGCCAAAAACATTTTGTAGGGGGACTTGTTACATTTGTTAGTTTGTTTTTCGAGGGGTTTTTTGAGGTGTATGTGCCTATATTCCATAATGAGGCATAGTAACCAATAAAATACCAGCAGTAGCTATCTCTTCCAGGGCAGGAGATCATTACACCCAAGATGCAGAAAAAGGGATGTTACACAGAAGCAAGAATGAATACAAATCAGTCATGAATGTACAGTAAGACAGCAAAGAAAACACTACTGGCAAGATAACAAAAAACGTGCCTGTCATGTAAGTAATTTCTGATTACTAAATGGGAACGTTGTTTCTATACCTACAATAAACAGAAATATTTAAGGTTCCGCTCATCCAAACTGGTTCATGAATCAGTTTGTTTAAGCAGTCTTCATGAGAAAAAAATCATTAAGATATAAGTAAAGACATATATAAAATGCCTTAATTCCTACAGAAAATTTTCTTTTGAAGCTGATGACTCCTTTCTGCGTTCTTGAACTAGATTCCTCCACGTCACACTGTCAATCTTTACTGATTCATGGGCCTGGCTTTGTTCCTTCTGTGACATAATGATATCCAAAATGTATTATTATGAGCAAAATAAAAACACTTCTCCCAAAACTATCAACATACATAAGATCCCACTGCTTCAAGAGAGCGTCTAATTTGGACTGTTTGCTTCAGTAGAGTTCTTACAGGCTGCACTGAGCAGGCATGTACAACTCACAATTTACTTCCAAAACATCCCCTTAGGAAAAGATCCTCCAAAAGACTTCCTAAATGCTAGTTTGTACACTATGTGTTTTAATTAACATACAGAATAGAAATTACCATTTAGATAAGATAATGCTCCCCAGCCACCCCACCTTTGCATTCTGAAACTCTGCCAGGTTTCTCAGCCCCTCATCCACTCGTTATTTATTTCTAGCAATCCTCAGGCCTGGTTAGGCATTAATTCAGCTGCAGTTGGAGAGTTTCTCCAAGGCAGTCTCTTCAATTCCAGAGTGCATGAACTACTTAATTTGAGTGCTCTGTGATTCAAGTACTTTAAATAGAGAAAATACTGCAGGAAATTACAGATCTCATACTTGCTTCTGTGACTGTTCCAACAGCTGTATGGACAGAGGGATCTGCACATGTACGTGCAGCCCCAGCTGCCAGTACAGACACCCAAGGGACGACACCTGGGATATTCGTAGTGTCCTGACAGAAATTTCAGAGTTCACATGCCAAAGTTTGGCAACCCACAGCAGAAGGTGTCACTGCAGTTTGAAACATGAAAGCTAGCCCAGCTCTTACACAGCAGCCATGCCTGCAGTAAAGATTCATAAAGATTATTGGAGATAAAAAGATACACTCTCTAGTCATGGAAGTGCTAATGGGATTTATAACCACTTCTCACAGATAACCCATTACTCCACAGTTCCTTTCTCCACTCCTTGGTCACGATATGCATCTTCTCATTTGGACAAGTGCAGAAGGTCCCTCACCCCCTCTAACACCTGCCTATTTCTGGCCTTCTGTAAAGCAATCCTGCAGTAAATGTCCACTGCCAGCTAAGAAAACCTATGGCAAGTTTCCTACTCAGCTGAGAGACCGTGAAATTTTTCATTCATTGGAGACTTCATGTCCAAAATGTACAAGCAGATAACTGACAATTAACAATTCTGGGACACATTTCTAGACTATGATGGGAATCTTTCTCAAGGTGAATTTTAAAAAAGTATGCAGGAATCAAGGAGGACTCTGCAATCCTGTGGCTCCTGCCACACCTGACAGGCATAGGCTCACTCTGAATAATTTGTTCCAGGTCTCCATTTAAGCCAGGAGTGCTGGTGCTCACCCAAACCCAACAGAAGGGATGCTTTGTGATTTTATTAGACAATGCTTGGAAGTATTTTGCGAGTGACAGGTGCTGTATGTGGCTCCGAGTTATTATCACAATCCAAGTAATTTATCATTCTTGAAAACATTTCATAGGTATTGAAAATTAAAAAAAAAAAAAAATCTAAGGGATTCTGTTTAGACACTGGGTATCACAGGGCCAAGGTCTCCCATTTTGATTTTGTCAGGTGCTGGATAAACTTAGGTATCATGTATTTCTATTACAGTAATAAGCTTAGGAAGTCCTAAAAAATGGAAATAGTTTTCCTTGATAACTGACCCAGAGCTTCAGTTTTAGTGAATGAAATACTAATGACACTTGCATGGGGAAAGGCAAAGGGAACAACACCCAACTAATTAACTTAGAATTCTTTTGGGTTAAATGAATACCTCAGTACAATTTGAGTAGATTTAAACTTTCAGAATGAGTGCTCAAGAGTTCAATTTTTATTATTTTTGAACCCCTCAGATAATGCAATCTATGAAATCATTCCATCTCATAGAGAACTGACAGGTGGGATGCAGAAGTGTGATAGAATTAGGTCTAGAATTTCTTCCATATACAAATAAAAAACCTAAATGAAAGTCATGAAGGTGGCAGAACCAAAAAACCCCAAACCAACTCAACCCACCAAAAGGCGATGCATTTAAAAGCATAGAAAATGCTGCATTTCAGATTGAAGTAGTCCTCCAAATCACTGTTTCCACAGATAATGCACTGAATAAAGCAAGAGACTAATGGAAAAAAAAAACAAACCCACAGGTTAAGCAATTATATAATAAGAGGATCTGTATCCTAAAGTACACATAACCGGAGAGCTGAATTAAAATTGCATGGAAAGATTTAAGCTTATTTTTTTCCAGCCTATATTTGACTTGTAGGAGACAAATCACTACCAATAGCCAATTAACATAACTGACAGTCAGCTTTGTCAGTAGAATGCATTATGGCAGAACAGCAGCCTGGCAGGGTTCAGCAAGTGAAGAAGAATTATGACTTGTGAAACCACCACCACAAAGCAGTGCCGTGAAGGCTGGGATGAATCTTTGTGTTGGTATAACAAGAACAGCATGTCAAAATCTTCACAAACTTCAGCATTTGCACTGGATTCATGAGAATTACCTAAATCTTGAGTCATTTAAGAAACTTAGCACTTGATGTAAAACTGTTCCCTGCCAGCCAGTTCAGGGAATCCAGGCACAGAAGAAAAAAGCACATCCGAATTCTCAGAAAAGTGTCTCAGATGCATTTCTAAAGGTATCTTTAATACTAACCATGATTTACTCCAACTAGCCCTCATCAGCTAGTTTCTCCTTTCCCAGGTCTCCAACATTGCTTTTTAAATTGCCTTTTCAAAACAGTAGCTGCTCACAGAACTGTGGGATCAAACTGGCAGTTTCCTTTCAGAGAGGCCACCTCGCTCTGCCCCTCGAAGGGGCCTCCTGGTACGGGCCAGCTGAGGATCACCACCTTCCCCAAGGACTGACTTCCCTAAGCAGACAGCCTCCTGGCCAAAGGCAACTGCCGCCTTCCAGCAAGCACGCTCAGCAGGAAACTCTTGTTTATTATTTTGCACGTGGTCTGCATACCTGAAGGTATTTATGATACAGCTTTTTTTTGCTTCTCAATGACCAAATGTCATGCCTGCAAGGAAGAACTGCAGGCTGCAGCTTGCGGTCTTCCTCTGTAAAGTCAACAGCATTCCACTTCCTGATTTTTTGCTAATAAATACTGGAGAAGCAACCTAAATGAAGAATCCAGGTGAGCCGAGGTTGAAAGAGATACTGGCAATACGATGCCTCAAGTCTGTAAGGTGCTGCACTTGAGCACATCAGGCAGTCCCTAACTGCAGTGTAGATGGCTGTTTTAATGAGCACACACACAGAAGTGGAGGCTCACAATGCCAACTATAGCAACCACAGTGAGTGATTCATGCCCCTCATATCCTTCAGTAACAATGACCCAACTTTCACAAGTTACTTGTGAAGTAATCAACGTGTAATAAAAACACGTGAAAAGCATGGTGGAGGGGTCACACATTTACAGACATGGGTGCTCACATGAGTTCAGAGTTCCAAATGAAACCAGAGCTAGTTGTTTCAAGCCTGAGTTTTCCAAGTCGACAGACAGGCAGCACTGCCAAAGTTCCACTCCCCTCTCAGGACCCTTGACCAGGGGCTACAGTGCTTGGGTGTGCCCTGAACTGCAAGTTATGGGCTGTTCAAAAAAAGCAGTTTTAAGATCCTTTGTGTACTGTCTTGTGTCTATAAAGCTGTCCCTCCTTCTGTCAGGCTTCCAGAGTACAGTCCCGTAGGATATAATGTGGAAAGGAATTTCAGCTTATAAAACAGGTTTACCAGCTGAATAAAACATCTAGAGGAACTGTAAACTGTTTTTATGTAACTGTGAAGCTCTGTTTCTAAATTACATTTTTTCCTTATTATTATTTTAACCTAATTTTCAGTGGAAAAGATTATTATTCCACTCAAAGTACTGCCTACATCTTTGTTCAGATAAAGTACAAAAAAACCCACCAAAAAACCCAACCCTCCAAAACCCCCAAAAAACAAAATCCTGAGAAAAAAATTAGTTAGACTAGCAGCTCACTAGCATTATCTTAGGTTATTTTACACAATCTGTAGATTGCTGAACAACTGTTCAGTGGTCCTGTACTGGACCTCTATATTTCACTTTCCTCCTCGGGTAAATAAAAAGATTTCTTGTCCCAGTTAATCACAGAGAAAGTAAAATACCAGTGAAAAACTCAGGAATGTTTGTTCAATAATTTTTGCTGACCATTCTCCTAAGAGCAAAAACTAAGAGCTACCTGGAAGAGTGTAATGTGTGTCACTCTTCAAGAAAAACATCTCCATGTAGACAGAGGGGCATCTCTAAAGATAGCAGTCAAATCATGGAATGTTTACAAAATAAATCATGACGCCGTGGACCTATATGCACTTTCAAGTCTGGCAAAAGAGTAATTGTTGATCCTCAGAACAAAATTTCAGAAGGATTCATTTCAGAAATCTTCCAGTAAATATGGACCCTGTCCTTCAGAAGTAATTGGAGCCCTGCTAGCCCCATCGTGACTGACCCGAAAAGCCAGGGTGTCATGACCTTGCAGTACAGTGTGTTCACTCACTTCTGTCCCCATCCAGATATGCCCTGTCTCATTTCTGCCTCCAAGCATTAAGCTGTTCAACAGATGGTATGGGGAAATTAAAGGGTTTGCTGGGTATTTTGAGAATCAATTTGAGTAGAAGTGCCTTCCTGTCTGCTGAGCACCCATGCTGTACACACACGTTACCTTGTCAGTGATTAATACTGTCCAAAATACGAAGAACAAGTGTCAGTGCTTTCTGTGTGTACTCTGTAGTGCTTTCTGTGTGTATTCTGTACCATTTGTGTCAAAGCCTTTATTCAGACAACAATTCACATGTTTAAAGCCTCATCTTTTACAAATAATACAGCAGCTTCATTTGCACAGGAAGAGCAGAAAGAGCTGTATTTGTACAAGACACTGTAAACCATTTAAAGCAGCAGCTAAGTTACAGATACAGTAAAAGGAACTATCTTGAAAAGCCAAAAAGCAAAACCAAATAGCCAGAACACCTCACAGACTGACTGCAACCCAGTAAAATTAATAAATATATGAAATTCTTCAATTTCTTAATTAATCATGCATCTTGGCAAAATAGCATTTGCTAATATATGTTTTTAAGCCACTAACTCATTTCTACAAGAAGTTTAAAAATGTAGATCTAGCTTGTGGTTTTTCACTGACCAAGGCAAATTGTGATACTTTTATTAAAAAACCCAAAACAAAATAACTCTCTCATCAGCAAAATTTGCAAGAGACAGATCCAGAAGTATACCTTGACCTCCCTATAGAGGCTTAATGCAGCTAATAAGGTGTCTGCTACCTAAGACACAGATAGAAACCTATCTTTGGTAATAGAGTCAGTTGTTATGGACAGAATATCAACACAAATTCGTGGTAATGTAAGATTAAACAATTTTTTTAAAAGACAAAAGAATTCTATAATATACTTTGTTTATTTAACTCCAAACTGTCTCAAGCATTAGCAATATCAGCTGTAGTCATCAAAACTTGAACTGTTTGAAGGGGAGTGGGGAGGAAAACTCATGAGGGGAACAACTTCATTTTTGCCCCAGAGGACTGAAAGGAAGAACTCACAGAAACACCAAATAATAAAGAGAAGAAACTGTTTACAGAACTCACAAACCTTAAGCTTGAGATACTTGAAGCATCATTACGGATGACGAGGCCTAGGCTGAAAGTCATCCTCCCCAGACATGTCTGTGCTCCTCAAGGTGCAATCGTTGCCTATTGGGAAACTCAAAGGGATTTGATGTATTTCACTGAACCCAAGAGGAATCATTGATAGGCACCTTCACACACACAGAAACAGGTGTACCTATCATTTTACCTCTGTGTGTGTGAATTGATTATGGTATGAATGTTACTAACAAAAACCTACAGTTAAGTCATTGTTATAATTGTACTGAACCCTACTTTGTTCATATTAAAGTACTCAATCAATGATTAAATATTGCCAAACCCCTTTGCACTTTTATCTTTGCATCCCTATCCTTTGCACCCTTACCCCCTTTTGCATTCCTGGCTGCTACGTAAATCATTCTAAGTTGCTTCTAATTTGATCCTCCTTTGTTTGCATTAATCTTTACAGTAGGTAGTGAAGTGAACCTTGCCATTCAGCCCTGTAAAGCAGTACTTTCACAGATTCATGTTAACCCCTAGTTTTGCCAACACCTTTGATGATGTTTCTTTAAGTAGCCAAATCACTCATTTATGACAGTAAGAATAGGGCAGACGAACCAAATCTTTAGCATAAAAAGGGGAAGTTTTCTACATAACTCTGTACTTCTTTGTACCTGTTGAATACATTAGATAACTACCTATATTGATATTTAAATGCATTTAAATATACACACAAGCACAGAACTAGTTGCACATACACACAGCTGATCAAGTGGGTTTGGCCTTAGCTACTTTTTCATCTCCAAGAAAAATCACGTATTATTTTTGTTTCTCAGGAGAAACAAGTTACTTAATGTATTAATATCAGAAACTGAATGTTGAAATTCATCTGGTTCCCAAAGCAGCATTTCTTATTTTATTATAATGAAAAACAATGTTTGTATTCACACAAAATAAATAAACTCTATTTTAAAGATGCAAAGCATGGATGTTGAAATATAAAAAATGGAAGATATGCAGGAAGTGTTGTTAGTATCTTGATTCAAAGTATGAGTGTATGTAAAAATCAGGACTGGAATTTCCCATCACTGTATGAATAATTTTTATTTCAATTTCACCTTATCCTTCTTGTGCACTAGAGAGCAGAATGACAGGCTAGACACAGAAATAAATATTGTCAGAGAGAAACAGAATTTATTCTGTTGTTGTATACAATTCCAAGCACTAGGACATTCTGACCTGAAAAGAGAAAGGAAACTAAGAGAAATAACCTGTAGGTGAAGCCAAAGATCCTATAATCCTATTTCCAAGTCGAAGGAGATTGTCCTAAAATGATTTAAAGAAAAGTTGCATTTTCTATGTTAACTGTGATCAGTATTAAATGCATTCGAAAGAGGATACATTCTTTTACAGTCTGCAAGTCTTACAGACTCTTACACTTGTAAGAAAATGAGTTTATCCCACTCTGCTGATTAGAGAGGACAGTTTTGTAAAAGTTTGTCTGTCAACATCCAGGTGCAAATTCACTTTCTTTTACAAAGGACGCAAGGAAGAAGTGCTGCGTACAGTAGGTTCATGTTCACAGTCTACTATCTTGGCAGGTGTACTTTTAATAGTTTGGAACCTGCAGTGTAAAGCACTACTTACCCCAAAAGATGTCCTGGCTTTGGTTTTGGGATTTCTGAACACATTGTATTTCTCCTGAAAAAGAAAAAAAATCCTGCCTCCTTTCCTCTTGCAGTCCCAATTCATTTTTTAGCCTATTATCAATTTCAGGAAAACCAAAATATGAATTCATAGTTGTAAGAACAAACTGTGCCAATCCCAGAGTTCTGCATACTCTCAAGTGTACAGCTCAAGAATTTCTAGTGTCAAGATTTATTCCAATATCTGAAACCAATGGATTTTTTCACATTTAGCTTAAATAAGGCATAGCTGTTGAAATGTGCAAGCCACTGACCACCCAATCAATTTAAGATAACTTCTACTTCTCTCAATATTTCAAATAAAATTAAGCTCTCCTAGTAATATTCCATTTCTGTTAATTTGCCTTTTTTTTGATGTTTAAGAAATGCCTTGTAGATAATTAAGAACTTACCAGCAGAACAGAGATGTGCTCTGACCGACAGGAAGAAATTTCTAGCATGTTAGAGGAGAAAAATTATTGCCACGGCCATCATTAAAACAGACAGGATACAAGAAAACTCACAAGACACAAATATTGCTTAGACTTGATCACCATCACTGTCTGTCCCATAATTATCTTCCTTTTACTAGTTAGGAAGCTTTGGCTTTCCCAGGGATCCAAAAACAGGTGACTGCCCATCACGCAAGCAGGTCATAGCGAGACAACATCTTAAAAATTCCTAGACCTTCTGTTTTAATTTTCTTATATAGGTGTGGCTCAAAAAATCTGACAGTCAAGGAACAGCCCAACTTGACAACAGTCTTCCTTTGCTCATAGCAATCTGCGTATCACCAAAACTGCTCATAGCAACACAACTGCAATAATATTCTTATTTTAGTAATCTCCATGTAAAGCACAGGCATATGCCTCTCTTGTAGCTGTGCTTTCAGACTCTAGAATTATGAAAGCCAAGATTGCTTCTAATATCAGCCACCTTCACATGTTAGAAATGCCAAACATTCACAGGCTCTCAGCAGGGAGCATATGCTCCAACTCATCAGCCCAGAGATTTTGATGGCAATAGTCACAATAATTTCACAGTTACAGAAAATAAATCTTTCCACACTCTACCATTTTCCAAGATAGTAGACAGATTTCACCACTAATTTCTAACTGTGACTTTTTCAGAGAACATCTCCTGTAAAAGGGGATCTAACTGGTGGTGTGCCAGTTCCTGCCGGGTGTTCCTGTCACAGGCCACTGAAATTTACTGCTGTAAGCCCCAGCCTAAGCAGAAATACCCTAGGCCCAAACTTCACTTAGAGGAAAAGTTTGACACCAGCTGCTGCAAGACTTGTCTCCATATCTGCAGTGATCACAGCCAGTACAGTTCCCAGGTACATGACAGCCCCTCAGGAGATGCTCTCCTTGTGCCACCAGGTACCCAGTAATCCTGGATGCACACAATCCTAACAGGCAAACAGCCCTCACTCTCTGAGCAGACTACAACTCCTGGCATAGAAAGGAAAAGATTGGAGGATGTTTGGCAGTCCTAGTAAAGGAAAAAGTCACTGAACAGGAACTTGTCATTTTGCTCTATCTTGTCTCCATCTTGCTTCACCCAACTGAAATCCAAGAGCACCACGGTCAGTTTTCCATTTGTAAGTCAGTCCTGTGTGTGTGTTTGTGTGAGGAACACTGGAACATGTATGCAGCCAAAAGCACCTGTGCTGATGCCTACAGAAGGGTCAGTCACAGAAAATACTTCTCTAAAAAAGCTGAGATCAGCTACTGCCAATTTAAAGGGAACAGATTCTAGTGTTCAGATTGCAAAGTCATAGCCGCATCACCTGCAGGACCAACCTGAAACTAAGAACAGATCCAAAGCCACTTAGCAGCATCCTTGGAAAAACAGTACCTGTAAGTTACCTCAGCACTAAACTGCCAGGGCAAGGACCATTCAACTCCTTACCTCTTTCATGCTTTGGAGGTAACCTCCCATATCTTTTCTTTTCTACACTACAGCAGTTACTGAGGCAGCAAGGGCAGTACTGCAGGAACTTGTGATCTGCAAAATGCTGTTTTACTGCCACCACTCACACAGCAGTTGACTGAAGGCAGAACAGGTAAATAGACCAGTGCCAAGAACCTCTGCCTAAGGTTAATACTGTGGTAGGACTTGCCTTGCAGCACTCATCCACACTCTCCAGTTGCCAAGGGAAGTAACCAAAGTCAGTAAACTTCATCTTGAGTCACTCAGATGTAATTATTTCAAAAGTCAGTACACAGGACTGCTACAAAATAAGCAGAGTTATCTGTAAAGATAGTAAAGACACCCATGCAGATATGAAACATAAGTTATTGAGTTTAAACACATTAGGAATTCAACTTATCTTTGTGTACTCTGCAACATGATCTACCATTAACAAGACCTGTCTGACAGAGTTCTGTTTTCTTCCTTCTCAACTTCAGAGACCAAAGGTAGCTCAGACCTTTTGGTCACAAGGAATATAAAGAGCTAGAGATCCCATTTCCATACTAAGGGCTCTAACACCAATGTTAGCATGTGTCAGGCACTTAACAACAGCTTTTGCCATATATTACACACTCAACTAGAAAAATAGGAATAAAAAGACTACGTACAAACTGCAAAGCTATATAAACACCCTACACAGAATGCAGAGCTAAAAATGTCACCCCAAAGTCATCATTTCTGTATGAATCACTGCAAAATTCATTGGGATTTTTTTAACTGACTAGTGCTAAGGCCATTAGAAAATCCTCTCACAAACCGCAGCCCCCACCAACACCCTCAGGACTGCAGCAGCCCCACTAGAGTTTACCCATTTTCCCAAACAAAGGAGAGTTCTGCTGTTCAAATTACTCCCTTAGGGACACACTGTACAACCCCTCTGACTTAATTTTACTTCTTCAATAAAAACACTGCAAACACACTGAATGCTAATAATAAATAAATTATTCAAATATTCAGTCTCTATGGAAGCACCATGTGAATCACCCTCCCGAAAAGAAACTCCTGAAGAGATTGTCAGGTATCCTTCATGTGTGTGGGAAAATGAAAAAAAAAAAAAGAAGCTGATTTAAATAATAATGCCATGTGAATGAAAAGTGATTTATTTTAACAAGGAGAGATAGTGGCTTTGCTGTTAATTCAGTATGTTGACCCAAACCAAGTCACAAGCAAACAGAGCATGACTGCCACTATTGTTTCAAAGACACTGGGAGCAAAAGTTGAAGAGAAAACATGATGGAGTCAAAAGGTTTAATGCTCTGCTGATGAAAGTAACTACACTGGAACTAGACACTCAAGCCCCCGGGTTTCTACACAAAATAATCACTTTTCAAGTGTATCTCAGAGCAAAGAGTTCAAAGGGGGAGAAAGAAAAACAAACCAAAACCCCAAATTCACTTTCCTGCAAAAGCTAATGGACAGCTCTGTTGCTTTTTTCATTTATGCTCCCCATTTTAAGTTCTTCCATTAGTGGAGCATCGGAATATGATGCATAGCCAATATTCTGTAGACTGACAGCTCTGGGCAGTGAAGAGCATCATTATTATCCTGATCTCACAGAGCACAAAATCAAGAAATTATAACCCCAAAGCAAGGAAATGTATTTAGATTCTTTGGAACAGGAGATGCCTAAATATGCATTAAGAAATTAAGGTTTAGTTGGATTTGGGACTTAGAGTTTTGCCCAAGACTGTGTTATAGATCACAGCACCTAAATCTACCAATTCTAAAGCTGGATTATTTTGTATTGCCTTTGGCCTTTTTCTAATGGTCACCATGACATTTAATTACTATATAATATTAAATTATCTGTTATACATACACTACCTTGCCACATTCTTTTTGTTTGCACCTCTAGGCAGCAGAAGAAATGAGAGCATTTCTCTCCAGGGTTAGTTTTCCTTTGAGGTGTGACATGCAATTCTGAAGGTTAAATGCACGTGAAACTTGCTGAAGTTTCTTGTCTTTCAGCTCTCCCCTGTTCCTCCTTCTCCTCAGCCCTGTCAGCACCAGAAGATACAGATACCATGTGTTCCAGGATGGGTTGTACCTCTCCCCGACATGCCCAGGACTTGCACCTGTTCTGCTTGTCCAGTGAAAACAGCAGATGAACTGAATTTCCACCAGGAGAAAGAAGCCCACTGTGCTCGCTGGGCTCCTGGGTATTTGTTGGTGGTGTTGACAAAAACATTCCAAATTTTCCCATTATTAGATAGTAAAAACATGTGGCTGCATGCACACAGGCATCTTCTTTTAGTGATTTTGTTGTCAAGTTCCTTTTGAAAGGCTTTACTCTTGAAAGCAAAAAAAAACCTCCCAGCTTCTTGAGAGGAAAGGCTGAGTAGCTGGTGTGGGCAACACTTGCCCAAAGAAACAGGGTCCCGCTGTTGTTACATTCCTAACCAAATGCCAGTATTAACATAAAACATAGGCTGATGTCTTCATTTTTAAGAGTGAAAGTTTCTAATTTAGCCTTTTCAAGGGATATAAGCAACAAATTCCCCCTCTTCTTGCCTCCTCCTTGCTGGTTTATTTCCACCTCAGCAACTGCTTCTACTAATAGCTAATGCTTGGAAAGGTGAAGTTCCAAATCTCCTCTCTCATTTCTTACAAATACTTGATGGGAAAGAGATTAAATGGCTTGTTTGGACATCTCAAGGATTCTCAAGCTTATTAGAGAAAAAAAAAAAGATCTCTGTACAATTGTATGCATATGTTCAAAATAACCTGGTTCTTCACCTTTTTATGTAGGACATCTCATTTCTGGTCTGTCCACAGTTCATACAAAATAAACTTTCTTATCAGGAATGCAATTTTCTAGCTCAAATAACTCACCATTCTCAACTAAGAAGAAAGTGATCCATGTGCTTTGGTACCTTCCTTGAAGTCTAATTATGGCCAGGTATCAGATATAAATAAAATGTGAAAGCCATCAAATTGGACTGAGGGCATTAAAGGTCAATGGAGTAGCAGTGCCCAGAGTTTCCCCTTCTACTCTGCAACAAACTGTGGAGTCTCCACCTCATGGTGGTTTTGGTGACACCTGACCCTGTGAAGACACTGTCTTCCAACGCTTCCCCAAAACTTCTCACAGGTGGTGCCAGTACAGCCATGGCAGCTGGGCCAAGGCAGATCGCACATGGGCTGCTTCAAGTGTCAGAGAAGAAAGTGTCTCTCTCATACAGTCTCCTCTTTCCCAGAGGACAAGAGGACAAGTCATCCCCAGGCAAACATCCTATCCCTTGCTCTGTTCCGGAGCATGAGGATGCCTATTCTCTGCAGCTGCTGGCAGAGAAAGAAGTAAACAGACCATGAGATCTAGGGAGGGCAATCCCTCCTTTCTCAGGCTCCCTCAGCCAAGAGGGACCAGAGGCCACATGCAACTCCTCACTGCTCCCCTCCTGCATTCTCAAGGGGACAGATTTTTCCAATCTCTTTTCATCCTCATTAAAAGAGAATCATGGCCTCCAAGGAAAGCCATGCTGTCTGAATTCAGTTTAATGACTGCTGCAATCCAGTTTGCAGGTGTGAATCCAGGTTGGCAGGATCTCTGAAGAAAGAGTTCATTGATCTAACATCCACAGGCAGCAGATTTAAATTGTGCTGACTGTCAGAAGAGGAAGTGGAGGACCTTGCTCACACCAGAATGGAGACAACTTGGCAAGGATTGTGGCTCTACTTACAGTAGGTCAGGCACAACTGGAAGATGGGCCATCAAATCTCAGTGAGGAGGCCCAGCTCCATTTTTTTTTTTCCAACAGCAATAGGGACTGGATGACCCAGGTTCACTTTCCTTCCCCAGACAATGAAGACAAGTCAAGACAGAACAAATCTGATAAGAAAAGGCATTGTAATATGCTGTATTTAATTTATTAAAGTGTGCGGGCAAATAAGATTAGAAAAGAATAGTGACTGTTGTTTTGGGTTTTTTCCCCTCAAAAAGGAAGTTACATCTTCAAGAAAATAAACCAAACCCCTCCACAGTCCAGTTACAGCTTACAGTTGGCACTTAGCCACTGGAATTTATATGACTGCTGCTAATTTGAAGAGGTATTTTTAGTTTATTCAAAAAGAATGTCAGATATATTAACAGTAAAATAGTTTTATTATTACTGCTGATGTGTGAGCAACTGCACGCTCAAGTCTGTAACACAAGCTTAACACCCAAGATCAGAGCAGAGGCAACAAAACTGCCCTTTTCAGAACACCAAATATTGGTTTTAAGGTCTTGAAGTTAATGTGACTACGGCCCCACTTATCCTTCCCAGTCTAAGTTCCTGAAGAGTTAAGAATATGCCTAGATATTTTCCACCGTAAGGACGTTTTCCTCACATATATTTTATTATATTAAAATGAATGTGTTATGACAAAACAGAAAAAAACAGTGGGAACAAAGGCTCTCCATACAGCAGATTTAAAAAAAAAAGCCATGATTTGAAACAAATGCACAATATATACAGTAACAACAACAACAACAAAAAATGGAAGAAAAAAAGCAGGAAGAGAAAAAAATTGTTTTCTGTGGAAATCCTGAAGGCTAGAACATAGCAATTTCCATGGACAGTTTTGAGAGAAGACATTAGAGTCTGGTAAGACTCAAGGTCCTACCTACCTAAGCTCTGCATGGGACTTCTCTAGAAGACCAAGCAGCACAAAGATATAGGGAGTACTGTCACCTAGCAGAAGGAGTTCAAGACTTCAAAAAGCACTGAGGCAGGTGTTTACTCAATATGGAGTAACTGGTTAGAGAGTTAATGCTAAGAACAACAGTACCATGATCCTCACAAAAAACCCCCTAAGGCCGCCATCTCGTACCTAACTAATAAAGTCGTAGGCAAAAAGAGAACAGCATAAATATATTCCAAAATTCTTCAAAAAATACTAAGTCAGAAAGTAACAGAGAATTAAACCCGCTCATGTTAAAAATATTAAGGACAGAGAATAGGTAAAATGAATTTTAGCCTCCCTTTCTCTTCCTTTGCTATTTTGAGGTACAGAGAGATAACTGTTTTCTCAGCCACTTTC
This sequence comes from Donacobius atricapilla, assembly GCA_013397315.1. NCBI lineage: Eukaryota > Metazoa > Chordata > Aves > Passeriformes > Mimidae > Donacobius > Donacobius atricapilla. The sequence goes on from WBMY01011136.1 coordinate 230,352, forward strand.
TCGGAAGTATTTTAAACTCTTTACAGTGGTTAAGATTATTTTGCCAAATAGTTCTGATAAAAATGAATGGAAACCAGGAGCATCTACAAGTCTTCTTGGCTAAAGAAAGCACTACTTACATTGTGGATTTTTTTCTCTTCATTCCTCAGACCAGAAAAAGAACATTTTTCTTACCAACTTAGAAGAAATGATGTGTGACAAGTGCATGTGAATACCACATTTACTATAATTACAGAATTGTTCTGTATTATTGTCAATAACACAGTGAACATTCTTTCCAAACATAGTAGAACAATTATCAAATAAAAATAGCTTAAAATCCCTTTGTTACCTCAACTTTTGCCAATCAAAAGGCAGTAATATAACTTGAAACCAGTAATAGAGTCGATTTTTCATTCTCCTGTCTGCATTAAGCTCATTGTAAGCACTGGAAAAAGACTTGAGATGGTCATGTAACATGGGCATTGACAATCATCTACACCCCATCTCACACCTCCCTGCACTGCTACCATTTCTCTACACAGGTCTGCTGGAAAAAGATGCTCAGAAGCAGCAAAGCGGTGAACGCACTATTTCCGTGCAACCTGCTAAAGCCTATGTATTAAAGAGCCTATTGGAGGGAAAAATCCAAAGACAGAAATGAAAGCAAAAAGACAGAAAAGAAGGCTTCACTGATTTATCTTTTTGTTTTAAAATTATAACCAGAAAATGTTAAAAGATTATTTAATGAGGTTTTTCTTCATACTCTCTCATCCTTCCAACCTCAAACTGGCTGTGTTTTCCACTTGAAATGGCAACGCAGAGCACCAGCTCAGAACGCAGAATGTTAGGCTTTGTTAGTTGGTTGAAAGGGCAGTAATTTCTTTTCTCTATTTCTTTAATATGTTGAAAAGTTTTGAGCTTTTATATTTTCCACCACAATATGGAAGGCAGAAGAGGGCAGAGGAGAAAAGGAACACTGTATTCTTCTTTCTTGTGAGAAGGTTTTAAGCAACAACTGAGATAGGGAGGACTACAAAAACAGCTGTTATTAATTCCTGGTATCTGGCATCTTAAGAAAAGTTAAAACATTTCTGTCATACAGACTTGACAGAGCAAGTTTACATTTTATCAGCTCATATTATGAAGACTACATATGTGCAAATACCCATTTAAAATCAGAATTGTTGAAAAAGTGAAATAAATCAAGCTATTTCACAGTTGCTCTTTCAGTAGATCTTTTTACTTACAAAAAAATTTAAAATCTAGTTCTTCTCATTAGGAAGAACTGTAAAGGTAGCAGATCTATCTGATCAGACTAAAGCCAAAAGCAGATCAACTCTACAATTGACACCATCTCCTAGTGCTAAGAAATAACCTGAAGGCTTCAATGGATTTAAAATTCACTTGAACAAATCTCCGCATAGATATTAAATAGCTATGCAAATTCTTGGATATGTGCAAGGAATTAACTTGAAAAATATTCTCAGGTAAACCTTAGATGGTGGATTACTTCGGTGTGTAGAAGGTAATATTGCCTGACAATGAATTATTTGCTTGTGTGTCTCATTGTGAGTAAAGTTCCATCGTTGGTGATTTGGATAAACACTCCTGAGAACATTATATAGCATTTTCTGTCGGAAGAAAGACCAGAAAAGTTTTGGCACCAGGAGAATCAACAGAAAACTGAGACAATTCATGGATAAATGCTTGCAAAGACCATAAAATGATCCTCAATGGTGTAAGTTACTTTGCACCACAGAGGAACACTTGCAGTCTGGGGACAGCCTTCTATGTTCCTAAGACACCTTTTTTAAGAGTGATGTACTCAATGGTAGAAATATAAACAGACACAGCAGTGAAAAACTATTTTAGGAAGTCTGGTAAGGTAGACTGAGAATTATCAGCTATCAAAACTGCAGTCATATAGCTTCTGTATATATTGTCCATACAAGGGAAATTAGATATTTAACACTGTTCTATGAATATAAGCAGTATTAAACATGGTAGCTTTCTTGAGACAAACACTCTGACACGGTTTTCCCCACTACATCACGGTTTCCTTCTGGTACCTCTTGCTATCAGCACAATTAAGGAGTAAAGAAAAGGCTCTCTCTCAAAGAACAACCTTGTTTCATCCACAGAGCTAAAAGCAGTGTTCCTGGAACATTTCCTTCTGGACACTCTTTATCCATATAAAGGGAAAAAACCAAAAAGTCACCCTTCACCATATATTACAGCAAGCAATTGAATGATCTGAGGAAAGAAAAAAAGCAGCAACTTTCACAGACTACACTCACTGTATGTGGTAGACCATCATTTTCAAGGCACCAGATGCGCAACAAAGGAGAAAGGGTAAAGGAACCAAAAAAACATTTGGTTATTTCTTGCCAAGTGAGTATCAAAAAAGCTGTGCAATTTGCAGAAGTTATTTTTCAAGTAGAAAAGCTACTCCAGGATGTAGTATCTATCACCTACCTTGTAGTAGGGCTCCATTTCTCTTGAAAAAGGTGCTTCCTGGCCAAATGGGTGGACCTGATGTGCTAAAGGGAATAAGAAACAAGTGTAAAGAAAATCACATTTGCTTTATAAGTTGAAATTATAAGTTACTATTTGCATGAATTCTATTTTGTTCTTAAAGCTAATGTAACATCACGGCACTTTTGCCTTCAAGCAAGGGTCTAAAATTTCATGTTAAAAATAGGTTAATTTGATTCAAGATTGACATTTTCTTCAGGAGGAAAAAAACCTCCTCAGCAGAGCACACAGCCACACTCTCTTGGAGGAAGAGAGAAAAAAGCAATTTTGAATAAATAATAAAACACCTCAAATCAATGATAAAATTATTTACTGAATTCTCAGTACAACCAAATACATTACCTTTTCCAAAGACACCTGCTAAAAACTCTTATGTTTTATGGCTTTCACTCAGCTGTGATGGATGACACGCTGCCCCAGCTAATGTGTCTGCCCAGGACAGTCCTGGCCAGACACCAGGCAGCTCCCGTGCTTCACCCACCGAACGCCCCTTCACGCAGCAGCCCCCTCACGGCACCAGAAAGCGCAGATCAACACCTCGTCCGCCAGCACCAGCGCTGACACACCTCCCTTTGCCGTGTGCTTGGTGACCACCGCGGCTCCTGGGAGACCCTGTCAGGACAGCGGCCATGGGCAACAACATGAAGGCAACAACATTTCAAACACAGGAAGGAGAAGAGGAGGGAACCCTGGTAGGGTCATCGAAACCTCCTTTGATGCCCTGGAGCAGCCCCACAGTGCTGTGGATGATAAAGTGTGGAGCATCTGCCCTAAGCAGTACTGGTGAGCTGGAGAAGCGAGGAGGCTGTGAGGAAGCTTCTCTGCAGTAGCTGCCCACCACCGCCTCTCCCAGTGAGAGGACTGAGGTGAGGCAGTCCTGCTCCTGCCCTGGCTGCCAGAGGTGGTGGGGCCAGCTGTTACTCTACACCCCCCACATCACCACTGCGGGCATGGTCTGGGAGTAAAAGCCAGGCGCCCCCCTGGAAATGCGCCATTTTGCCTCCACAGTGGGAACGTGCTGGGATCAGCCTCTGAGGACTTGGTCCCTACCCACAACCATTGGTCTCCCTTCTGTTTTCGCTGGAACACAGTTACGAGACATGGTGATGCAAAAAAGTGGCGAAAATGCGAATCCACAGTAGTGCTGAACAGACAGTGCTAGCATGGAGGCGGATGGGGGGAAAGGAGAGCTGGGGCGTGACCCCAACCCAGCTGAGTCCATTGAGTGAAGCTGAAAGGAGCCCAGGCAAACACGTTTCAAAATCCTCTACAGCTTGAAGACAATCATGGGTGTTCTAATATGCTATGCTTTTACTGAAATTAGCATCATGAAACTATGCTACCAATACACAAATAATTGCCCTATGCCCAAATTCAGGCACCATTAATAAGTAAGAGACAAAATATCCTTCAATAAGATTGCTGTAAGGCACTCTGCATTTTTAAGGAGGAAATCCTTCCTCTATGGATGCAAAGTGTGAACCAAGCTCTACAAGTCCATTTCTACTCAGTCACTTTTGTCTCCTCTTGAGTTGACAATTGCTACACAAAATCCAACTAAATGAAAACATGTGCTGTCTATTACATTGACAGCATTAGCAAAATTCTGCTAAAATGCCATACAGAAGAAAACCACTTCTTCCACAATTATTCTGCAGATAGTCTTGTGCTAATATATAAAAAATTCACGGTGTTAAAATAAGGACTATAAATAAATCCAAACCAAGTAGGTGAGTAATAAAAACCTTCAATATTCCTGAACAAAAAGGGGAACTGAAAGAGAGAGAGAAAACAAAATGACCAAAAAGAAGTTAAGTAGGTCTACATTCTAAGTGCTGGAGAGCATGGGGCACACACTTGTCTGAACACACTCTCACTTCATAGTGCTTAATACAACCAATTGTTTGCATTCCTTATAGTAAGCACCCGCTCTTCAGTGCAGCTCCTCAGCTCACAGGAAGGTCAAGAGCTGCTGAGGGCATTCACATGCCTGTAGGATTCACTCCTGTAACATATGTTACGGTGCATCAGAGTCCTGCATAATCTCTGGAATGGGACTCATCAGGCTGGATGGAAAGCCATAGCATGGTCTTGACACGGTAAGATTTGCCAATCAGAAATCACAGTATGGCAACTATATGCCTTTCAAAAGCCCAAGAGAAAAAAAAGAGTGAAATTCTAAAATGACACTGCAAAAGAAATTCACTCCCAGGCTGTCGTAAGTGGGTGGAAGAGGGTTAAAGAAAGGAGTAGGAAAAGCGTATATATTTGAATAGACAAAATGTCTCCACGAGAGAAACAAAGCCATAGTGATTTATCTTATTTTCCAATTTGAAAAAAGGCCCAGGGCTCTCATAAAAATATCCATCTGATTCAGCACAAACCCACATGAACTGAGAAAATTAACTGTGTCTTTCCAGGGAAGGAAGCTAAAGAATTAAAGCATGTAAATAATGTACTGCAGCGATCGTCAAGCCTTTCAAAACAACAAACTTTTGCATTTGCAGGGCTTTGCAGAAGTTTACCTATGTCTGATCTGGATTGGGTGAATTTTTTCTGTTCCCAAACTTTTGTATGTGAGTCTCAGAGGGTATTAATTATTAAAACATATTTCAAGTTGACACATGACAGTTAAACTATCTCTCACTGTTCAAAAGCTGCTTCCTCTCTGTTCCAGATTAAGAAACTATTTGAGGAAGTTCATTCTTCTAAAGACGGTCAATAAAAACCCAAAACATTTGGTCCATCTCAGGCATTTTTTCAAACAAGTTGTTTCTTCAGCGTAGCCTGTAAGTTACAAGAGAAGAATGGCTAGTTCTCCTACAAAAGTAATAGCATACTTTGCATTTAGGCAAAATAAAAATGCAAAATCTGGGTCTACAACATTCTTTTGTAATCAACACGATATAAAATTAATATTTATGCCATTAGCATTATTGATGGCACACTGACTAAAGTAATAGCTCTTAGAAGAAAAGCAGTAAGTGGTTTGAACTCTTATCTCACTATGAAGAAACTTGGGGCCTAATACATTATTGCTCTGGACCTGTTTGGACTAGCCTAACTCTGAGAAGCAAATGAGCACAGGGCACTTGCAGCGGCAGGTAGAAGATGGACGTTGATCAACCACAGAAAGCTGAGATTTCAAGCAAACATCTTGAAAGAACAATTCGTACAGTTTATGAATTCAACACATGAAACATCAACAGTAACCTGCCAAGGACCATTGGTCTGATTTTCAGGAAATACTGTTGTTTGAAGCATTCAGCCAACCAACAGGCTGCAACAGTATTTGTAGCAAGCATAAAACAGGATCCAGGGGTGCAAGTGCAGGGGCATCCAGCGCACACGATCCACCTCTCTCCAAAGCACAGTCATCAGCACTGTGGCATCTGTTCACCACTACAGTGAGCAAATCAAGCATTCACAGCCTGCTGAACCCAGATCTGAGAGAACTGATGGAGGATGGTGTTTAACCCCTGAGGAATTGGGAGCCCCCTCTGATCAAAGCCCACCTTTCCCATGGATGTGCCTAGCAATTTTTAACGGCAAGTGAGACTTGATTTCCACTCAAGGCAAGCGATGACCTGTTCCTTCTCTGAAGACACAACCAGCAGAAAACTTTGTGTCACTGCGCCCTAGGCATGGGAAGCTTCTTGACTGCAGAAATTTTTCTGAGGAAAGGCTCTTCCATAGGAAAATGTTGCTTTGCTGAAATCTAAAACATTCTACAGGAATGTGTTGATTTGAAAACTGTTTCTGCTGGAAATCAGGCCAATATGAAGACTGTCCAGCCAGCGAGGGTTCATGGCAGCTGGCCAGCCCAACCAGAAGAGCTCCCAGGGCATACAGAAACAATTATGTGTGTGAGCCCTCTAATTAATTGTTGCTATCAAAATGTATGGCGGACATTTATAAAAATCTTCAAAAGGTGCATAGGCTTCAAGAAACTTAAAAAAGGAAATGTATATCCTTTGTCTTCTGGAATTCACATTAGAGAAAGGAGACTGCAGTCTTAAAGCCAGGCACTAAAAAAAGCCAAAGTAAGCATCCTCTTGCACAGTTGCTGTATTTCACAGATATGCCAAAAGCTCTCACAGGCGTCTTTGTCAGAGAGGCTTGATTAATAGATTTAAAAAACCCAAACAACTAAAAATTCAAACCAAATTCAATTGTGTGGGACTACACACCACAATTAAAGGATTATGAAAACACAGAAGCCAGGCAATAAATACAGGCCAATGACTGTTACCAAATACGTCCACAGAGTGATGGCAAAGCAGGAAGACACAGAAAGAGGGGAAAGCAAACATGAATGCCAACACCAGCCCCAGAACACACATTTCAAAGGCCTTTGAAGCTGACACTTCCTAGGCCCAATGAAGGACAGCTCAGTGGAGAGGAAGGGAACCTGCTTCACACACACACACCTTAGCCCATAATAGCCAAGAACGGGTGGAATTAGCTGCTGGGGCATGGCTGGTGTCGAAGTACATCCTGGCTTTCAGGAAAGCCTAGACTACAGGGCAGGACAGCTCAGTAAAGGACGGAAATACGAACAGTGTCAGCTGTAAGCTAACAAGCTGTTGCACACAAAACACCCAACACAGTCTGCAGTAAGCAAACAGCTGCTAGACCACAAACAGGCGGCAAGGAAACAGAGGATGTCCTCTCCAGCCCCTACCAGTGGCAGAAATGACGGGAACAAGAAAAGATGATTGACTGAAGTGCCTCTACATCCAGCTTGACTCAATACACTGCAGGTACCCTCCTTTGCCCTGGGGGCAATACCAGCTCTGAGGACAGCTATATAATTGAAAATTCCTGGGAACAGAAGCTGCCACTGCCAGGTGAAGGAAAAGAAGGCATTGCTGTACCCATGCTGTAAGTATTCCATTACCAACCATCCACGGTGCAAAATGCTTCTCTGCCAAGTCTCACCAACACCTCAGACAAAGAGTGAACTGAAAGAAGTATCAAGAACACCAAACCTAGAACAACCAATGAAGCATCTTGCAGGCATAGAAACCCACCTCCAAAAGTTGCTCAGAAACAACTAAATCACAGTTATGTTCAAGTTGCTGATAACAATAGCTGTAGATGCCTTATCTGGATGGAGCCCATTAAACCCTGCATCTAGAGGCAGCAGGGAATGACGCTCTTGACAAGCACATTCAGCTCCTGATGCCAGCAGGGTGCAGACTGCTACTATAAGGTATATAAATGGTTTTCCAACTAAGCTGGAAGACTTTGGTTTTTGCCATTACTTGAGAAGTAAATTTAGGATGCTGCTATAACTGAGTAAAAAAGGTTAAAAGTATGTTTTTGTAGGAACACAGCATTCCTTGATGCTAGAAGATGAATAGTACTTCCTTATGGCAAACACCCTGTGTAAGGCATGAGAAATGTTCCGAACTATGGTGGTGAGCAGCCTTCTTGGCTCCTGTGCTGAACAAACATGATCTGCAGAGGGGCTGTTGAGTGGCACAGGAGGAGGTCACTTGATCCAAACCACACTGCCATGGGCTTGTAGAGTGAACACAAGACACACAGCAGCTCCTTCTGACTGGTGACTCTTGTAACACCTGTCAGCTCTTCCCTGCTTGCACCGGAGACCTCACATCCTCCCACTGTTGTATCACCTTCCTTTTCTACACTCTATTATAATGCCATTACTCCATGGGGGCAAACAACATTACTGCACTGCAAAGAGGGTCTAATTCTCATCATCTGGGTATAAAACCATAGTTGTTTTAATGAATTGGTCACTGTCATTATAATTTTTGAGCCATACATAAATATTCATATACTGCTGGATCTGTAATACTTGTGTTTTGCTAATGAGGAAAAGAAAAAGTCCAATCCTTGCCAGCAGCTTGCTGGCAGTTAATATCACAACTAACCATCACCCAGCAAGAAAACAAGCAAGCTTCCTCTCCAAGCAAAGCAAAAAACCCTCTACTAACCTGGGCCAATGACAATACATTAAAAAAAAATCTTGAAGGCTGGTGATAAGGTATTTCCTGACTTCAGTGAAAACTAATTAATACTTTAGAGATTTTAAATATATAAACCCATTACTCCATCTTCTCAAATTTTCCATAACTGCCAAAACATTACTGTTAAAGAGATTTATGAATTCACAATACAGATTTTTAATTTATGACTGCTAATCTAATATTCTGGCAAAGCTTCTCTTTTCTCTGCAATTCCATCTTTTACAGTCTCTCAGTATCTCTCACTTACTGCAACATGTGAGATCAAGACTTAAAGCTCCTCAACAGAGTCTTTCCTAGTTTCTCTACGGTGTCTAACACATTTTCAAGTGAACAATAGAATTCTGATCCTTTGTGAACTCTAAACAGGTTTTCTATATGACACAACTGCCAGAGGGATTACATCTAAATTTCATTAAAGACTAAAGAAAAGTTGCTCATGAAAGCCACTTACAAACAAAATACCTGAAAATAAAATTTAATGCTTTTTGAAGGATGAAGTGAAAAGTTGGTCAAATCTTTACATTATCCAAACAGCCAAAGCCCTTCTCCTGCCACGGTCTTCACTTAAGTAATCAGGCAAGAACATGGCAGGGGAAACGTTGTGGGGGAGAGGATTAAAAAAAGTTAAAAGAAAACTTCTCAAATTTCTGGAATCAGGGATAAAAATGATAATTCGTAATTTCACGAAAAACATGATGATGTGTCCTTTGGAGTCCATCAATGACTCTGCTGTGGTGCACAAAAGGCCCCTCTCACTGCTGGCGTGATATACGAAGCCTTCTCCCCTATGTGAGACTCTGTAGCCTTCAGCCAGAATGCTGGCCTTTGCTGAGAGCCGAGTACTTTATATTTATAGACAACAACACAGGATTTGTTTAAATAAATGAAAATATCTAGATAATTTCTAGAGCAGTTGTTTCAAGAGAGATGGCTGTTTGAGGTACACTAGCCTCAGAGTGCAAAATGAGTCTTTCATTAATCTGTGTTTAACTATATTAACATGTATTTTGTGAACACAAGATAATTCTAGGCTGAATACTGAAACAGGAGAAAGTCCAGATACATTTGAAAATTCTTAGTGAGGCAACTGTCCCATATTACTTTAAATTAAAAAATACTTGTCTCGATTGGGAATTGGGAGAGGCTGCCTATCAATCTCCAGTTCTAATTCTGCCCCTACCACTGAAATCACACAGTGACTCCAGGCAAGTAATTTCATCCTTTCTGTCTGAGTTTTATTTTTCTTCTTTTGTACTAAAAACAGGCTTACCGACACAGCCTATATATCTCTGGAAGGAATAAAGAATTGTTAAGTAACAACACAATAGGAGAGGGAATAGTCTTTTGAAGTGCATGTTGTTAAGGAGGGACCAACAGAGCTCACTTCTAGAGCACAGTTGTTATTTGTTCCCACTTCCCTTATTTGAAAGTAAGGAAAAATACAAGGTTACTTCACTTGAAGTGCTGTGTTTCTCCTTATTTCACAGCTGCTATTAAATGGTTCCTAGACTATCACTGGATGAATAACTGGTAGTTGTCAGGAAGGGGAAACTTTGGAGTTACCTAAACTTGCTCCTGTGCTACAGAGCGTGCCTGTGCCAGCTCAAGCAGGAACCACAAGTCAGTGCCCTGAAGCCCAGATGAATAGAATATTCCATCTACAGACAGCCACTGGCCTCTGAGACTACAGAGGACCGTGGCCTCTTTTGGGCTACAGCAGCATCAAACACTGACCTGGCCAACAGGGAGAAATTTGATTCTCTTCTATTTTATGAAATCAGAAATGGAGCGCTTCCGTTTTCTGCTTCCATTTGCTGCATAACAAGTGATGGGAAAGAAGAGGTTCATTTCTGGTTTGGTTTCACTTGCTTAAAATTGCACTGAATTATTTTCAAGAAAAAAACCTCTTGAATCTCAGGTTCTGAAAAACAAATGAGTCCTAGAAATTGTCTATACCAAGGCCCACCTTCACTTTAAACGTAATGTAAAGAGTCTGCTCGGATAGTTAATGCTACGGTACAGACAAGGCTCCAGAGAACATCCATACTGACCACCCAAGCAACTGAACTGCAGTGAAACTGCAGAGCTATTAACCAGATGCAACACTAATGTTCTTCTAAAAGAAGGATTCTCCCAAATCTAAACCAATTAATTTTTTTAAAAGCCCAAGGTCACACAACTGACTTCTGTTATTTTAGTCCTGAATTCTCCATTTATTACCTTGCAGAATTTTGAACAGCTTTGCTAGTAGACCTGCTTGGATTTCAGAAATATTTCCTCCATGAAGCTCCCACTCACATCTCTAACCACAGCTTAACCATGGTCTGTCAGTCAATGGGACTTGAGAGTGACGGCAGGCACACAACTCCACTGGAATGGCTTGTCACCCCTTGCTGAGAAGAACACACCACTTGTCTGTTTTAAAGACACCAACGTACCTTGAACATACACAGCGGTATAAACGTGCATATGCAAAAGGGATAATCTGATCTCAAATGAAACAGAAATAGATGGGGAAAAGGGAGGCAAGGCCTAGGGGGGGGTGTGTGTGTGTGCGCGCGCTCCGCCAACTACTTCATGTTGCTTGCTGAAATTCTTGTTTATCTGGAATGGTGTGATCCCCCATTTCATTAATTTAAGAACTAAGGGAACTTAAAACTAAGCATGACCTGCAGGCTGCTGCCAGTATGAACTCCTCCTCCACCACTTGTTCAAAGCCAAGGCACTTACCAGCTGAAATTTTCCATACTTGGTCTTTCTCATTCATCTTGAATGAATGTGGCTCAGATGATTCAGAACTAATCTGGCTTCTGGAATTACAGCAGCAGAGGACAAACGAATGTTTAACCTCTCCCCTGGAACATTTAACCTCTCCCAGATGCTAAGGGTACTTTTCCCTGGGAAGGTTAATGTGCTTATAGGATCTGCAACACTGCCGCAGAGGAGGCTGCAGAGATTTGTACTCACTGGGCCATACACAAACTGTTTGATGTACATGTCAGAAAGTTATGTAAAAGCAGAAAATGCAACAGTGATGATGACAACAACAGCATCAAAACAGAAGTATTCACATATTTGAAAAGCCCCAATTATATATTTCATTATCTCAATTCTACCTCTTCATGTGTATCTGCATGAGTCCTACATCCATGATAGCACAATTATGCCTCAGAAGATCTGAGCCTGAGGACCACACTGCACAGGATGCAAGGTGCTCAAAACATAAATAACAGAGAGTTTGTGGATGCTATCACAAACACAGAAGTTTAATGCATAAATAATGTGTTATCCTTAGAGATATATTTTTAGAAATAAACTGTTAAGGCATAAAAAATTTAGTATCAAAACATGTCAGTTTCCACTCATTCATATTCCCAAGATTATTCCTTTTGATGAACTGAGAGCTGTATTTTAGGGATGGGAGAGACATACCAACACACACAGAAAACCCTATAGCATCCAACAATGGGCTGTTTCACCTTGAGCTCTGGGTCTACAGATTCAACAAAAGAGATAAAAGAGAATAAAGCATTTTTTGCATTCAGAAGCATTGTCGAGGCACCACCTATATCAATTCTCCCACCCACAGAGCTATAGAGAAATCATTTCCATTCAGAGAAAGGAAAACATACACACAGAGGTAACAAGGTACCACCACCAAAACCACCCAGTAAACAGTGGCAGAGCAGGACCAGCCCCCAGACACTCCTCTCAGCTCTGGGCCCCTGCTGACAACCCACATCCCACACTGCTGTTGTCAGGGCTCCTCATCACTGGCTGAAATTAGCTGCACCTACAATAGCTCAGCTTTTCTCCTAAAGGTACCCCAAATGTTTCAGGTCGGCTGCAGAGGAAATCAAATCAAAAGCCAAATTCTAATATGCCCTCCACTTTACAAGAAATGTAAAGCAAATGGCACAGGTTTGACCAAATTCTATCCTATCAGCTCAGTCCAGTCAGGAGAAGATGGAATTTTCCCACTTATTCTTGAGAAATATTCAGCTTAACAAGGTCTCAAATTCAAGGGGCAGAGCAGATGAGACCTCACAGATACTTACACTGCAGAGGTCCCTTCCCTCTCTACAGCCTCTGCCAAAATGAAGAACCCCACTGAAATATGGCTGAGAAGCGTGTGTGACTTGGACTTCCTGGACTCTGGAACACGAGTGCTCCTACCTAATTTTACAGGACCAATAACCACAGCACCCAAATTCCAGTATCTTCTACTCAAAATTTTCAAAGCAGAGTTATGAAATAAAGAATTTCATACATTCTGCACACCTAACTGTAGACAAGTACTCAGAGGACCTAATTTTGACTCATTTTAGCCACTTTCATTTAACAGAAAAATAAACCTACCACTGGTAATGGTAAATAAAATTCAGTGTGCATCTTTATCTCTAATCCTTACCTCTATGAACAGATATTCAGCCTGTTGAGAATACTAACATTGTACTTAATAATATTCTAATAATTCTCTCAAGTTACAGTATTATCTACATGAATGAAGGAACTCGGTGACGAAAAGAAAGGCTGACCTTCACAGAATTTCTAGTGAGAAGTCTCCCTTCTACCTTTAGGCCAGTGACTTCTCATATGACTGATGAAGCTGTATCGCTAAAAAGGAGACTACCTTTCCCAAAATCATCTTGAAACACTGTCATTTCAACAATTCTCAGCTTCCCCAGTGGATGTGGTCTGTTTCCCTCTGCTGCTTCTCCTCAGATGTTTGTACAGAAGTTGGATGGACTCACTAAGACAAGGCTTTAACACTGCTGTTCACTTGGGGATTTGCAGTAGAAAGCGGAGGTGTAAAAATAAAGAACAGATGAAGCAGGTGAAGCTTTACAATTCTATTTGCAATGATTTACTTGTTTCTACATCTCTGCTTTATCCACTGCAACTCCATGTGGTGATGGTTGAAAAAAATAATTATGAACATGAAAAAAGTCACAGAAAGTCACAAATGTCAGAGTTCCTTTTTTCTGCACAGTGTATCTGTACAGCAGTTTGTTAGCAGCCTTGTGCCAGAACACAAAACCATAAAGGTAGAGTCTAGGCCATCTACTCTTTCTGCACAAAGCCCAAGAAAGATACAGAAAAAACCCAAATATGACAATTCAGCAATCCTCAGTGCCCCTGCCTGAACAGCTCTGGTTTAGCAGCCAGTGCTAAGGAGACCACAGGTTCCCTCCTCAACAGTTCTGGGAGGTCCACCAGCTGGGGGGCAACCCCAAAACCGGAGGTATTGCACTAATGAATTGCACAATCTTTGAAGGCACCAAAAGGAGCTACTAAAGAGGGGCATGCTTACTGCGTCATTCTCCTTTCAGTTTAATTGGTCTCTGCCATGCAGCTGCAAAATACCCTTATTAATATTAACTAGCAAAAATACGTTCAAGAATGTATATGCACTCTCTCTCTGTGTAATTAATCCCTGGAGTAAAGCTGTTCCTGGGATTACCTAAAGTATAGAAAATCAGTGAGCTAGATTACAGGAAACAATTACTTATGGTACACTGATGTTTAGAAAGAGACAGTGATACCCTGACATCCCCACACAGCATTTGAGCCCTCTAAAGCTGCAAATCATAGAAAGTGTCAAACTACGTTTTTTAAACATCAGATGACTCAAGTTTGTTCATTATAGTGAAATAATACTAATCAGTCATAAAATGAATGGGACACAATCTTTTTAACTTTCAGGAGGCAATAATTTATACAGTATCTGTTTACTACAACCAATTAAGCAGAAATATTTTCTTCACGTGTGTAATAGGGTTAAAATTCAACAACCGGGCAGAAACACCAAAATATGTAGTGGTTATCACATTCGCCTAATTTTCATTTTAGTGGAATAGGATTAAAAGAAAAGCAAAACAGGTTCAATTTAAAAATAGAAACAGTTAAATTTATTAACATACAGTAAAGGTAAACAAACAAAAACCAACTACGAAACCCTCTCAAAAACAACCCCCCTCCTCCCTAGCAACAATCTACTTGTCCATGAAAACAATGCAAAGAGACAAAACATCAGAACTCTTAAGTCAGTAGCACTTAATAAAATAGTCTTTCATTTAGTCTTTTGAGAGACAAGTCCCTCCTGATTCTTCTGGTAACTTTCCACAAGAGACACAGTCTGTTTGTGGCTTCCAGCTCTTACAAACACAGCCCGCCCGACACTGCATCTGTGAGCTTCCCAAATGTAGCTTTTCCCATGTCTGCATAAGGGCTGTGGA
>WBMY01011136.1:245210-263105 GCA_013397315.1 Donacobius atricapilla
GCTGCGGCATCAGCCGAGCTCAGATGCTCTAGATCGCCCGGCTCTCCGGAGGGCTGGCCCTGATCCCGGCCCCTCGGCCCGGCCACGGCTCCCGGGGCCTCCCGGGGCCCTGGGGCCCGGCTCGGCCGCGCTGTTACCTCATGGCTAGGTCCGTGGAAAGAGGGCGGGTCTCCCAAGATTCCTGTTTTTAAGCGGTGTCCCGAGGGGTGTACACTTTTTACCTGATTGGCCAGCTTAGCTGTTAGTTCCAAAACGGATCAACAATTGGTTTTTCCTACCATTTATGCTAAACCAATACAACGTGTCAATTGTAAATTCTGACAAATCAGGGAAGGAAAAAACAGAACAAATTACTTTGCCAAACCTCTCCAGTTAATTCTCATTTTGGTGGTTTCATTGATAGTTAAGTCTTTTTTATAATGTCATGTACAGAACATCACTGAATTTTCCAGCCAACACACAAAGGGCTAATAGTAAAAACGCATGAACTGGAAAGCAGCAAGCTCAGCCATTTGCAGGACTGAACCATCCAGATAGCTGCCTCTGCTAGATGTGGCCAATACACCTGCAGCTCTCAGTTCAACTGGAACATGCTCAGGCAACAACTCCTTTTTAGAAATCCCTGCACCTAAATTTCATATCACAGAGAAACATGACTCGAAGCAAAGTAGCTTTGGATACCTTCAGGCCAATTGCTGTCATCTCATTCCATTCTTAACCCTTTTTGAACTGTTTTTCTGTCCTCCTTCTAAGAGGACCTACCACTCCGTTGTCATTACCAATCCCTGTTTATAAACCACCTCCTCCTCCACATTAGCTCCTCCGCTGAATCTGGTTTTGGGTTTTATTACTGTCTTTATTCTGTTTCAGAAATTTTACGGCTCATTTGTACAGCCCTTAGCATCTCAGCATGGGATAACTTCACAACGAAGGTCTTATTAATGCTATTTACACAATTCCTATGCACAGGACAAGGGTCTGTGTTTCTTGATTAACTTGTGTGGAAACTCAGCTGACAGGTTTGTCTCTCAATCTCTCCGTCATTTCTTGGAGGGACTCTAGGTTGTGAAGGTTAGCAAGCAGCGAGATTCACCAGATTATGTGAGAGAAGTATAATGGAATAAAAACAAAATGGACAAAAATTTAGCATTTAACAAGGACTCTGGGTGGGAACTAAGATACTTGGCTCTCTGATAAAACAAGTCCAAAGATGACAACTCAGCTCAAAGGAAAGTATGCAGGATGCACTATTTTAATGGCTTTGTCTAGAGATAAAGGGTCCCTTCTTTTGAAGGAAAGGTTATTCTGTGTGCTCCCCATACAACGCAACCTTGCCCATTATTCAGTCTACAGTAGCCTGAGCAGCAAGTTGATGCTTGCTAACCTCTCCATGCCACACTGGAAAACAGCTTTAAGCATTGAACTTGGAGGTCTTTTCAAACCTTAATGATTCTATTACTTGTCTAAGAAAGTCGTTTTAACAAAGGCTTATGTGAAATGCAGAAGGGAAATCAAGAGCATGGCACAACTCATTATACATTCATGATGAGAAACTTCCCTGAACTTGTAGGCACTGTGAACCGAAAGCAAAAGTTTCAAGCCTGCCTGCATAGGTGTTTTGCACTAAGAAGTTCCACTGAAAAAGTGTTACTGAAAAAGCAACAAAAGAAAAAAGCTGGTAATACCTAACAGCTGTTTGATCCCTACACAAACAACTATTGACTCGAAGCCACTCAAGAGAAGCAGCATCTCAGGGACGGCAGAAGTGTCACTATTTCACACAGTCTTGCATGAATAGACTGCATCAAAACGTTTCCTATTAAGTTCACGTCTATAATTCTTTCTGGCAATTCCCCCTTTTGTAAGTCCTTCTGAGGGAGAGGAAGAGGGAATACCTCCCTTTCTGCTGTTTCCAAGCAAGCTCCCGTCTTCAGTCCCAGACCATTATGGTGTTACATGAGTGTGTATTGTGGTCTCTTCAACAGGGCAGCAAGGCTTAGTGCCCGCTTCACTCTCCAAGGAAGAAAACGATGTTCACCACTATGGCACTGACCGGAGATGGTGCTTTTAATTGAAGTAGGAACTGCCTGATCTGCATCTTTGAGCAGGCCAACAAACAGAAACTGGCAGTGAAATCCATCTGTATGATGAGTGGTGAAAGGGTGACTCCAGCACCAGTTTCATAGTAACCACTGGGGAAAAAGTTTCCCCAAAGGAAAAGAGGGAGTTCAATCTGCCTCCTTTTCTTGGCTTCCCTTTTAAAGAATACAAATAAGCTTCCTGAAAAACAACAGGCCTTTTGATGAGGTAATAGCTTTCCTCCATGTTTTTGTTTGTTTGTTGAAAACACTTGGATTTCACAGGAAGCAGTAACAAACACAACCGGCGATCAACTTCATTAAAGAACCTTAAAAATCAACAGGACACACATCTCTTGCTTCAGCCACTAAACTGGATTGTCTCACTGGCTCGAGCAAAACTGCTGAATTATTTCCCTAACAAAAGAAAGGCGCTTTTAGGTCCTATAATCTCATTTCAAATCCTTTTACCCACTCCCTTCTCTTTTTGGCCTTGAAATTGCAATCCTCTTTTTCAGGACTAATCTCGGGACTAATTGGTGCCAGCACTCCAGTTTCTCTCGCCATTTTGTCCCCTCCCTATTGCATTGTTCAGGTGCCGAAAAGGACAGCAGGCCAGGGTTCAGTGCCCCTGTAATGAGTCTGTTCCTACAGAGTAACTGTTAATAATTAGCAGGAAGCATTTTGTCTTTAAATCGCACAGCATGAGCAGCATGATTTCACAGAGCCAGAGAATTGCTTCACTGTTGCTCATGAAGCTCCCCAAGTTTGTGGGTGATGTGGAGGCTGGAGGGCAGTGTGCAGGGTGCCAAGCTCGGGCCAAGCCTCCCAGCTGGGCACACGGGGTGGCACAGGCAGTGCCGGCCTCTCCAGGGCTCCCCATGGCACGAAGGAGGGAAATGAGGAGCACCCTGCACACATCACCTACAGCAGCTGCCAAGGAATGCATCAACGTAATGGGACTGAGTTGGTGGGGTGAAAGGACAGTCTGTGTCTAAGAAATATTCCAGAATACAATTCCTTGAAGAATAACAAGCAAAGAGGAGATTTAAGAAAGCCTGCTCCTTTTCAGCTCATGACTGTATTTGCAGGTAGTGCCAAAAAGGAACAATTACTTCTCTTACCAAGGGAATAGCAGTGCTGACTGTTTTCCATTTTCTGACATTTTCTCAGACTTGGAAGCAAAATTAGTTTTTCTGTATTTGGAAACTTCAATCTAGGAAGTGCATTAAAACAAAACCATAAAAAAGCTGTTTCCAATGGATGTTCATTTCCAGCAAACCTAAGACTGACCTTGAGTTTAGTCTTTTGGCTTATTTTTGAGGCAAAATAAGCCAAAAGCTGCAGAAATCTTCTTTGGTTTTTACATCACCAAGTTCACACATTAGGTTTTGACACTTTGATATTGTACAGTGCCTTCTACTGTCCTGAAGTTGAAGGCCGACACAAGAAACCCCATCTGAGATACACACTGCTTCCATCGTGCCCCCCAGCAGTGCTCTGGAGTTTAACCACAACTGCGACTAAATCCACACTCCTATTTGCTACTGTCTTTAGACACCTACAAGGAGGTATGTTATGAAGAATGGATTAGCATCAAAAAAGGAAAATGATAGTTGCTTCACTCTCCTGAAAGATTAAACACTTCTTGAGGAGCATCAGCGAGAGACAAGCTGTCAGATGTTGAGACTCCTGCAGAAGTCAACACACACGACACTCAAGTCTCACTAGATTTAGGGGCTCTACCATTACTGCAAAGAGACAGCACCAAAGATACGTGTGTAGAAAGGAATGCTCAGCCAGCATCTCACTACCACTGGAGAAAAAAGCAGTCTGTCACTGCAAGAACCTTCTGGAATGGTGTGGGTACATAACTGTTACACAGTAGGAACACATCTCCTGTCACAGAAATTGATAGCAAGTATGAATATGGAGCTAAAATTACTAATGACTTTTCTTTGTTTGCATCATAGCTTGAGGTTGACTGGTGTCTCAATGGCTCAGTTAAGGTGGGTAGGGTAGTGAGTTAAGGGTAATAAGTAAATTCTGCACATATTACACCATCCTTGGAATGCTAGATTCTCCCACACTAAAAGCCATCCACAAAGCCACCTTGCTGAGGAATTTATAATATAGATCAGCTGGAATAAGGGCATTTAAATTTTCCATTTTGTGAAAATGCAGTTTGCAAATGTGCTCAGGATCCATCACTTATTTCTGTTTGCCTCGGTGTCACAAATTTCAGACTAAGGGCTCTCCTCAGGTCATCCAATTCAGCTTTCTCCCAGCAGAAAACTCTTTCCTACAGTCAATTTTCTAGAATTTTATTGAGTCTGCTTTTCAGCACTCTACCAGATGGATTTCAGACAATTTCCTTTAAGGGACTAATTCAGTCTAGTAAGTTCATTATTTGCACCTGGTCATTGACCAAGGAAAGATAAGCCAGGGTCTGTGTACTTGTCTCCTTCTCATATGCTATTACAATGGGAAGTTTTCTATCCTAGTGTCAAAATCTGTTCACAGCAGCAACAGCAACAGAGAGAGATCCTCAGGAAAATAAAGCAATTGTGCCTACAGAGAGATATTATTAACTTGTTAATAATATCTTGCATCAAAGCAACCTCCTTTTCTACACTGCAGTTTGAAACCTGGTAGGTAATCAGAAAATAGCAAGTGAAGACCAGTTCCTGTGGCCAGTCCCCTCTCCTCAGGTCAGAGTCCCTGGGTAGTGTTTGTCTGCTTCAACACAGTCCAAATGCCTGTGCCAGCCCAGGCTGCTGCACTGCTACTGCATTTCCACACCAGGCTGAAAAGATGCAGCAGAATGCCAAGCTGTGCCATGCAAATGACCCTTTTTCACCAAGCCTGCGAACACCAAGGAATCATGAAGTTGAGGTAAAGCATTATTTTCCCCTGCTTTACCTGGCACTGGAAGACTCATCTATAGCATTTAAGTGACTTGAAAAAAAGGTTTGCAAGTCAAGAAACCTTTAAGGCGGGTTCGTAGTACACACCCAACCAGATTATAAAAGAGTCAATACTGAACACAATGATGCCTCCATGCTCCTCTGGAGAGAATCTGCTTTGGGAGCCAAGCATAGCATAAATTCACTAGCATGGCACTGCGTAAGATTATGGCTCAATTACGGGTTTTCACTGGTAGGAATGCTTTAAGAAAGCCCTTGTCCTTGAGAAGCCCCAATACCTTAAAAAACTCCCACAACAAATCACCAGGATCACACTTTCAGCACAACTACACAAGTGTCTTCACCAGCACAACTAAGAGGACAGTTTGCTATCCTACAAGGACAGCAAGAGCATCTTAAAATGACTTTTTAAGTCATTTTGAGAAGAGTTAAAATGAAAGAAAAAACAAAAAAACACACCCAAAATCCCCAAACCTCCAAATCAAAGCTCAAAAGCAACCCTCTACTGAACAACCAGGTGATACTGCTCAAAGAATCCTCAAAGCCCAACACAAACTCCTACAGCTCTTGTTCCATGTAATTACAAAATACAGAGCTCATCAATACAAATTGCCCCATTTTCAAAGTGGAGTTTTGATAGTGATATCCCCAGGGTGACAGAAAAACACCAGCTCAAACACTTCCAGGGGAAATTCCCAGTTTCTTTTTCCCCCCAAATCGGACCAAGTCTACTTTTACATATGAAGGCAAAAGCAGCAAAATGTACTTAATAATCAAAAGATCTACACTGCTTTAGCAATATAGCTGACTGTGGCTCTTAAACTATCATGGAATAAATGTGTTTGTATAAAGCCTTCTTTTTACATTATATTATACTTGCAAGCTGCAAAACAAAAGCTGGCTACCCCAGAAGCTTCGCTTGTTATCAATTCCCTTAAGTTTAGAAAATTATTTCATTCTAATTAATTGTTTTATTTATTTTTTAATCTCATGAGAAATATGGTCTTTTTCATCTTTCATATGCAAAACAGCTAAAGAGAGAACAATTTTTTTATATAGAGAACGAACTTCAATAATAGAGATCTTAAATACTTGGGGAGCTGTTATGAATTTTGCCATTGATCAGACAGCTGCCTGGACAAAAGCGCCCTTTCAGGAAAGTTACATAATCAAAAGTAACCCAATTCCTTTTTGTTTGTATTTTTTCTCCATCTGCTTATCCAGATTAAACATAAAAATTAATGAAAACCAAGTGATGTCAAATTTGCTAAATTTACATTTCTCTTTCATATACTGTTACCGGAACCTGCATCCTGCACTGCCACCAGTTATGAATTCCCAATGCTCCATGGACATTTGAAAGCACTGTTACATTTTTAATAATCCAACCTTCAGTATCTACATTACTATGCAATTCATTTTTCCAAATTCCATATATTCTGTCTTAAAAAACACCACACTCACCACCATCACACTAGACTAAACCACAGAATTATACACACTTCTTAACACTGAAGTGGAAGTGTCAAAAAGAGAGTCTGTTCTGAGCATCTTAGTTTTCAAACTAATCTTAGGAGTTCTCCACCAAGCCTGTAACTGTTTGAACAGAATTTCTTTTGGAAGGATATCTAATGGAATTGTGATAAAAATAGTTACAGAAAAAAAGCAGTGAGAGGCGTAGAGCTCTGCAATATTTATATCACCCAGGCAGACAACACAGAGAACCCATCAGTGAGGTTAAAAACTGCAGCACAGAGAACAACTGACAACAGCAGTCAGGTATAAGGGGTCATAAGAAACAAATGTAAAATCCCACCAGCTGCATAAAATTGGACACTGACTACTACCTTTAAAAGTGGGCAGAATGATAAATTACAGTTATTCTACTTTTACAAATAAAGTCCATGTAGTCCTGATTCCAATACCAAAAATATGTCATACAAGCTAATGAAAGGAAAATTGAACAAGTGCACACATGCTGCAGCAAGCCAAGAAAGAAATACATTTACAATCGTATTAGCAAGACCCACTGGCTGTGCTACCTTGGATGCTTTAAGAGCAGAGCAATAAAAAATTACCATACATAACTGCACCGTTCATATGAGCTGACAGAGTGTGTACTGGCAATTAACAGGAGAGAACTGCCAACAAAGCAGAAATGAGTCAGGATGAAAAGAAAGGAAAGATCTTTTATAAAGCTGTGATCCACACTCCTATCTGAGATGGTCAATCTCTTTGGTCATTTGCCTTTCACAAAGGAATAAAGGATCTTAACGCATGGAGGTGGAAATCATGCTCCCTTGTAAACAGATACACACACAGGTGTATGTGACAGTCCAAACAACTTCACTCCACAGAGAGCTGGCCTGCAGCCCTACTCATCCATGCTCCTCTTCTGCTATCCCCAAGCTATTCATCAACAAAATGAACTTCCCTAACGTGTTTGCTAATCAAACCACTGGCACAAACCCTCTTCAGACTAGTTGTCTCAAGCAATTCTCTTATCGCCGTTCTCTGAGAATTTGCCCTTTTGTAATGAAAATAGGTCACCTGCCCTGAAACAGTACATTTTGTTTCTAAGTACGAGAGAGAACAGCTTCCCTGGCAGCCAGGCTGTCTTTTTGACATAAAAAGTACATTGCAATATATACACATATCTGTGCACTGAAACCCCCGGAGATCTGCACATTTATTACTAAAACCATATGCAGCCATAGGGACAAAAGCCTCAGACACAAAATAGGTAATCTTATCAAAAAGAAATAGGTAATCTTATCACACGAAAACCACCAACCTGGATGAAACCCAGAGCCTGTTTAGCCCACAGGGTTTCTATGACCTAATGCCAAAGATGAGTTTTTCACAGAAAGTGGAAGAGCAACACAGCACAGTAAATTTGTGCTTGCTTCTACAGCCCATGTGGACTTGAACCACTGGAAAGATTGATCTAAACCTAAAAATCCCAAAAGGACTAGGATCTTCTTCCAGATACACTGGTATTAGCTGTGGACATAGTAATTAAACAAAATTCCACCTTTTGTGGGATTACCACTTAATGATTAGCCTCAATATGCTCCTGGGGTAACCACTAAGGTTCCACTAAGTAATTTACAGCCTGCCCCTAAGCCTCCCATCCCCATTTTTTAAACCAGTAGCAAAAGAAGAAAAAAAACCAAAACAAACCAAAAACCCCCAAACACCAAAGCGGTAAATGCTGCATTTTACAAACAGGTTCACAATTCAGAAACAGCCCAAATGCCACCAACGACTACACCATGCATACGTACTGGTCTCAGGGACACCTGGAATAGAAAGCAAGCCAACAAGAGTTTCTTGAAATCTATCTAAAACATGGCCCCTGAATTCTCACTTGTTTTTTGCTGTAACAAAACTGCCTGACAGAACTATGGGGTTTCCAGAAGAAAGTCAAAACATCTTGGGAAAAATACACTGCAGATAATCAAATATAGCCTCCAGAGTTTCATCAGAGCTTTACTGAAAAAGAAGTGCAAGTGCTGAGTACATCTGTCTCGCAAGGGGAAAAGGGAACAACCATTTATCAAGCCACTGTAGCACTGGACACAGTGGACAGGTAAAGAGACACACCTCTCACCTTCCATCTTCCATTCTTTTACTCCAGGACAAACAGGTGGTAAAGAAAACAATCTGTGCTCCCAGGCACAGAGAACTTTGAGGAGAACAGAAATTTCTCCACTAAGGACCCTCCAACACCTCCAAACCCCAGTTTTTATATAAGTACTTCATTCTGATTAAACAAGCCGCTTGATTTTTCCAAGTCAAAATGCAAAATCCAAATGTAAAGAAGTTTTTCTATTAAGAAAGATGCTATGCTTTTGGTTCCAAAAGTTCAGAAAAAGTTGTTTTAATACCATTTAAGCCCCTTCTGATTTTATTCATCTGAACCCTGAAGGCTTCTGTGAAAGGAAACCACCCTAGCAAAACCTGCAAGTTTTATTCCTACAAAGGCCAGTTCCATCAAAATAGGAGGAAAATCACTTTTACTTAGGATCATACAGAGGGCAGATTCACACTCACTGAAAAGTGGATTCAAAAGGAATCCAGGTGTCACGGTGACAGAGTTATAAAAGACAGATAAAAATATGATCAGTAATCACAACCTGCATGAGACAACTCCAGCCTTGAGCTGAGGCTTTCTGACAACATAAGTTGTCATAACTGATGATGACAAAAAAATCATGATTCAATCATTCAAATACTAACAAAAGAAATTATGTACTTTCTTTGAAGAAATTAATAAACCTGCCTTTTAAGGCAGGATACCAAATGATACAGAGATACTACACCACCCCCATACAGCACCCTGTATACATACACACACATATGGATACAACACACATCCCAGAAAAAGTGAATTGGTCAATAAAGATTCAAAAGGACTAACCCACTGAAACTTGTTTCGAGCTTTTTATCTAGAAACACACAGATACTGAAGAAATATGACATCTGTGCTTTAAAAAAAAATTCACAGACAGACTGACTGATACTTTGAGAAATACTGGGTCTGATACACAGGCAGGGATTATAGATGTACCCAGTGTTGGAGTCCAGGGCATGTAGAAACCCCCTCAAACTGCCCTGGGGGGTCCAAGACCCTGGCTGGGACCCCAGGAAAGCACTGTTTTTGACCTTAGTCCATAGGAAAAACTTCCAACACTCATAGATGAACTGAAAACAACAAAAATTTAAAATAAATAGTAGTTTAGTTTGTCACAGGGTGAAAATTTGTAGTTTTAAGTTTTT
Source organism: Donacobius atricapilla (assembly GCA_013397315.1). Classification (NCBI taxonomy): domain Eukaryota; kingdom Metazoa; phylum Chordata; class Aves; order Passeriformes; family Mimidae; genus Donacobius; species Donacobius atricapilla. Next base: position 254,998 of record WBMY01011136.1, read on the forward strand.
AGTATAGAAGTAGATCAGAGCAAAATAGAGAATTTTAGGTGTTGTCTCATGTTCCTCTTCTTCTTCGTCTACTCCATTTTCTGCTGTAACGGTAGCACAGAGACATTGGTAGAATAAATTTGATGTAGAAATAGCATGTTTGGAATAGGTGATAGTTATTAGCACAAAACTGTAAATATAGTATGCTTTTAAAGTTAATTGAATTAAAAAATCTTCAAAAACGACCTTAGACTCTCTGTCCATGTTCCTGTAACTGCTTTTCTTCAGCGCACTGAGACTGCTGTAAGACCTTTGGATAAGAAACGGAATAAACACCTTTAAAGACCAAACCACAGGTTCCATCTCATCTTTTAAACCCTAGTACGAGACTCTGAGAAGCAAAAAAACCCTAATTAAAGGGTTAATAAAATAAAAATCCCATCAACACAGATATGAAATGGAAGTGCACTTTCTTTTAACTGTATGTGTAAGATAACTGGAAACACTATCAGAGCAAGCCCGGCTTTGTACATGGGTGACCCTTATAAATGGGAGATGGGGGAATCAGAGGATTTTGTTCAGGACAAGGACCAGCTGGTCTGTGAGGTCCAAATGTAAGCCTACCTTCCCCTGAAGTCGAAGGTCTTCCCAGCTGGCCCAGAGCCCAGGCTGAGGGTCCACCATGTAGGACAGAGTTTTGTACCCCTGCTGGCTAACACAAGGCCTGATGGGCCACCTCGATCACCGGGATGCCACCTTGCTAGCATTCTCCACAGTCATACTGCGAGCACGAACAAAATGTATCCCTCTTACGCTCTGCTTCCCATCAACACCGCGCAGGGAAAAGAGGAAATGGCTCTCGCTGGCCATGCTCAGCTCCTGGGACATCTCTCTCTGGACAACCAGGATTTTTGGTACATCTGTCACCTTCTGTTATGACGTGGGGAGAAGATGGGTCACCTGCAATCAGTTCCTACAGCTCTTGGACTCAAGTGGACTATCACAAGTCTGCCTGACCTCTTCCCTTAGCCAAGGCCTTTGAACCTGTGTGCAAAAGTGACATTATCAAAGAAAGATTACATATGGAACAAACTGGTTACACAAATACTGGGAATTCTGCATAGACTACAACAGCTGCCTCATATTTTAAACAGGTTTTCTATTTCCTAAAATATGTTACAATGCTAGTGAAATGATGAAAGGTCCACAAAGGTTTTTGTTTAAGACAGAGCTGCAGTTCTCAAGCTGTCAATTACCCTTAAGTTTGAGTTTAAACAAATATTAAATAAACAATAAACAGTTAAATTGTAGAATGCCTTAAAATCATAAGCATTACAAGTAAAGCCATCCCTTCCTTACCTACTGTCTGAAAGATTCAAGTTACCTTAATATTTTTTACTAATAGTTTATCACTATTAGCATAACTTTAGAAACTCTTCTATGAATATCAGTCTTATAACAGAACTACAAGTAACGTGACTTTCCTTGTCAATTCTTCTTTACATAAACACCAAAGGAAAGAAAAGCCCAGTAACTAATAGAAAAGTGAGGAAAATCTAAAAGAAAAAATAAGAGCATAATTAAAACAAAATCTAAAAATTTAACTTGAATTATGGAAATACAAAAATGACCTTTTCTTAATCCAACAGCAGCAAAATGTGACACACTATGATACTATTTTGTGGCTTCCCAAGCTTCATGAGTCTGTTTTCAAATTCAGAAGTCAGATGATTTCCACAGCTGTAACATTATATGATTAACAAATGGGATGCTCGTGTTGACCACTATTCATTGCACAAACACTCTTTCCTGAGCCTGAATTTTCAACTACTAAAACTTCCGTGAACAGTTACTGAACACTGCACAGGCCTCCCCATCCACACAACTGCTGCAGCTGCCACAGTGACACAATGGCTGTTAATGGGATGAAGGGTGACAGACCCACTCACACTGCCCACGGACCAAAGGCAAGGTGTCCCTCACACCCTCCGCTTTTTGCTACACCACACAACTCACACACTGTGCAACCCTGCCCTCCCTGCACCAGCACACACTCCTGGGACAGCAGGGAAGAGGGATAAGGAGCTACAGAACAACAGCCCCAGAAGCACAGCACCCACGTGCTTCAAGTTTCTGCAGTCAGCAACTCACATCTCTATCAATGAGGCCACTCTAAAAATTTTCATATGGAAACACCCAGGCCTACAGAGAGTTTTACAGGCAAAGTACAAAAATCTCAAAACACATCCCTACCCTTTCTTTTTCCCATGAACTTAGTGGAAATATCTATGGTACCATTCCAAGTTATCTTTGGAATAAGGCTATATTTATCTACAGAGGGCACAGAGGAGGGGAAAAAGAGCCTAAGAAACCAAGTAACTGGAAAGACTGTTCAACAAATGGAACTATGAAAAATAACAACATAAAGCAAGGAGTTGGTGTTTGCCTGGCATCTAGAGAAAGATGACAGACTAAGGCCCCTGCTTTATCAGAAGTCTACACACATGCAAACAAAACAAAGGCTCAACCAAATCTTGTATTTGGCAAATGGAAAACATGACATTTCTTCTTTTTGGGGGTATGAATGAGAAAGAATTGAAAACATTTCAGCTGAGAAGGCTCAGAAGCATGTCACTAATTTTGAGAGGAATGAAGATGTGATTAGAAGGTTATTTGTATTTCTACCAGATGTTCTTGCATGAAACTATTATGTTAGAGAGATTAGATTCAGATTTTCTGCTCTTCTTTTTCTGTCCAGGATCCGTGGCCATCTTTCTGAATTTATCTTTCCTCCCTACACATCCTTCATACTGTAAAGTGTAAAAAAGAGGGGGGAAAAAAAGAAAAGAAGAAAGCCTTTTAAAAGGTAAGAAAAATTGATCTGTTTTGTTTCCTGAAACTATGTTCAGTGGGATCACAGAAGTCTAATGGTTAGAGAACTGATAAGACTATGTCAAAAATCAAGTTCTGGATTGGCAAATCCTCAAATATTTATGCACTTATCAGTGCATTCACTCAAGCAAAAGTTCTCTTTGCTATTCATACCTGACACCAAACCAAACCAATATTATCTAAATTGCCAGGAAACAGAAATAAAGTAGCATAATCCCAAAGTATAGATGCTCTTCAAATTAAGGCACGTGATGGTGGCAGAGGGTACACTTTAGAAGAACTTGTATTCTCTGTGATTTCACAAACTACAAAACTATGAGAACAGCAAAACAAAAATTCCCCTTAACTCCACAGCACAAGAAGGAAACTCATTCTGACTCTGCACAAGAAGTAAAATAGTTACATCATTCTTGATAAAGTGGTTGCAACATGCACAGAGATTAGTATCAGACTACCCTTTGATCAGCTTCATTTCCTATCAAAAGCTAAAACAGTAACAAAGAATTAAGTCCATGCTTCCAGACTGCAAAGGACAACCAAATCATGTCTTTTCTACGTTCCTTCTTGCAGTGAGACACCCTGCAGTGTCTTTTAGTGAATGGGAAAAGGTTGTTTCACCGGCTTTCCCAGGGGGCCACAGATCACTTCTGATCTCAACTTAAAAGTATACAGGTAGGAAGGGTGCTTGTAATTTGTCCAATATGGTAACCTACAACTTCAATGCAGGTTTAGCTTCAATAAACAACTGCAAAAGGTGGAAGCTGGGATAGTAAAATCCAAACCTGCAAATATTTGAGGGAGTTGTTCCCAGCGCCCTCTTGGGAACACGTGCCCATTTCACATCCCTGGAACAGCTTCCAAGCTCCCCATCCTAGGGAGGCTGCACACGAGCTGCATCCCCACAGCACGTGGCAGTCCTGACACGACGGCGGGCCGGGGTGAGGCCCCGCACAGGCACTGCCACTCAGGGCACGGAGCCCCCAGGGCAGGGCTCCAACTGCCCGAGGGAGAGCGGGAAGCCAGGGACTGAGTGCCAAGACTCTGCGCTTTCAGTCTTAAAACAGGCAGATGCAAATGTAGGCATGCCCAGGCCGCCTCTCCTGCTGTTTACCATGCGGCTCACAGTGATGGCCATCACTTTCTCACAGTGATTTGTGAAAACTTGGATTTTCAGAAACAAAGCTTTAGGCCACCATGTTTCGTAAATCTTTCTCTGTGTCTCTACAAATAAATTTCAAAAGTTAGGCAAGGGTTCATAACCACGAAGTCCCTTTGTCTAATCTCAACCTTGGGATAAAGAATATTCTTATCAGAAAGCGGTCTCAAAAGACAAGACAATGGAGAAGTGATGAATGTTTAAGGAGCTCATGGCTTTTTTTGGGACTCCAACAGTAGCAAAAGGAAATGCCATAAAGAGACACTAAATTCAATAAAACAGAAACCACTCCAAATTTTTCAAATCTCAGGCTAGCAATGTTTCATAAAACATGGACCTGCAGGCTCTCTGTGATTCACTGGCCTGCCTCTGTAACCTACGCTTCAACAAGGGAAGCGGAATGGAAAACCAAATGACAAAGCCATGCACACTCAAATACTGTTCTGGGAAGTGACTCCACACAAGCAGCAGAGGTGGTTTTCTGCTGACTCCTGGCAGGGTCTGTTTTTCCCCCATCACCAAGGCTGCAGAACTGTCTGGGAGGCGGGCAGCATAGCGGGGTGGCTCTGCAGCATCCGCTCCACAAGCACCAGCAGACGCCACGTACACTGAATGCCCTACAACCACCAAAACTGCGCTGCAGGTTAGTTTTTGTCACGTGGTTTCCTGTTGGCTCCAGTCCTGCAAGACTCAAATCCTCTCTACAGAGGGCAGCCTGGCTGAAATGCAGTGATGGATGCCAGAAGATAGGATGCCAGAAGATATATTTTTCTGATACAAACGGTATGATGTGCATAGGTGGACTCCAGGTCCAAAGCCAAGCACCAGTCTAGTTCAGGTCTGCCCAGGGTCTCAATCCTTCCTGAAGCAGAACCAAGCTCACCCAAGGAGCTGTTCCAATGGGGAGGAGCAAACAAACAAGGAACTCAACAAAGCCTTTATGAACAGGTAGTCTGGGGCAGCTCAAGAAATAAACACCTCTTTAGTTTCTATCCTGGGCACGTTAGCAATTTCATCCGTTACAGGGCAGATCTGTCAACATTTGACACTGCTCTACCTAACTACAATCAGGAAAACACACCGAAAAAATGAAAAGCCATGAAATAATTATCCACAAGTCTATACAGCAAATATTCTAGGGTAGTCACCCAAATTTTCAAATACTTCTACTACTCTGTGAAAATAGTAATTTCTGTTATTTTAGATTACATTTCCTGATAGTTTTCAACCGTACAAAGAGAAATACAATTAAGAAATAGCCTCATGTAATATACACAAGAAAAAGCCATTTCAAGACCTCCTCCAAGCACTACTAGAAGAGAAAATCCCACCTACACTTCAGCTAGAGTCAGAAAACCCATAGATGAAGTATCAGGNTTTCAGCTAGAGTCAGAAAACTGGAAATAAAACCCATAGATGAAGTATCAGGTCACTGAATTGCACAGTTACTTAACCAAGTGTGTGTCTATAAATATATTTCAAAGTTGCTATTGCCAACATAATTGTAAAATTTAAGAAGAAACACATTAGTTTCACATACCTATTTTTCTGCACCAGGGAGAGCTTTTCCTTTGTAATGATGTGTACCAGTGCTAATTCACTCTTGAAATTCATCAAAAATGACATGCTTCATGACATATGTTTCAATTAGAAAAACCAGATAAAAATCCAAGGGGTTTTGTTTGTTTTTTCTGAGTTTGTAAAGAACACATATCCAAGTCAATTAAAATTATGTAATTCACTCTGTAGTATCCTACTTCTTCTCTTCTTACAGCTTACAGATAACCTTTGCCCTGAATTGAAGAAGCAATTCAAACAACTGCAGTCTGAAGTTCCCTCTTATGTACAAACACAGCAAGGTTGCCTTTTCCCCCAAAATGTCTTCTATACATGGAACCCAATGTAATCCAAATATCATGGCCCGAGTAATTTTTATCTCAAGTGATACCGGTATAACACTGACTTAGCCATCCAAATGTGTGGGTTCACATCATGAAACTCCTTCATAAAGGGTCCACTCCTGTTCTGTTAATGCAGGATGCTCGACTGAAGTGATGAAACTGAATTATCTGATGTAATTAACTCAGTTCAGGAAAAGGAGAATTTGTGTATTCAGTGATCATCTTGCTTGGGATATTTTTACAATGCATTCCTCCACTTTGTGCTCAATTGAACCCTAACTCGTTTATGCAGATACTAAACAGAACACGTGATTCATTTGTGCATCTTTATTATTTTAAAATATCTGATACAAGCAAGGAATAGGTCAATTTGCCCCTGTGAAATTTCACCAACTGACCCTTATAAGCCGTGTTCCTAGACATAGGAATAATATTGGCAAATTATCTGGTTCTAGATACATCTAATTACTATCAAGTGACATAGCTGCTCTTAGTTGTGGACTTCCATTACATAAGATGGACAGCAAAAGCTCTGCCACCCAAGGATTTTTTCTGGATATACTGTCTTCACCATAAGAAAAATTCCCCTTGGAATTTGTTACTATGACGATGTATTGCTCTGGAGATCTGACTATGGTGGAGGGGATTTACATTTTCTACTCTTACTGAAGTCTTTGTACACATGAGAAAGCAATCACTTACACAGGGGATTACTGTTTTTTTCCAAATGTACAGGGAATGTTCAACTTGTTGAGAATATATTGGAAATATATTCAGAAAATTACCATGTAACTGCCAATCCAGAATTAATTCGAAAGTCACTGATAGCCTAGACCAGCTTCATGTTGATGTTTCACCAGTCATTAGTAGCAAAATGAATAAATATTTTAGAATGCTATGGGGATATTAAGTTTTATTTAACAGTGGAAGGGCTGAAAGATAGCCAACTAAGAGGAACGGTGAGACTACAATTTCTTCATATAAAACCTTGCCTCTGCTGTATTTGCAAGGCATTTGTTCCTTCAACCACACAAGCTCTTTGTTTTGTGATGCAGTCATTACAAGGAAGACTCCAAGGCACTTGGCAGTACAAGAGGTGTAGCAGCAGTTCAGACATCCCATGGGTTCCAAGGAGAATAAGTTTCCCTTTCAGTTTTGGGACTTGCTTGTCGGTGTTTCGCTAGATCCCTGCTTCTCCCTTGCTCAGTTACACTGGGCAGTGGTGAAAGCAGATGACTGAAACCTGTTTCTTGAATCCCATACTGTCTGGCACCTGCCAGTACGCCTCCCTTCTCCCACTCACGAAAACGGGCTATGAAGTTCTGGACACACACCCCTTTGGAAGAGGGCAGCACAAGCTCTGCCCAAGGTCTGTGACTCTGCAGGCATCCTTTGCCACACACAGCAAGCACACAGCAGCAGTGGGGACACGGCTGTGAAGGATGAGCACAGGGGAGCCATGGGCACACGGCCGCGCTACCCCACTGTGCATTCCCTGACACCCAGACAGGGTGTCTCTTAAGGATTCATCCCTGCAAGGACTGCCCACAGCAGTGCTGCTGCATTGCTTCCCTCAGCCGAGCTGACCATGTCGTTGCTCCTGCCAGCAACATCTGCCACCAAATTGCACGGCGGTTCTGGCAAACCCAGCCCATTGAGTCAACATTCACTTCAGCCATAAAAAATGGTAGATCCTCTGGCTTTCAACTATAGGTGTATGCTGGATTTTTTTGTTTGTGGAGATTAGAAAGGATCAAAATCCTTCCATTTCTACATCAGATGTGCATTACACATCTACTCAATATGAGAATTTATGAATAAATCTGTATGAGCGTAATTAAAATACTCTTAAAAAGGCAGCAGTAACAATGAAGCAAGGGCCAGGAAGCATGCTTTGTTCAAATCCGCCAATTACAGTTTTAGTCCATTATCAACATTATTTATCTGTCCTTCTGCAGAGCGCAGTAGTGGGGGGTACTGCCCCGGGTGATACTAGGGACAGTGTTTCCCCAGCACCCCACAAACACCAGGACAGCCGGGCTGCACCGCCTCGGGAGCCCGCAGCCTCATCACTCCCTGGTTTCCAAAGGAAAATCCAGGGGGCCAGGGGAATCCCCGGCCGCTGGGGCGATGGCCCGACACAGCAGCGGGCGCAGGGTGCCCACTGCCCGCGCCGGGCC
>WBMY01011136.1:263511-290034 GCA_013397315.1 Donacobius atricapilla
CGGGGAGACGCCCCGTCGGCACGGCAACCATCACGCCGCCCTCCCCGGCCGCCAGCCTCGCCGCTAAGGCGGAAAAATAACAAAAACCACCTCAGCCGCCACGGCTCAGTCCCGGGGCTGCTGCGGGGCCCGCTGCGGATGGCTCATCGCGCCTGCCCCAGCCAGGGAGGGGGGGACCAGCACGGCTCATGAGCCGCATTCCCGTCCCTTATCAGCATCGAGGAGAAAGCACTTCTGCCAAACCTCAGCGCCTGCTTTCCTGCCTTGTGCATGGCAGCCACAGGTAATGTCTCTTTGCGAACACTGGTCTTAAGTGAAGGCCAGATAAAAAAAAGGAAAAAGAACAGAAAAACCCCACCCCACGTCTGTTCCAACTGAAGCAAAGGAGAAAATCCAGGCTAATCCTAAGGGCCACCACAGGCACGTATTCACGACCAAGGGCCGATCAAGCACCGGCTCACCTGGTGGACATCTGGTGGCTGCACAGGAAACATCAGCCCCCAGCTCTCTCAGGAAAAGAAGGAGCCCATCTCCTCTGGGTGACTGGGGAATTGTGCCTTCACCAAATGGGATCAGTGAGCACTTCAGAGCTCTCCATTTGCTTACCCGCATTTTAATTTCAGGTGTTCCTCTGCCAAGTGGCTATGGCAGGACGCCTGCAGGCTCTGCCGGGGGAACTAACTGATGCCAGCAGGGGCATGAGCAGGTAAAAGGTGTCCTGGACAGGCTAAACATGGCCAGGCCACGGCCGGCACTCCCGGGCTTTCTGCACTAGCACGTTCCAAATTGCATTGCTTGATTACATTTAGTGTCTTACTCAAGAATCATACACAACACCGCAGGAAAATCATTTAGAGTTGTAAAATGCATCTAGTTCTTACCTTTGATATGCCTGAGGAGATGTGGGAGGTGTATTGAACACATGCGAATATGGGTGATAGGGTGTCTTTTTCAAAGCCTGAATAAGATTTTGTCTATATTCTGGGTCTATACACCACAAGGACCCCTTTCCAATACTCTGCGAAGAGAAAAGAATTAAAAAAAAAATCAAATATTTGATCTAATGGCACAGCCTTATTTATTTAGCAGATTATGTCAGGAAAAGCAGTGGGTTTGGGTTTTTTGTCTGACAGAAGAATCTTTGCTTGCCAGAGATTATTGCTTCATTAATAATGTATTATGACTATGATTTAAATCGTAATTCTGAGGGGAAAAAAGAAAGAATGAATGTTTGGTTGCTCTTTTCCCCCTTTCTCTTGTTACTAGTTAATATGGTTTAGTAATATCTGGCAATTTTCCAATCACCCCCCTATTGGAAAAATAAGAAGCTACAGTTAACTGTTAAACAGAAACTTTGAAGAAAAGTATCTTGGTTTTGGAAATGGTTTGCTTTTCCTTTTGCTGTTATACAAACAGAAACAAGGCTAAAAAGGAGGGGGTTAAACACCCTAGCAACTGTTTTAAAAATAAAAGGACTTAATCCTCCAACCCACATGACATCAATGCCATTATACTACAAGAGGAAATTAATCATCTTTTCTCCCTAGAGGGGAAAAAAATACCCAAAAAACCCAAAACAAACCGACGAACCAAAACCAAAAAAAAAAAAAAAAAGCCCCGAGTATAATCAGAGTATAACCATTTAAGGGTGTTGTGAAATTGTGATCAGCTAAAACAACTGTAATTACCCTTTCTGGACACAAGGTACAACACAAGCAGTCAATCCGTAAGGCAAAGATTACACTAAAATTCAGTGTTTATTCTACAGTTACAAGCAGTGCAATTTCATTTGTCTCAATCCCATCAGAGGTCAGTCTGAGGATATTTTGGCTTGTTTTTTTTGAGTTCTCAAACAAATATGAAAACTTTGCCTCAGCTTCACTATGAAAGCATATGGAATGATAGTTCAGGAGCAGTCTTGCTCTGCTTGAACGTACGTAAAAACAAACACCAATCCTAACTGTTGACTGAACTCCACTGGCAGGCTTTCAAGGCATTATGCTAATATTTTTTGGTAAATGCTGATGTCTTCTGGAACAGGTCGGGGAGGCTGCATTACTGCCTCCTGCTGCTTTTCAACCCAGGACCATCCCTTTTCTCTGCTTCACCTTCTGTCAGTGAAACAAAGGTCTGAGTTAATGTGTTGAAGAACAAGCACACAGACACACACACATACACACACAGAATCACACCAGAAGAGGGATATTATTTTCTTAAACCATATAGAAGATCAACACCAGGCACTTGTTTCCCTTTGAAGACTTGTATCTTTGCCCTACCACCTCCTAAGCGCTCCTCTGCCCCACGGACAGCTTTAGGATACACAGTGCAACATGCAAACTGCTTACAGAGAGCAAGTCTGCACTAAATTCTCCTCCCCAAAAATAAATGAAAAAGAAAAGCCTGCCCCGATGTCACTGGATGGCTGCGGGTGCACCTAGGAAGTTTCCAGCGCCATGTGAGACTTGGTTTGAAAGAAAAGGAGAGCAGCCAGCACAAGCCACGGGAGCTGTGACAGCTTTCTGTCAGAACAGCGGCATGCTGCTCTGGTGGAACAGGAGCATGGGGTCAAGACACTTCAGGATGGCTTTCAGGGTTCAAGCCCACCCATTCATTCTTTTACTGCCTAAAGGCACCCTACCAGGAAGCCACAAAAGAGGAGGAGAGACATCTTCCAGCTCCTGAAGTGAAGCAAGGCCCTGATATGACCAAAAAGCCCAAGACTCAAGGGGTTAGAGAAGACAGCAAGCAAGACTCTTTGGCTCTCATCTCAGTAAAGCACTACAGCCAACTACTGAGAGATCCAGTGCTGCTGTCAGCTGCGGAAGCTGTGCGCCACACTTCTCAAACTAGTCTGCAATAAGGAGGTTGTTACTCTTAGCCCTCTTAAATATGGGACAATGAACGAGACACATGATAAGCCCAGTAAGTGATTTTTAGGCAAAGGACAGAGTCAAAAATAGAATCCAAATATCCCAAATTCCACTTCCATGCTCTATTGGAGACCCAGATTGAGAACATAAAATTTCCTTTTAAGCAAGCAATGAGCAAAACTAGGAACATTTTTCAGGAAAAAACTTCTGCTGAATTCCTTACTTCTTACAGCATGGGACAAGCTTATAAAAAAAGCTACACTTAAATACCATCTACCTTATTTGTACTTACTGAAACACAATATATTGTTTTCAAACTTCTCTGTTTTTTCATTTACTTCCAAGACAGACTTTTCATCTACCTGGAAGAGAAAACTCCCCCAAACCCATCAGTTAAAGCTGAGGGCCTTACAGTATAAAGTCACTACTGAAGAGTGACATCAAAACCTTTCATTACTGTTAAGATAAATATGTGTGGCTTGCCCATATTCTTGCAAAAGCCAGAAATAATCTCACTGAAAAACAGGAACTCTCACAAAAAATACTGAGAAGTACTCCTCATTAAAAAAAAACACTGGGAAGGCAGATTTGCTATATTTACACTGCAACTGAGTTGACTTATAATTTACCAGCAAAAACAAATGTAATTTAAGGCAAAACTTGCCAACTTTGCAATGTTCTCTTAAGACAGCTATTTTTGTTTTTCCACAATCACAGAGCATGAATAAAAAGGAAAACTGAAGTGACATCTGGTTAAGAAAACTTCTTGACTGTCGGGAGGTGTGAAGAGCTTTGTCAACTGTCTGTTCAGATGTGTCATTAGTCTTCCCATATACCGAGCAATCACGGGAAAGGAAATCACTGGAGCTCAGACCCGTGGGTTAGTGATTAATTTCCATCTTATGACACTTGGCGTGCTGCTTCACTACCTCCTCCAAGCCAAAACTCAATAGTGACTCCAATCAAAAAACAGCAAGGAAAGGTCAAAAAAAAAACAACAAAAAAAAAACCACCACCACACTTCTGATTACATTTGTCTCCCAGGCAACAAGTGACTGAGGAGTGGATAACAGCCCCCTGATCTCCTCAGCACTTGGAGTGCTTTCAGACCTCCTGACATGCCATCTCCTCCCAGGGCCAGGCACAGCCACCTCCTTCTCGCCAAACACAGGTTACAGCTTCTGCATTGATTCCTGGTTAAGGTAATTAAAAAATGGGGAATGTCACTACAAATCTTCTTTATGTGGTCCAAGGGTAAACTATAGTTGAGGGTAAACTATTTCAGAGGTGCTAATGGGGAGAGAGAGAAACATATGGAGTTACCTCATGAAAGTTTATGACTGACTACTTTATTAAAAAAAAAATCCTGATTATCTTTTATATGGAGAAATTGCTACTCCTTTTTATGTCACTTAATATATACGTAGACTGTGCACAATATTGTGTACTAACTCCCAATTTATCAATAAATTTGCTCTCTCATATCTCAAATAACCAATTCTGATTCCCACCCAGACACTAAAGTCAGTGCATTGCCATGAAAAAGTACATGATATACTCAATGTTCACTTGTTTTTTCTTCCAATGGACTGAATATAGAAGTTTTTAAATACTATTTTACACAACCTATTGGTATTATGTTTGGTCATTTCTTAGTGGAATTGAAAAAAGATTGAAATTTTTAAATAATTAAAATGCTGCTTGTCAGCTCTTTCACTTGTTATCGTTGAAAATTAATAGCATTATCCACTACTAAAACTCATTATAAAGGTTTTGCCTGCATACACCTCGCAACTAACTGCCTGGCCTCACGTATCAGCCACTGCCTGCCCAAAGCTCAACTATAAGAATTGTATGTTGAGCTCTTTCCAAAACCAGTGGCTGGGAAAAAATACACAACCCATTATACTGGGTTTGCATGGCCGGATTTTGCTACTGCAGGGGCAACATCCATCTACATAAAAATTCCAGATACTGTTTATTTGAAGAATTTTGTTCCCTGGTTATTTTAGCACATACCTGAAATGTGTTAGGAACACCACCTTTTTCACAGAGTTGTTCTTTTCACTGCCATAAAAACAAGTCTGGCCAAAACAAAGCTTAGGGAAGAGAATGGATATGGAAACCGCAAAACATGGGCCCACTGAGATGTTGGCACTTCCAAATTTTCCCTTCTGAAGCTCTGGTAAGATGTTCACGTTGAATCTGCACCATGGAGGAGCAGCTCCAGGCACCCATATCTCTCACAGCAGCATCAGCACCAAGATGGTTCCAAAGGGAACAGAACTCTAAGGGAAATCTTCCAAATGTGAGATTCTTTCCTTTGTGATGCCTTGCATGTGCCTGGGCCTTCTTCCATAAGCCCATTTCAGTCATTTTCCTCAAAGAAAACTGTTTTTCTCACACAACTTGATGTAATTTACACTCATTAAGCTGGCTTACATGACGGGTGTGCCAAGCATTCAGAGAGCTGTGGCAAAGCAGGGGATGGATGTGGGGTGCCAGGGAGGGGAATGGGGCCCACCCCTTTTGCGGCAGGAGCCTTGGTGACATCCTCATGCGCCTCGCGAAACAGCACACTGAAAAAGGAAAACCAGGACTCTGGCTGGACACAAAGCAGCTTGTAAGACAAATGGCAAAACCAGTATGACAGAGAGAAGGCACACAGAGGAAAGCTGCGGTGAGCTGGGCAGCAAGGCTGGCAGACAGCCCTGAGGGAAAGGCCAGGCTGTGCATGGGAAACCAGAGACAGCGAGAGGCTGGGCACCAACACAGGTGCCTGGAGGCTGGGAAGAGAGAAAGCAAAACAAGACACCCACGGGTAACTCCACAGCTCTGCTCAGGCACCTAAGCTATGCCAGCAGGCTGAGAATTTTAAAACAGCTCTGAGTTAAGGACCTTGCTACTCCCAAACAACAGCTGCCCACTGAGTAGATCTGCACTTTGCTTCTCCACTATCGCACCAGGAGGGGACGAGTGGCCATGGCTAGGCCTTCTTGAACCAAAATGATCAGTGATATGAATCAGGCAGCTACACAGACTGAAGGGATGCAGATCTCAGGGGTGCACCATCTGAGAAGTCACAGTGGTTTCAGTAACCATAAAAGCAAAGAGAAAAAGCAGAAATTTCCCATTACTCAGAAAAGGGCCATTTCCAACTAACATCTGCAGCCCCAAGCCATCAAATACTGCAATCACATCATCACTGTGACATCTGTCCCTGCCTAACCCACTGTAGGTTGCTGCAGTCGTTAACACAGGAGCTGTGAATATCATTAAAGACACCTTCTTCAGTGATCAGAAACCTTTTGTTGTTAGTAATTCACCATCAAAAGGTTTTCTCTCTAGATTACACTGCTGTTACAACAGGTGATCTCTTTGCAAGTAATAGTGGAGAGATTACTGGGTATTGAAGGTTCCTGCTTTAAAGAAATATTTATCCTGAGCTCATTGTGTCCAGTTATGCTGCAACAGCAGGCTTGAAGCAAACCTTTCACACAGATCTGCCACCAAGCTTATCCATGGGAATGCCCAACAGCTTCTACAGGTCCAAGTGTTCAATATGAGCACAGAAGGGTTTCTGCAGAAGCAAAACGAATTGTATGATAGAACCATGCATGTCACCACAGAATTTAGAACAACTGTTTGAGTAACTACATCCAGGACCAGAATCTGAAAAAGATGATTGTTGTAGACCAGAAGCACATATCTCAACTTCTATGACTGCACCACATCTACTGTAGCAGCACAAAGCCATCAGCCACCTTGCTGACACTATTGTCACTGCTGACTGCTCACACTTGCGCAGGAAGCCTCTGGGGGTGGTGAGAGCAAACCCAAGGCTGTCAGGCAGCAAGGACCTGCAAAAGCACCCAAGAGAACAAGGCATGATGGAAGAGTCTATCCACAAAAAGAGCAGGGTACTTCACTCACCACCTGACACTGCAGTCACCCAAAAGACAGAGTGATTCTGGAAACCATGACTAAAACAAGTTTCTGGTTGGTTCCCAGGAACAGCAAGCTATCATCAGGAATTCCTCCTAAACACAAATTCCCCTTTTCTCACCTTATGAAAAAATGTATTTAACAGGAAAAGTGAGGTATTTTCATGAGGAAATGGAGAAGCAGAAAGAAGGCGAGAAAAATACTTTCCAAGTTGTACCTTTATGACACCGTCTTCAGCTCTGAAGTGCACTGAGAGGAACACAATAATCACTCCAAAATCCACCTCAGGAGAGAATGACTTGCTTAAATAACTTTCTTGTACTAAGCAAAGAAACCTGCCAAGTGACTTCAAAGCCATCCCACAGTACAATACAGATTACACATACTTCACTGAATATACCTCTACTCTTGAAGGTCTGCAAGTGTTGTGCCAGCACTACGGGGAAGAAGTGGTTCATGACTGCAAAATTGACCAAGACTAGAAAATGCAAGCCTGTTGTGACCACTGATGCTGTGTTGAATCAGCACTACAACAGCAAGAGCAGAGATGTTTTTCAATATCCAAGGAGAGAGAACCTGTGCAACCAGGAACACTGCTCAAAGGCCAGCTCTGTGACATTCACTTGCAGACAGTGGTGACAAGGAGAACACACCTTAGTTTTTTAGTTCAACTATCAAGCCATCCCTCATGTTAGTATCATGCTCTTCCAAATGAAAGATATCACTCCTAAAATAGAACTAACTCAGAACTGTAGTTCCTTCATTTACATGAGGCAGAATTAGCGTAATAGTATCAAAACTTGGAAAATATTTTACATAACAAATTTTAAACTATTTGCCTGGCAAGTGCTCAGGAAGATTTAAGATTAGATGCCAAAGTTGGTCTGCTGGTCTGTTTAAAACTCTATTGGTTATCTTTACTCACTGGTATTTCAAGTAATCAAGAAAGTTGTAACGTTGCTTGCTCTGCTCTCCTACACAGATTCTCCAGTAGTAGATTCTCAAGTAGTTTTTTATGGGTGGTCACAGATAATACTAAAACTTTATTGTCTATAACAGCTTGCCTATACCTTGCATATGATTATGGTGGGTTCTCTAGTTACTCCTTTTTTAAAACAGTTGAACTTACTTGCAGAAACACACAAACAAAAAAGCATTGACTCATCTGAGGTCAGCTAGGTTTTTTCTGGGCTGGTTTTTCTTGGCGGGGGGGGGAGGTTGGTTTTGGTTTTGGTGGGTTCTTTTTTTAATTAAGTAGTACAACAGCTAAGGAGCTCTTAAAGAAAGAAAAACAAAGCCTCTGCCAGTGATTCCTATTATTACAAAACACATTCCTCAGATTCACTGCAATCTTACATAAAAATTACAAATAACTAGTCATGCAGTTTAAGGGCAGATTTTCTTCATTCTCTTTTAACATTTCTAGCACAGACCAGTGAAATTCTCTATGTCCAGCTTTAAAGAATTCCACTGTAGACCTTGACTGAATTTAATGACAGTGACGACTGCTTATAAAGCTTTTAATTTTCATAAAAATACCCAAACCTATGAACTTAAGAGAGCTAGAAATTTTCCCTGCTCTTCCAAGGAAAGTTTAGCAATGTTAGGCAACAGCTTAACACCAAGCTGAAGTGAATCTGAAGTAGTATCTGCATGCAGCATAACAAAACCCTTACCAACACTTCTGCATGTTTTCAACCTTTTTTCAGTAAAGCAGCAGTCACAGCTCAGCTCAAGCACAAAGGTGAAGAAGCGTGACAAGAAGAGACTAGCTAAAACACAATTACATGACCATAAACATATGCTCATCTAATGCATGAAATTAAAGTTTTGATGTGAAAGCTTGCTGGAGTACAGCGTTCAACCCAAGTAAGCCAGTTGCATCAAAAAATCATCAGCATTTCTCAAGAAATCAAAAGGTTGGGACTTCTTAGATCTTATTTTGCTCCAAGTAAAAATATCCATTACTTCAAATCATGCAAGTCCAAGTCTTTGTTTTCACACTCATCTCTTGGTATTTTAGCTTGCTTGCTCAGTGAGCTACCCCAGACACCAACCCAGCCATCAAACTTTTACTCCCCTGATCTGACTTTATGAAAGTGGCCTCGTCCTTCCCCAGGTGATGCAGCCATATGAACCACCTCCACATCTCTGCTGTTCTTCCAGTCACAAGATGCGCAGTCTTTCTGACTGGGGAGGCTGGGTGGGTATATTACTTCCCTGAGAATGGAAGTATGGTTAGAGAGGAAAAGGACTACTTTGTCTCAAAATGAAATAAAACAAAAAGGAAGCCAAGCATGCAATAATGATACAGGAATAAAGAGGCCAGAATAAAGAGGCCAGATCAGCACTGAGAAGTAACAGCCGAGAAAAGGAAAGGCTGTGGTATTCCACAGTCAAAAACACTCAGCCTATTTCAGAGGCAAGATGCAGCACAACATCCTGCAACACGAGAAAGTGCTACCACAAAGTGCACTGTCCAGTGGTCTTCCAATATTAAAGGAGTTCAAGTATCACCAGCACAAGGCATTTCATCAGAAGTTGTCTTTGTACCTTGGGGCTTGTATGTGCTATCAGAGGGAAAGGCCCTGCCCTCTGTAGCAGTGTCTTCCAAGGCTTCCCATTCCCCATGCAAACCTGCAGAGAGAGCCCCATTAGTAGTGCCACAGGCCCAGATCCTACACCTTTGTCTACCTTCCACAGGTAGAGCACAGAGATGGTGGGCACAGGACTGCCTGCTTTTGGCTTTTACACAAATGAAGGCATTCTTGGGCTTTAAAGCAATTTTTTACCTCATTTTAGCACTTCCCCTCATGTGTATAGAGAAGTTAGAAATGTCTTCCAGCGCATGACCTAGATGCCCAGCAAGTCTGAGCTGCAGCCAAGAGTGCCCACCCAAAGCATGTCTTTAGAGTCCAGGTTCCTGACCCTGCAAGGAGCACTTCAATACCAGGCCTGGAATGATTCTCTGTTATTATTTCAGTCATGGTGACCCATTGCCCATGGGCACAGCTAATCCACTGCTCCTCCAGCACACTAGCACGTGTTCATTAGTACAGGTAAGCTCACACAAAATGACTGCCAACAGCCAGCAGTGGATCTCCTACACCACATTAGCCTCTCACTGCTCTCATCATAAAACAATTCCTCCAACAGGCTCAGGAGGTGTTGCATTATGTTGCCCAACTCCAAGAGTCATATTTAGCTTGTTAGATATCTCCTTGTTGAGTTTATATGCGAACCACCCTATAAAGCTATTAGGCTGCCACGTGGAAACGCTGCAAGCAGCTGAAGGCAGTGCCATTGAGTGCCCTTAAATAATGCCTGCCTCCTGTATAAAGTTGATGTTGTTTCATGCCAGTACCTAGCAACCCCAGATGTTACCCAAGGCCTCCCCAGGCTAGGCAAAGCCCAGGTGCTGAAGATGACGAGCTGAGACACTGAGAGAGGAACAAAGTGCAGGGTCAAACAGATGCAGGGAGACTGGGCTGGCCAAGCAGGAGAGCCCAGAAGACAAGCCCGTCATCATGACGGACCATCACAGGCATACTTGAGGGAGATTAGGCAGCAAGTAGCATTAATAATACTGTTGCAGCCTATAGAATTTCTGTGTATACATGGAAAGTGTAATTAGCCCTACGCTACTGAAAAGAAAATTGAGAAGATGCAGAAACAAAAGAATAAAATCAGAAGTCCTCAAGGTCACCTATAAAATCCATGGCAGAAAGGAAAAAAAGCCTCCAGACTCCAGATCAATAATCCATTTAGTGGCATGTGCTAATTTCATAACAGAGATACACTCATTTAAATACCCACTGGTTATCCATGCCCTTCATATTATCTACATTATCTACAACTGGAAAAGACATAAATTGCCTTTCTTACAAATGTATAGTTACATCATATATGAAAACCTAGAGACAATTTTAAAACACAACCCTTCACAGAACAGATATTAAAAAAAATTATTCAACACTTGTATCTGTGTTGAAGGTTTACAGGTCACTTTTTGCCTACCACTGCATTAATGACAAAATAAGACAGTGAGTGAACTTCCAGGGGAAGGGGTTAACAGCTAGCAAAAATGTGTGAAAGGGAGTAGGCTGTACTAAATCCACTATCTGTGATAAATAAAAATAAGGAAGACATGACAAAAGCTAATGGATTTGCACCATTTCCCTTATAACTGCTTATATAATGTATGATTTTTCCTTGCTTAGTATTTAATATTGGTTTGCACAATGAATTGAGGAGAAAAAACAGGCACTGTGATAAATGGTTTAAGAGGTTCCCTAGATGTGGGGTTTCCAAGTGTTCCTGGGCTCTTTACAGGAACAAAGCTGTGCTCCATCCCATGCCCCACTCAGCAGCCTCAACAGATCCCTGTCACCTCCAGCAGGCACACGCTGAAGAATAACCATCCTCCTGCAACAGAGACCTCAGTGCTACCCACATCCATCAACACACTCATTACTTCAGCTACTTACATACACATTCTACTCTGTGTCCCATCTCTATACTAGGTTCAGAGAGACTTATTTTTTAGTATCATCCTCTTTCCTCCTCCTCTTTCTCAGGGCTGAATGAAACCCCAGAAAGCAAAACAAAACACCTCCCCAAGCTGCAAACATCCTCCAAAATGAAGCAACTCATGACTGCGGCGAAGTTTTCATCTCGTTCACACGGCCCAAATCAGCACAAACTCATCAGGGCAGGGCCTGGCTTCAGGAGCCTCAACAGCCCAAATGTCATAACCCGAAACCTCATGAACTGAAAAAAATCTGGGACTTCACCACGACTTGGCATTTTTGCAAGCAGCCTACACAAATCCTCCTTCCACCCAAACACCAGGTACTACCACAAGCCTCTGGAGAAATGCCTCCTAAATTGAACAGTAAGACCAATGGCTCTGCAATGAAGACAAACCAGAAAAGACCAGTTTAGCTCTAGGAGCAAACTAGCCTCCTGTGGGGAGGTCAAAAGCCAGCAGCTACAGTACAGACACTCCTTCTTAGACACTGGGCACCCTGGCGGGACTAAAACTGTAGTGCCTGTGGGAGAGGGCTTTCCTCACCTAGTGGGATTTGGCATCTCATTTTTACTGTAATGCAAACTGAGCAAGAAATCTCACCTGAGAGGCACACCATTGAAACCTATGCATGGCCAGAGAGCAGTAAGCCCTCACTGGACCATTGCAGACAGAGTAGCAATAACAATAGCAATAGCAGTAACACCTATAGCAATAACATCTTCCTGTGTCTTCTGGAGTGCTGGCCCTAAGAGCCTTCCTGGGAGAGTCAAAAACACATCTCAGTTGCACCAGAGCCTTCCAACATAGAGAGGCTCCAATCTCAAGATGGCAAGGAAATCATATATGCAAGCAGAGACAGGGACCAGGCTGCTAAGCCACCTACCCATCTCCATTGAGTGCCATGTTGCAGGTCACTACAAGCACCCTCTCCCAGTCCTAGCTGTACCTTTGGTCTCTGGCAGCAGTGCATGAGTGCACAAAGCTTCTTCCCACACCAGCTCCAGCCCATGCATGGCTGGAGATAGCCAGGGCCATGGCATTACCACAAGCACC
Organism: Donacobius atricapilla; assembly: GCA_013397315.1. Lineage (NCBI taxonomy): Eukaryota > Metazoa > Chordata > Aves > Passeriformes > Mimidae > Donacobius > Donacobius atricapilla. The sequence continues at coordinate 275,914 of WBMY01011136.1, forward strand.
AACAGGAGACACTGTGGTGTGTGAGTAAAACACAGCATTTTCCACCCCGGCAGCAAGCAGTCCCCTCACCCTCCCTGAAAGCGCAGGGCACCAGCCCCCACTGCGCCACAGCTGGGGAACCTGCACCCAGCCCAGGAGATGAGCAGCCTACCAGGAAGTCAGGGAAGGAGAAACAGGTGAGAAATGTCCTTCTCAGGAGAAGCATGCAGGGGCAGGGGGTGGAAGGAAGCTACATTGTCAGGTCTCATGGAAATCATCCTCAAGGTGAAGCAAGCTAAAAAGAACAATGCAGGAACTTTTTGTTTTGGGAGCCATTAATTTAGACGTACTTATATTTTCTTCTGCTTTTACTTTAGGTCTGCTGTAGAAGCAAAGGCTTGTAAAATAGCAAGATGAACTTGTTTAGTCTTCAAAGTTTAATTCACAGTAAGCTTCATTAAATCTGTAAGAAGACTTCCTTTAATATTTATCTCCACAGAGCCATCTCAAAAATAGATTTGACAACTATAGGATATTTTGTCTTGGGTCTTTTAGGTGACAGCATTTTTGCAAGCAAGGCTACACAGGTTGCAACTGGTAAAATACTAAAAGTGGCAGACACAACAAAGCTTGTCATGGAAAACTTCTGCAGCACGAGTCACTGAATCAAGTGTATTTTGGAGTGGATAATCAGCTTCCCTGAGCACCTCCACCATTAAACAGATTTGAAATTGTGCAGATTCGTTTATTATTAAACACAGCAAAGTGATTACATTAGAGAAATAATATCTGAACTCACTAGTGTGCAAAAAAGGAATATTTACATCTGCAGTTGTTCCAAGGAAGCTAGCAAGTCCCTAATCAAAACCTACATCTTGGCAAGAATAGAATTCACAGATTTGTTCATGTTATTTCCTGGGCAGACTAGTTCTACATTAGCAGAGCATTAATCAAAGTCTAAATACTTAACCAAATCCTGACTCAATATAAATTATTCCTCTGTTTAAAAGTCTACCTCATTTTTCTAGATGCCATTCCAAATCCCACAATGATTGTGCTACTTCACAGAAACAGTAAAGAAAAAGTGATTTTCCTCAAATTCACAGGAGAGAATCAAATGGCATATGACAGAGGCACAGCAGAGAGGCAGCCTGCAAACTCACTGAAACAGATCCAGCAGAAATAGAAATGTCCCTCTTCAGGGTACTCTAAGCTGGTAGCGAACAGGATGTGAGCATCAGTCACTGAGTGCAGATAAAAGGTTATTCAGAATAACAAGTTCAGGCACAGACTGGGTCTTTTACCTGCTAAGGAAAGAGTGGGAGGAAGGAGGGGGTAAAAAACAGCTTTCAACCCACACACCACAGCCCTGCCTATTTGGGTTTTCCCTGGCTTCTTTTTAACTGAATTATCTCACAAGCAGTCATTTTTCATTTTCAGATATGATGTTCACAGGACGTCCCCATGAAACAGGAAGCCTGTGTATGTTTGTAGCATACTGAAAGAAGAAATGACAGGCTCCTCAGGAAAATAAGGCACTGTACAACCTCAGCAGCACCAGCAGCCCTGAGAGGAAGACTGGAGCACTTGCTGAAAGACACACCATCTGCAGAAAAGGACTGATGCTCATCTTCAACCAGAACAAGTAAAGAAACAGTTTGGAGTAGGCAAGGGGAAAAGAAATTGCATGGAGTCTAGAAACTTCTGGAAAAATGCTGTGTCAACTTCTACATGGAGCTATGCCACCATCTTCACCCTCCCGCTCCTTGGTGTTTACTAGGAAGCTATTACTCATTCTGAACATTGCATACAAAAGGCTGCTGATCAATATTGCACAAGAGTGGTAAGTGATCAGTGATTAAACATCAGTGTATGAATTTGTCTGACTTAACATGGCTGGAGTGGAAGGAAACAGGGAGAAACAGTTTCTGAGCAGACTCCAGTGATGAAAATCGACAACTTGCCCAGCATCAGATGATGATGTGAGGAGCTCAGAAGTAACAAGGAAGAGAAGACATATGATATTCTCAGAAGGTTAAAATGTTGTTTTCCTCCAGATTATTCACGATCAAATATGCCTTTGAACAGATCTACCATCTAATGGAAAAGAAAATCTCATTTAGGGATGCCCAGGCAAGGCTATTTTGATGACACAGGTGTCATGCAACCAGGCCTGCTGTGACCTGAGTCACTGCTCCAGGTCTCCTGTGATCTTTTTCTTGATCAGTTTCACACAGGAAGCCTTCATATTTCACACACCAAAAATAGCATATGGTTTAAAAATGAAAATCCTGCTTCAAAAAAAGGCTGCAACTTTTGTTCTTTTTCAAAATGCAAATGCACCTTCAGTACCATGCAATGATGACCGAAAGCACTTGTCCCTGCATTCCTCAGACAGAGGCTTATGACTGGTTACATTTACAGATGATGCAGGTCAGAAACAAAAGAGAGCTAAGGCGTGTGTGTCGGGGGGGAACCCACAAAAAGAGTAATTGGAATTAAATAGCTGAAGGTGAAAAGCAACCAAAAATAACACACAAACACTCCTACAGAGAAAAATGCATAGCTAGAAAATGAAGTCCAAATTGCTGAAGGCCCTATCCAAAGGCTGAACAAAAAAGAATGGACGTCTTATATGGACTCCATTCATCCTACTCATACTGAAACATTAAAACAGCAGTCATCTTACCTTTCAGAGTTCCATAATGTACCAAACCCTGCTGAAAACCAGCCTTTGAGGACGCTGATGGTGTAAAAACTCATCACTGCTTGCCCCACAAGAGAAAGCCAGTTACACCAGCTCCAAAGCACCAGCCCATAAAAAGGGTCCTTCTCTCTTCGTAGCTGCACCCAATGACCACAAATGCTGACATCTGCACTGTATGGTGAAGGACTTCTGTAATTACTGCATTCTTCTTGCAAAAGACTTTCTCAGGCAATGCTAAACACACCACTAAAAGAAACTTGACAGATTATAGCTTTATTGCAACCTCCAGAATCTGGCTTTAATCTTGTTGATTCTAGCATTTTTAGCATGTTGGTATTCTAGATGTTTCTATTAGAAAGTCATGAGATGGTGCAAAATCATGGGGGGGGGGAAACAGCCAAGAAACCTTTTCAGCTGTCTTTGCTTCTATAAAAGAGCTTGTAAAAGTTCATAAAGGCTCTAAAATAAGCCACACAGCTCCTCCCCTCATTGTTTTAAATAATGTGATTTTTAAGCCAATTTTGTAACTTTTAAGATACAAATCTCTATATAAATAGCCTCCCACACCACTCTTATCATATCCATTCATATTATTACACAAACACACCCTTAGATGCTAACATTACTTGGTCTAACTTAAAAGCCATGCAACACAAACAGAAAATTTATTGAGCAATTGCAAAATTCCCTTCCTTTCTAAACAAAAGCATCTCTTGGTACACAGTTCAAAAGTCCGAAGATACACATGGCATGGACTGGAAAGCTGTTTAAACCACTCTAGAACTGTTTTAATTTTTCACCTGATGCCAAACAAGGAATCAACAGATAGTAAAAAAAACCCAAAAAAAGGCAAGTTCACTGATGAAGCAAATTCTTCCCCTTTTAAATGCATGTCTAAATTAAGAAGTGCCAATCCAACAAGTTTGCAAACCCTGTTTTAGAAATAACAAGGGGAACAAATAAGTCAATGCGACACACAAGTGGATAACCCTACCACAACTGAGACACAAACTCCTGTCCCATCAGCCCAAGTCAGCCAAACGCATTTTCAGCATACTAGATACTACTGGAGGGAGAATGCAACTTGAGTGCTGGTGAAAGAGCAGAAGGTAATTAGCAAAAGTTAGACCATAAGCATATTTACTTTGAAACTAAAATAATGCAAGTATTTTAGTTGGCAGGAGGAAGACACTTTCCTAGTCACAGACAAAAAGGATGAAAAGCAAAACCTTTCCTACAATTGCACTGCTACAAGTTAAAATCAAAGCTTTCTAAATGAAAGCTTTATTTTTTTTCAAACAAGAATGACTGAAAACCTTGTCTCTTAATGCAAAGGGTCATACTTATATTTCTGCTTTCCCAAATTCAAAATTAGTCAGCTCTAAAACCTAACAGCAAATGACACATCAAAGCAGACTTGCTATGCCAAGAAAAAGGAACTTGATTCCTCAGAACAAATGCAGCACTGCCCAAGAGGCAGTGAAATATTTACAGGTGTTTTAGTAAAACCTGAAACAACAAAAATTAGACAAAGTGGAGGTGTTTTACTAAATTTTAAATGCAGTTTTGTTTTGGAAAAAACAAGAGAGAGAGTTCAGGTTAGTTAAGACTCTTAATTTAGAGTCATCTGTTTAGACTAACTGATAACCAGTTGTGGCAACACATCTTTCCCAAGGAAACTTTGCAGAGATTAGCTCAGGTGGTTAGAACATGGTACTGATCATGGCAGGGTTTGATCCCTGTCTGGGCCATTCACTTAAGACTTGGGCTTGAAGGTACTTGTGCATCCCTTCCAACACAGAATATTCTGTGATTCAAGATGTACCACTATGACAGCATCTTGTTTTCCGGGCACAGAGACACATGCAGACAGAAAGCTCTATCTGACAACCCAATTTTTGCCCCCATTTTACCTTAAAAGTGTTTGCATGATCTAAATAACAGCGTGACTCGGTAATGCTTTTTATATAAAGTGTTTATGTATAGACATGTATACACGGATAGATTAAAAAAAAGAATTTAAGCAGAAAAGGGAGGTACATTGTGAACAATAAAATTGCATTTGCCTCAAAAGCTGGGAGCTAGCACACTGAATCTTCTGTGCAATTTGTCTCTATGATAGCTTTTTTCCTCTTTCTGCCATGCAGCCAGAAATGTAGAAAGTATTACATATCAATATAAAATTGTAAACCAAACCTACATTCTTTTACAAAAGCAAGATCTGTATATTTAACACTGAACATTGAAGGGGGAAACCTTGAACTATATAGAAGAAGGGTATGAGACAGAAAACACAAATAAATTAGGTGTAATGAGCAATTACATAAAAATAAACACATTACATTAATTTCCAAACCAGGAAAAAACATTTTGAACAAGTTCATTCTACTGCTTCAAACCAAATCATGCAACAGTACAAATACCAGCATTCATCTAATTCTCAGACATCTCAGCCACATCCTGGCTCTCCAACTTCCCATCTCTCATAACTGAAGACTGAAAACCTGCACTTTCCATGCACACCATGCATTCCTTCTTACTTCAGCTATGCAGAAAAGTCAGTGAACTACTTATACCATATATCAGAAAAAGGTTTTTTATCCAGAGGATGGTTGGGCACTGGAACAGGATCCCCAGGGAAGTGGTCACAGCACCAGCCTGAAGAGTTCAAGTGTATTGACTGGACAATACTCTCAGGCACAGAGTGTGACTCTTGGGGTGTCCTGTGTGGGGCCAGGAGCTGGACTCTATGATCTCTTCTAACTCAGGATGTTCCATGATTCTGTGATTCTATTAATGTGCAGCCCCTTAGTCCTCAAGTACTTCAGGAAAGGTGGAATGATGTAAAAATCGTATCATTATTTCCAGTTATATTTATTTATAAATATTATGTCTGAAAGGGAATTCCTGGAGAAATTAAAACCTTTTGACCCACAGTATTCTCCCAAAGCTTAAGTATAATTATAGCTTCATATACACCAGCAGCAGGCAGTTCTTAAACCTGTCAAACATTCTCTTCAAAAGCCTTCCAAGTGCTCCCAGGAGCAGTGATGATCTCTGGAAGTGCAGTGATTCTGTGCTTTTCTGGGGCTTGAGCAGGCTGCATGCAATCAGGCACTGCAAAGCAGTGGTACTGAGAAGAAGCCTTCAAAAAAATACAGCTTTTCCTGCATGGCAAGGACTTTAGTCCTCAAGATGAAGATCTTGTCCTTGCAAGGTCTGTTTAATTCTTCTCAACTATTTAAAGAGATCTAATTGCAAAAGTGCTACATTTATTACATTCTGAACCACTAAACCTTAACAGTGATGCTTAACATCCCTCCCACTAATGTAAAACCAAAACATTTCGCGAATGGTTTCCCTATTTTTACTGAAGTATGCAGAACCTATGAGACATGTTCCCACTCTGCACACTAAAGGGTGAAGAAAAGAGATAAAAGTATGTAAATGAAAGCTTGAGATAAAGTATGCCAGCACCTAACCCTAATCTTACATTAACCTCCACAGCCCCCGCAAGTAGCACTGTAGACACTTTTTTCAACTGTAAACTCAGAAATACATTCATAACAGTTGTTTCATCTCAGTGAGTACCTTCCCACAAGTAGCAGGTGTGGGATCTCACAAACATAGCTCTGGAGCACAGCCTAATTTTCAGCTCAAAGCTTGAATGAGTGTGAATTCACCATTCAACTCGATTCTCTCATGCAAAATTCCATCAGTAAGTTTCTGCTCCATGTACTGCCACAGACAATTCTCCATGCCATTGAGACTTCCCTGTACAGAAGTCTGTTCACCCTTCTGCTTACCAACAGCAGTCTTTCAGCAAGTTACACTGGTGCTTCAAAATTCTGAGAACTCTCAGCTAGTGGTAAATTGCTACTCGTCACTGCCGCAATGAAATATAGCAATTCAGCATGCCATGGATAGTGTTTTCGTATCTTAAGTCACTGGCTAAGGGCAGCAATTTGGTTTCTTTTCTAGTGCAACAAGAAAAAACCCATTCACATTTAAGATGCTTAGAATGAGTCCTCCCACAAATTCCTACACTAGTTCCCAAGACTATCTTCCATAAGAGCCCGAATGAAATGTGAACAAATAAACAGAGATAAATTAGTTTAACAACACTAATTAAAACATACTATCTCCAAAATTATTATTATGGATAACTAAGCAGGATCCAGAGGCATCATTTATGGCCACAATAGCTACTTCCCACAGCTCTCAGTCCCAATTCTGTTGTTGATACTCAAGAGTAAATCAAAAGCAGCTTTTCTCAAGTTGGGAGTCCAAATGGAAGAACAGAAAAAGGCCAAGTAATTTTTCAGGCTAAGAAGGGCCAACAACGACCCACAAAAAATTCAGGAGGAAGGAAAGTTGCATGCCAAAGCAAGAAGGTCACTCCCTCTCTTTCCCTCCCCCTGTTGCTTATCTTGTGTGACCTCTACCACTGATGAGTTTGACACCACTTACAACAGTTACAAGAAATTAAGGACTCTTTAAAAGGCAGTTTTGTTGCCAGCATGTAGATAAACTTTGCCAGCATTAAGACTCAAATGTGCTTCCTCTCAAGAAAGGATAACCACTATTTTATTGCCGTTGCAATAAGTGGCCAGACATGGCAATGATAATGAGCATGTGTGGGTGCACTATCCCAACTACCAAAGAACTCAGCAGCTCCAGCCACCTGATCACTGTCACCCAAAGGCTGCAGGCTAAGAGGAATCACGGATATGGATGGCATGGCAGAGCCAAAGTGGTCTATGCTCTCTTGTGTAATTACAGGTAAGAGTTACTGTGAGCTTCAGTCCTGGATGCTGATTTTACCCCTAAGTGAAAGTATCTCAGGAAGCTCTTGCTAAAAGCAGCACACCTGAGGAAGGAGTTTCTTGCTCCCGTCTACGAGGCCCGTTAGTCCCAGGGCAGCCAGACTGCTGAAACCATCCACAGGGCCACTCTCCAGCAGCAAAATGCCTGGTCCTCCAGAATATCCACCTTTACCCACATCATTACAGAAAGCATATGGCACTACTTCTGTGCCTGAATTCTTCCAAGCCAGAGAAAAGACACACAGGTATTAAGTCCAGAAAACTAAGCTACAAGACTGAGAAAAATCATCCAAGCACATATTCGGGATCCACTTTACCTTTAAGGATGTCAGAGCTCAAGTGTCCAGGACAGGGACTCATAACTGCACCTGAACCAACCACCCATGTTTCTCTGCTGCCTGTGAATGAAGCACTGCCAGACAATGAATTTTGGCAATTCCTCTCTTCCCCAGCCCACCCTTAATAATTTCTCATCTCTGGAGCTGAGAGAGTACTCTGCTTTAAGCTAGTTCTGAGACACTGGAACAGGTGAGGAATGGCTGGGGAAGGGACTTTAACTGGGAATTAGGTTGAATGACAGATGTTAGGAAGCTAAATAGCTTTTTCCTTGAGACCAAAATTTAACTACTGAATCGTAACAAAACAATCATAACAAGCTACTGAAGAAAGAAAAATCTCATTGTTTCTAAACTACTTAAAAACTGACAAAGCAGAAGAATCACAAAACCAGCAAGATTCTTACATATCTCATAAAAATGAACTTTCCTCAATGTCTTCCTTTACCTAGAAGACCTTTACCAGACTCGTACTGATTAAAAATACCAGACTATGTATCAAAAGATAAAAGCAAATTACTTAGAGACAAAAAGCTTTATTAGTTTACAAATACATATAAGCATGGGCTACATCTTTCCCTAGATGCTTGCTAAGCAAAACTTAACCAGAGGCAGCCACATGGGGTTTTTTCTTAAACAAATCTGTGTTCACAAGAGTAACTGCATAGAATCATACAAGGGTTAGGTTTGGAAGAGACCTTAAAGATTGTAAATCCAACTTCCACAGTTGGAACATATGGAACATAGTTCCTAGCTCCAATTCAGCCACATGTGCAGGGATGCCATCCACAAGACCAGGTTGCTTCAAGCTGCATCCAGCCTGGGCTTGAACGCCTCCAGGAATGTGGCATCCACAGCCTCTCTGGGAAACCCGTGCCAGTGCCTCACCACCTTCACAGTAAAGAATTTCTTCCAAACATCTCATCCAGATCTCTCCTCTTCATTCAAACTGTTCCTCCTTGTCCTGTCACTTTCTGCCCGTATAAAAAGTCCCCCTTTTTTAAAGTCCCCTCTAAGTCATTCTTTAAAGGCTGCAATGAGGTCTTCCTGTAGCCTGCTCTTCTCCAGGCTGAACAACCCCAGCTGTCTCAGCCCGTCTTCATGAGACATGCTTCTGCCTTCTAATCATTGTTGGCCCTCCTCCGGACCCTCTCCTACAGGTCCATGTCCTTCCTATGCTGGGGGCCCCAGAGCTGGATGCAGCACTGCAGGTGGCATCCCACAAAGGCAGAGCAGAGGGGCAGAATCCTCTCCCTTGCCCTACTGCCCACACTGCTTTGGAGGCAGGCCAGCAGAGAGTCGGCTTTCTGGGCTGCCAGCACTCCTTGATGGTGCATGTCCAGCTTTTCAGCCATGAGAACCTCCAAGTCCTCCACAGGGCTGCTCTCAATGACTTCATCTCCCAGTCTGTGCTCATAACTGGGACTGCCCCAACTCAGATGGAGCACCTAGCACTTGGACTTCTTGAGCTTCATGATGTTCTGCTTTGTTGCAGCTACATGCAGTGCTTGCACCATGACCTCATCTAGCAAGTCTGCCCAGTTTTGCAATGGTAGAAGCCAACTACTTCTGTATGCTAACCCACCACTGCTCAACATACAAATGACAATCAGCTAAATTAAAAAGAGTCACACACAATCCTTTCTTCATAAGGATTTTGGCTTATGTTATTCTATACCATTCATTTATATTAACTAGATTTGTAATGAAGATACAGCAATTAGCTGAAAATAACATGAAAGCAACTTGCACTCTGCTGCCCAGACTCTGCCAGGCCAGTCATGTGAATGACTCTGTCACAAATATGGTCATGTTGCAGGACTGAACAAAGGTTCAGCGGGGACACGGTAGCTGCCTGAATTCAGAGCAAAGGAAGGTACCTTCTCCAGCAACTCAAAGGCTGCTTCAGGCTGCCTGTATTCTCAACTCCTCAACTGTTTTCAACTGCTCAGTTATGACCAAGAATTTTAAATGTTTTTTTCTCAAGGTCTTCACCCAGGAAAAGAAGTCACGCAGCACAATTTGCTGGGCTCTTTCAGACAACATAAAACACTTCCCCTGTAGGAATGGAAGAGGGAAGTCTAAGGGACACATATATAATAATTAAAATGGATTCTCTGATTTTTTGCAGAAGAACTGAAGCGTAAGACAGAAGTGCATACACTCAGCCACACCAGCAAGCCCAGTTCATCCCTGATGTTCAGGTACAGCTGGAGTTAGCACAGCCACCATCGTGAGGCTGGCGCTCGGGGGCGTGCCGTGCCACAGTCACCAATGGACATGTAGAAGTGCTCCTGTGTGCCCACATCCTTCAGCACGGCATCAGCGAGGCCTCCTGTGCTCAAACCACGGCGAAGCTCCAAGATCTGTGCTCCCTTTGCTGGCAGTGACATAGGCACTTCATTATCTCTCTGACAATTGGAAAGAAACACAGGAGGTGATGAGGACGTAATGACAGCAGCATAGGAAAAGCCTGACAATTGATTTTATAGACATCCTTTCCTCTTCCATAACAGCTTTTCAGAGGATGCACAGCACAGGTCCACACAGAGCCACCTCTACTGCCAAAATTAAGAACCTTGGGCAACAGAAACTAATCTTGAAAAAACACATGCGCGCACACATCCTGGTGCAGTTTTTGTTGGACCATTTCACCCATGTCTTACAGACCCAATCCAGCATCAAGAATGTATGTGACTGAACATACAAGCAGCCCCAGCGGTTTAAGTGCAGCCTGTGCTCTCAAAGGTGAGGGCATCCTTCACCCCTTCCCTTCCCCATCTTCTGCTGTCACCAGGTCAGCTCTGAGCCGGCTGGAAGCCACAGGCACAGCTCCATGCCAGATTAAACAGAGCTGAGCCCATAGCCTGTGCTGACACTCATGTTCCTCTGACCACAGTAACCATGAACTAAACAGGGAGCTGAAAATGAATCCAGCCAAATTAGCCCAATGAAAAATAACCCAAGCAAAAATCATACAAGGAGTTTTCAGCCTGCTCATTACATAGTGACACGCGTCAGTCTGAGCTGAAGAGGGGCTTGCAATACAGCCCCAGATCAATTCCACCTCCCAGGAAAGGGAACAGGCAGACAGGTTCGGCTCGTGCATGAGAATGGCAGCTCAGACTCCGATCACTTCAAATCTGCTGTAAAACACCAAGAAGGGTCACTAACACAGGCCACTTGAACAACAAATAGTACAGTCCTGCTCCTAAGGGGAAACCAAAACAAACACCTCCAGCAGAAGGCAGTGTGCATTTAAACTTCTGTTTGCATCTTACCTTAACCTTTAGCTTGGGGCAGAGACTACATCCTCTACCCCACCAAGCAGTCATGCATCATGCAGCTGCCAGCCCTTCCTCCATCAGGAATGGCCTGCCTCAGTAATCCCAACTGGCAATGCCCAGCCTCCCCAGCATCTCTACTCCCCTCGTCATGTCGGCACAACTCTTGCCTGGACTGCGCTGTAACCTGAATTGGGGACTTACGCTGAAAAGCAATACAAGAATTAAAATAAGAGTGAAAGATAAATCCAGCCAGAACAGTTGTTTTCCAGAGAAACACTAAAGTTCATGTGCCAGGAAGGTGATGGAGCAAACAGTTGGAAGCTACGGAGTGCAAACACAGCTGAGAAATGGACTCATCAACCTCACCACAGCCCAAGCCCAGTGGGTGAAGAGCAGTTCACTTCTGATTTCCTACACTCTTTCAGTGCTGCTTAACACGCTTTGCATCATCTTTGCTGTGGGTGAGGAGCACAGACAGGGCTAGTTTATTTAACCTAAGCGGCCAATCTCCTCTAGTAGGTCAATGGCCTGTCACTGTGCAACCAACACCTCAGTTACTCAGCAGGGCACCTGCCTGCAGGCTACCTTAACTGAGAGCAAGATAACACAAATATCTTTAGATATAAGGTTCAGAGGATTCCCTGGATATTGCCAGCTCTCCTGTCATTACTTGAAAAGAACCGTTTGTGGTTTGTACGGCTCTAAAACAGTTAATTCAAGCAGATTCCAGTGCAAAAAGTTAGCTCTGATGTAATGTCAAGCAGCTGGAAGCCAGTGAAATAAAGAGTGTTATTTCCATGCACAGCTTTAGGAAATCTATTATTTAAATTCTCTGTATAATTCTCAGGTTTGCAATTCAAAAACAAAACCAGGAGGGTTCAAGAAAAGTTCTCCATAAATTGTCTAATATCTTGCAACTGCATTTACAGTATGGCTCCAGAGACTTGCAGGATTTCTCTAGAAAGAGATGACCCTTGTTTCTCCATATACCAATCTGAGGAGATTTCTGATCTTAGAGAACTTTTTTTGTGTGACAGAAGTATAAGAAAATGCATTTCAAATTAAACTAGACAAATTCCAGTTTAAACCCACAAAATATCCTTTTAATAATTAAATTAACAGTTGCACCAGCTTATTCAGGACATTATTTTTTTTAATGTAGTCCATATCACATTAACATGAATCTGAGGGGTTGTTTTGTTGGGTTTGATTTTTGACATTTTTCACTTTACCTTCCCCAGATGTTATAAATGCAGTGAAATTCTGACACTTCTGTTATTTGGATCAGTCTAGGTGATAACTTTAAAAACAGAGGAGATTATTTCTATTCCCAGTGCGAAACTGAACTTTCACAGGAAACCTTCTCAGCAACATTAAAAGAGGGAGGACAGGGTCCTGTTTCCCTCATGTTTGTGCATATGCAGATTGGATCAGGAGATTCTAACAAAGAACATGCAGGGTCCATTTCCTCTTATTCCAGCTAGCACTGATCTTTCTACAGGGTTTTATCTGTCAAAAGCCCAGCTATTATCACACCAGAGGAAAAACATTTGCAGGAGGCATTCCTGAAAAGTCTCCCAAAGGGTTTCCCATGGCTCCTGTCAAGATGCCCTGGCCGAGCGCTCATGAGAGACAGCGCATTAGATGGGGACAAGTTGGACATCGGCTCTCGCAAAGCTCAAGGACCATTCAGGAGCCCTCAGATCTCAGAGCCAGCTCCAGACGGAGGAGGAGCCTGGCTGGATCTCCATGACCCAGTTATGGACCACATACCTCTAAGAATAACTTCCACATCAACCGAGGAGAATTTTCTTCTCCCATTCCCATAAACATATCCTTTATCCTCATTACATTTTCATTAAGACATCCCTCAACCTAAGTGCCAAATAAACCTTTCAGATACTCGAATTTCTTCAGCATGCACACAGCCAGAAGCATGTGTGTATCTCCCTATCTCACACAATGCAGAGCAGACACAAAGAGGAGCTCTCTTGATAGGATGGATGCCCAAAGAAGCAGAGCCCAGGGAAGAAACAGCAGAATAGCAGAAAGGAGCAAGGGGACAAAAGCTCCAACCTTTAGAACTGGGCTGTTCACTGAGACAAAAATACTACAGCGAAGCCAGCAAGGTCAAACATCATTTCCCCTCATCTGATAAAGATGACTGAGGAAGTCTGAATTCATAAAAGGCACAGATACATCACACACCCTGGAAAGACAATCCTACCAGCCCTTGTTCAAAGCAGGAATCCCTACACGAATAAATCAGATTTTCAAGGGAGGCAGAAATAAGGCTTGTAACAAAATTTTTCAGCCACCCCTTAGCTCGAGCAGCGCTAGTGGGCATAGCTATAATCACAGCAAACCTACATAATGGGTCTGAACTAGCTTAGCCCTTTCCCTGCAAGCAGAGAAGCTGCCACATCAGTAACTCCGTTGCTAGGGCAACTGCTTACTTTCCATATCAACTGCAAACTCGTTGCTATGGAGACACATATACAAGAAAAATTCCTCTCTATAGCCAAGGACCAGATGGTAGGGAAGTCATGGACTAACGGGCTGTACTAAGTGGGACGCACACTACAGGACATTTAGATCTGTACGTTCACAATAGGATTAATCTCAACAAGTAAATTCACAGGTCTGGCAGTATAAACAAAGCCAGGGAACTCCACATCTACTCCCTATCATGTGATAACTTCATACTCTGGCCAACTATTATTAAACTGCTGAGCTCAATGCAAAGAGGTTTGTACAATCAAGGGCTCAGCATTTTCCCTTCTTCAGCCAAGCACTCTTTCTCGATCCAGATCAGCCTCATCACAGTTACATGAACAGCCAGGCAAGCCTGATGGCACTGCAGCTGAAGTGGAATAGTGGCAGTGTAAAAACAAATCCTCTTTTCCCAGCATTCCACACCAGATCTAAAAGCACTAGGACAGGGCAAGTCAAAAAACAAAGTGATGAAGCCTGTCTCTCCCCCCCCC
>WBMY01011137.1:1025-19749 GCA_013397315.1 Donacobius atricapilla
AGGGGCTCTGGGCAGATTTAAGCCCTTCCTGGTACAGACTGAGGCTTTTTAAAACTCCAGTCCTTCTTTTGAGTAAAAGGAAGGGACAAAGTGATTGAAGGTAGAGAAGATACTGCATGAAGTCAGTTGAAGAGAGAGTGAAAGTCCTAATGGGACAAAGGAGAAGAAGTGGCCTCATTTGGCTGGACTCCTCTGGTGAAACCATGCAGAATGGACTATGTCCTGTAACATATGCATGCTGGCGGGGGGGGGACGGGGACGGGATGCGGGGGACGCACGGCCCTAGTTAAAAGTGATATGAAGTCTTTCACTCGTAGGGAAAAAGAAGATCTCTAGTTTTAGAGATAAGGATGATTTTAGAGACAGAGGAAGAAAAGTGATATGAAGCCCTTTGCTCCTAAGGAAAAAGGAAATCTCTATAATTTTAGAGATGAAGATGATTTTGGAGATGGAAGAAGAGAACCTTTGTTTTATACTAGAAGAAGCATCCTTAAATCAGTACCCTAAATAAGCAGCCATTGACCCATATGCAGTGTTGGGAAGGCTGCTAATGGATGCAATTTCACAGTTTGCAGAGATTTCTTTTGGGCGGCTGCAGATTTGTGACATGAGAGCCACCAGAGGACTGTTTCTCTTGTGGCGATGTCTTCATGGGACTCTAAGAGAGATTCCTTCCATAAGGAACTGATGAAAGATTATTTTCAAATGGTGAAACTGACTTAAAATCAGAGGTTTTGTCTCTTTATGCTTTTAGTGGGAAAGCAAACACTTGAGGGGGAAGGAAGAATGTTTTAAAAGTTTCATTTTGATTCTATTTTTCTTCTTTTAGTGTGTGTTAATAAAATCTGTTTACCTTAAGTTGGGCCTGTTTTGCCTTTTCCTCCTAATCCTATCTCACAGCAGAGGTGACATTTAGACCACTACACTAAATTTGGCCAACAAAGACGGAGGTGAACGTGAAACCACTACAACTTGAATACCATTTATTCTATAGTAAAGTAAGTTTTAAAAAGTAGTAAGAAGTTATTTTTTAATAGGCAAGTATGATTCTGTAAAAGCTTGTCAGCATCTGAAGGTGTCTCTGTGTGTGATGGTGAACTTAATCAAGTGAGATGTTTGATATCCCGTGGCAAAATAGAAACTTTGGTTGAGTTCTCATCTTTTGTGATTGCGCTGTGTGTGGTTAGGATGGAGTTAATTTTCTTCATAGCAGCCTTTGTAGCGTTGTGTTTTAGATTTGTGACCAAAACTGTGTTGATGATAACACAGAAATGTTTTAGCTGCTGCTGAACAGTGCTTGTACAGAATCAAGATTTTCATGAGCCAATAGGCTGGGGGTAAACAAGAGATTGGGAGGGGCACAGCTGCAACTGCTGATCCAAGTTGACTTCAGAGATATTCCTCATTATACAATGTCATGTTCAGCAATAAAACTGAGGGGGATTTTCCAAATAAGCTGTTGCTCTGAGACTTGCTGGGCCTTGTTCTGCTGATGGGAGATGGTGATTGTCTTTGCATCACTTGTTGGGCTTTTTCCTTTTTTCTTTACTTTTTGAAGTGTCTTTATCTCAAACGGCAAGTTTTTCTCACTTCTGCCCTTATGATCCTCTCCCCCATCCTGCCAGGGAAGAAGGCAGTTGGCTGGGGGCTTAGCTGCTGGGAGCTTGGATGAGGTAAGCTCACTACTATGATCCAAAATAAATGTCAATAATATTCCGTGTCACATCTCCTGCATTTCAGCTATGATGTGAATAATATTTTGATAGTCCCAAACAATGCAAAAATATGTCTGTCTGACTTAGCAAGCCTTTGGTGTAACGTTTTCTGTCTGGCCTATAATCTTCATTCTTTCTCATGGCAGGAACCCTACTGGGCAAATGCATGGAACCCTCCACCACAGTGACCTCCTCTTTGACAGTGTTTTCCAGAACTGTTATGGCATTGGTGGTATCCTCTTACAGAGGGGTTTCAAGGTGATTACTCAGTTTTATTCTGCTGAAGGAATATTTGCCAGTCATATGGATAATCAGTTAAAGAAGGAAAGAGCACAGAAAAAGTCCCATCTTTTCCCTCTTTCTCTCTGTTCTTTCACTATGTTTGGGGACAAAGCTGCATTGTCAGTGGAAGAAGTCTGTGCATGCGTAAACCCGTGTGGGGAAGGAACTGAGCAGGAGTAAATGATGCCAGTTATTACAGTCCTAAGTAATTTATTCCAATCTATATAGAACACATGAAATCCAGTGATCAAGTCTGTGTGGATGTAATATTTACTGTAGATAACTTCTACAGTAATTCTTCTTCTATATATATATAAGAGTTAACCTTCCTGAACAAAATAAACATGAAGCACCATTGATTTTACTTCACAAAGTGAAGAAAAACAGTCGCTAGATTAATTTCATAACTGGATGTATTTCTATGGTCATTCTTCTGCAAGAAGTTACAGTCCAGCGATCTCTTCCAGTCCTAATCTCCAGGAACACAATTTGATGCAATTCCTCTTCTTTGTATCCGCGCCAATGACAATTTTTTTTCTTACAGTTTTTGCTCTTCTTTTAGCTGGAATTCTACTCTTGCTAATTGGTTGAAAATTATTTGGCTTTCTCAAGTAGTTTTCCCAAAGGACTCCATCCCTTCCATCAATGGTTCTTTGTTCTATCTCTCTGAATGACAGAGGCTGCATGTGGATTAAAGAAATAATATATCAAATTATGGGATGGAGAAAGGAATATTCTGGCTTAAAACTGAATTTCATCTCCCTTGTTTTGGTCTGTGTTCCACCTCCAACCATAACTCATTGCCTCTAACCTCCGCTGCACACAGGGTGTTCCAGACGGTAACGGGGTAATGAGATACTCGCAGTTCTCAAAGTGCAACTCTAGGAAGCAATACGGTCCCAGTGCTCTAATGAAGGTAGGGCATGAGGCCAGTCTGGTAGAATTCATTATGTTTTCCAAATTATGCCTCACTGCTAGTACTTCTGAAAATATCCAAAAGTGGACTGAAATCTCCAAAAAGATTAATTGTTTCATTAAAACTTCCAATGAAGCCAACAATCCATTGGCACTTGTAGAAGAACAACAATCAGGAAAACATTGAATTCACCAGACGTACAGTTTTCTACTGAGGCATGAACAAATGACTATGACAGGGTCTCCTGAAGTTTCAAACTGAAAAGTAAGCTGCTTTCTGTTTAATTCCCAAATCATGTATGAGTGCTTAGACAAAGTTGGTTGGTGCATCACCTACCATATCTGCCAACATACTTTAGTTGTGACCTGTAAAATAAAGTGCATTTTATATTTATTTAGTCACTGGGTTTGGTCTCCTCTGAATTATAAAACTACGTCTTGGATAAAATGCTGTGAGATTGTGCTATTTAGTCTATAAATTCACACCAATATTTGTTTTTATCAGTATTAGATCAGTCCTGGCAGTTTTTGGTAGAAATGTAATTTCTGTGACAGAGTAGCTGTTTTATTTCCACTGAAAATAACACAGAAAAATTTCAGTAATAGATGGACATGAACCAAAATGCAGGTTCTAATCCATTCTGTGGACTTTTTTTGCTCTATGGCAAATAATAAAGAATATTTTCTTTATTTTAGTTTAACAGTCAAATTTAAAGTCACCCACAAAAGTGATAAATGGTTTCAGCAGTGTTCCTTTTGAGGTTTATTTAAGAAGATTTAAAAATTATTTCTTCTAGAGTATTTTTAGCTGATCTTGTACACTCTATTTTTTTCTAAAACTCTATGGATAAATTAAAGTAGTATTCCATGCTGTGAATGTAATTATATGTGAGGAAAAAGTATATATTTAATTGTGGCTTAAATAACAGACTTTTCTGCTTGTTTCACATAGAAAAAAATAAAAAAAGATTACTTTGGGAAGGATCTAACATTGTGTTTCTTCAATTAAAAACAGAAGTAGTCTAGAATTGCACCTTAGATCCTTAATGGTCTTCTAGAAAATCATTAAAAAGCAAACAAACAAGCCTTAGAGATCTGAATGCTCAGATTTTCACTGCCTATGGAGGCTTTTGAATCACGAAAAAAAATTGACATGTTTCTCACATCAAATCATAAAATGGCTTGGGTTGGAAGTGACCTCTAAGTTCATGAGAATGGACTCCTCTCACTAGACCAGGTTGCTCAGAGCTCCATACAACGTGGCCTTGAACACTTCCAGGGATGGGGAATCCACAGCATCTCTGGGCAGCCTGTTCCTCACCATCCTCATAGTAAAGAATTTTTTCCTTCAGGTTAGATCTAATCTGAACCTCCTCTCCTTCCGTTTAAGATGATTCCCTTTTGTCCTGTCACTACTAAAAGGATAAGATTTCATGGTTCCAAGCAGAGTGCTCAGCCCTTTGGGTGTGTGTAGGGACCAGATGATTTGTTGTGCAGGCTAGGAAAGGGAAGTGTTGATCCTCAATACCAAGGGCCCGGGGAGGCCCTGTTCAATAAGCCTCATAGCTCTAAGATCTAAATCTCATTGATTACAGATCCAAATTCCAGACATAATAGTGGCATTTAGGAGTGCTGAGTGGGTAGTTTTCATTGCTATCCAAGGAAAGGGGTTTAAGCTGCATTTCTTTAGCAATCTGAGACTTCTCCTTTGCCTGTGCCGTGTCATGCTCTTGTCTTCAGGAGAGAAAGCCGTACCATCTGCTTGGCCACAGAGCAAACACATCTTCCAAGTGATGAAGGTTTTACGCCACTCAGTTTTACAACAGAACAATCTCATATTTTCAGTTAGCTTTTTCTTGGTGGCAGCAGAGGCTCTGAGATGCACAGCAAACTGCTTATGCAGCCTCCTGGCCTTCTTCCACTGTCCAAGGGGATGGCTTCTGTCACTGATCCTTCTGTCAGTGGCAGTTGCCCACACATTCCCTGCGGTCATAGCTATGAGTAGCAGACAAGGCCTGCTAGACACAGACATGGTGCTAGATAGTTGCAATACAACCCCAAATTCTCTAGAGGATTTAATATTAAGGCTAGATTAGCCTAGACATAGCCAGTGCAAATCAAAATCCAAGCTGATACTCTAGTCATAAAGTGGAGTAGGAAGATTATATGTATAAAAGAGTTGAAACATATATATTTCCCTTCCAAGAACATAAATGCCAAAATTGAATCAAAGATTTTCACCACTAATTGAGTTTCTGTTCTTTGCCTGTTGAGGTAAGAATTGAAAAACATCTTAAAGATGCTGTCTGTGTTTTTGGTTTTGCTTTCTCAGAAGAGAGTATGTTATGTTTTATAAAAGTATTTTAATTAGAGATCAAATCTTATCAGGATGAATTCTGTGACCTTCTGAAAGACGATTTCAGCAATGGAAAATGCTGAAATAGATATGTCTTTGATTTTGTCTGATGCTGAAAATGAAAGATTTGTGTTATTTCCATGGCTGAATATGTTGTAATACCTGATTTGCACAAAATATCAGCATCATTTAATAGACCAATGGTGAATGGCACTGAGCTGGACCTCAAAAGGCTCCTTGACACATTCCTGTAGACTGCAGGTAAACCATTTTAATATCCTTTTACCTCAGTTTTCCTGTTTGTAAAATAAAGTTTGTTGTATTTCATTCCTTGATTAAGCCATTTGATATCTACTAATCAAAAATGTATGAATCATTAAGTGAATGAAAAGCATTAATTTTTTGAGGTATTTTTTGGCATTTGTTTTGATGTTATTCTAGTTCTATAAGATATGCATGGAAAAAACCACCTAAGCATGGAACAATTAAAATTTTCTTTTTTCAAAGCCCCATCTTACCCCCAAATAGAATGTTATCAATTAAATAAGTAAGAGGACTCTGAAATTCATCCTTTGTGCTCCATTTTATGAATATTAAAAAAAAAATACACAATGAAAAATATGTCCAGAGAGTCTCAAAATTTTATACTTTCAGAGTAAATAACTGTATTTATTACCTGTTTTGAATAATTAAATTATTATCATTATTTCTACAGCAGAGAAAATGTGGAAAAATCATTTTGCAGAGCCTCGTCTAGAGCCACTAGATTGGCTAGTGTTCAAATGAAGGCAATTTACCGTCTCTGGATGTTTCTGACACAATACCTAAATATATTTGTAGTTTTTCTGTAAGAAATGAGAGGTCAGGTGTCCACTTTGGTTATAGTGGAATGACATTTTCATGGTAAATTTGGGTACTCAGAAAAAAATCTCATAAAAGAGATTGGTCACTTGCTATTTAAGCTGTAAAGAAGGTTTCTTTTCACCTGTAGTATGAGCTGCCCATCCTTTTTTTTTTTTTTTCCTCTGAGCTTCGCAAAAGCAGGTTCATTTATCACTTAGGCTCTTTTGGCTTTTGAGTCAGCAGAGTTTGAACACCTCTTATATCTTTCTCCCTTTCCCATTTTTGAAAGACAGCCACAAATACTATACTGAGCACAAATAAAGACAGCCTTTCTCCTGAAGAGCTTTACAAGTAAACACTTGGAAGGCTAGACATTCTAGGAAATCCAGATGTTTGGAAGGACTTGAGTGTAGAAAGGGTACTGTGTTGGCTGAAGCTAAGCATGAATGTTTTTACCAAAATATGCTACTAAATTTAGCCTGGGTGGCTCAAGAATTTTCCCCTTTTTACTCAGACATTTCTACTATTATGTTTTAGGGACTCATTTAGATCATAACCAGGGGCACATGAACAGCTCTGGATAACTACAACTTCACTTATTATCTGAATGAGCTTCAAAGACCTGGAATATCTGTGTTTCTTACCTCTAATTAGGTCTGGAATGCTCCTTGTAGTGTCAGAATATGGTTTACATCCATTTATTTTATAGTGGCTTCCTAAACAAAAGCAGGTTAGTAGCAATTGAGTTGAGAATCTCTTTGGATTAGCCTACAGCCAAGTCATCTTTAGATAATCTTATGTGAAGTGGTTGTGTGTAGCTACAACAATCCAGAAATTTCCTGTATTCCCAAATCTATCAGACTGTATTGTCGTTGTAGGACACGAAAAAAATTAATGACTTTAAATACTTTTTCAGAAGGTGAATGAAGGCTTTATTGTCTAATTTCTTCCTACCTTTTTTAAGGTGTTCTGATACAGACTTAACATGATTGGTGAATGGAAACAACACCTCTCTAATTCCATTGGTTAAACTAGAGAAATAGAACTAGAAAGGCAAAATGTCATGTAGAGAAAAATTGTTTTGGAAAATGAATCAGTTGTTTACCAAGATTGTTTTGAGAAGAAACTTTCTCGAGATATTTTTCCCTTGGGAAAAGGTTAGCAGCTGCTAGCAGGCTAAAATCTCTCAGACTCAGAAATATCAGACCCACACTGTGCCACCACTTGGGTGCTCGTAAAATGAAACAGCACTCAATGGTTCCTATATTTTTAGGGTTTTTTTTCCCCCCAATTCCCTTTACTGAACAAGAGAAGATTTACAATGCTGGACTTGGGCACTGCTCTGAGCTTGGACTGACCTCATGTCTTGATGCAAATCTCCTGAAGTTCATTTGTAATTCTGCTGCATTTGTGCCATGGTATGGAGGTGCTGGAGAGCAATTCACCTCTTCCTCACTGGAACTTCACATTGGTGCACTCCCAGTTTAACTCTGCTAGGGTATGGTCTGGGAAGTGAGGTGTCCCCTACAATGTATATTCTTGGGAGCTGTATAAGCACAATAAGGGAGGAATATTCATTTGCACCTCAGCAAATGCAGGAAAAAAAAAAGGAATACATCCCTCTGACTTATTGGAGTATCTCTGCATTACTACTGGTTAGTGAGATTAAAACTTGAATCCCTGATTATTTAAATTTTACTTTAAAAAAAATTAAAATAAATTAGCACAGACTTAGAGAAGAAGTACTTTTTAATTATGAAAAATCTTCCCAAAGTAAAGGATGAACTAATGGTTTATAACTTCTAAAGCACATTTTAAGGTTGGGTTATGAAGTGAAAAACCTTTACATATGGAGGTCTCAAAGGAGCTGCCATTTATTAATGTTTTAAACAGATGCTTCACTAAGCAACATATTTAATTAAATCCACAACTGTTGTGCTTGAACAAGACAGATTTTTACTAGAGTAAGAATAAAGTTGAATTCACAGCAACAATTAACCAGACTTGTTTGTACAGCGTGTTGTATCAAACAGGTAGAGGGGCTTTACAAGGACATTAATTTAAGTGTTGATCATCATTAAAATCTCTGAAAGCTGACGATCATAGTGTACATGCAGCCACTGAAAAGAAAATGTAGGTAGATATTCTTTCCACAATATCTGATGCCATTTCCAGTGGATTTAATAGGAGCTAGACTGAGCTTCTGTATGTGCTGGTGATATATATACATATATGCATATATATATGTATATATAAAATACTATGCATGAATAAATAATTTGAATATGTATGTATAAGTAATATTCTGTGAAGATCATAAACAAATGTATGGTACAATTGCTTATATTATAGGCAAGTAAATAGGAACCACTTGCTCATGGTTTCAATATTCAACTAAAGCCACAAACCCTGATTTCACCAAATATCATCCAGGTATAGGAGGGACTAGAGGACACAATGATACCTTCACTTTCCTCAGTTCTCTGCCAAGGAACCTCATCAGGTTTAGAGAATTGCTCTATTATTAACACAGGAATTTTATTGGTGTTGTATCTGGGCTAGGCTATTGACCTCAGTGGAGTTCCTCTAGTGTAATGAGTAACTGAATAATGTTAAGATCTCTGTGTGGAAAGATTCCTCTGACAATATCATGTAAGACTGAACACTTTCTTATATTCCTTTCTCTTTTCAATAGAGTGCCTTGGAAGAAGCTAACTTTTTCCTTACTGAAAAGTAATGAAGTCTTTAACTTGTCCCATAATGATGGGAATTTAAGGACTCTCTCTGAGTGGGTTCTATGCTGAGCTTCCTCTGCTGCAACGCTGAAATGTGCAGAACTCCACAAAACACATGAACTGTCAGAAGCATTTCAGGGTTTCTTTATTGTAGGAAAGGTTAGAAACAATTGCAGCCATTATTCTTCTACGTACCCATCATGCCTTGTGTTTATGCATTTGTGGAGTAAAGCACACTGCAAGGCACATTTGTGTTTTTGAGGAAAACTGTCAATTATTTATTGTCAACAATTATTGTCAACATTTATATAAACTAGAACTCTCTAGTCTTAAGGACACTAATAAAGGTTGTGGAGATTTTTTTCCCTGCTCTGGCACAGATTCTTTATTTCAGTAGAGAGAAAAAATATTTTAGGCTTTCCTGATTTTCCCAAGGCCTTCTAACTTCTCTTTGCCTCTAAATAATTCAACCTGTAAAAGTTTGGTGAAAGATTTTTTTTTAATATGCTATGCAAATAAGATTTTTTTTTAATGACAACTAAATAGCACTGTGATCTATTTATATCTAACATTACCATGGTGCTATTTCATTAATTGCAACGTTGATTTACTTAATTTATTCAATATTCAGAGACCAGCCAAAGCTGGTCACATTTTTGCTATCATGGTAGGAATTAATGATTATCTACTACTGTATTTCTGATAAAAGGGATTTGTTTTAAAGTACTTTTTGCTACACAGCCTCATAGAACAAAAAAACATAAAACAAAAAAATCCTATGGTTAGTTAATTTACATATTTAGTTTTTTACGCACCAAAGAAAACCAGCTTTTCTCCATTCCAGAGCAATGCCCTATCAGATTTTGCCACAGAATAATTGCATTATCTGGTAAAATGACCGAGTTGTTGCCTATGACAAAAATCTTTGTTCTTTTGAGAACTTATGGAGAAATTTTGCCCTGGGTGAAATTCTCAGTTTTGATTAATCATTTGTTGTTGTTGATATTATCTGGTTCTATAAGAAAAATTCAGAATGTGACTGGTAGCAGTTTCACACTCTCCACAGCTCAATAAACTTTTGAAACATGGAATATTTTGATAGTTTGTGATCCAAGCAATAAATAAACTAAGATGCATACTTTGGTATTTTCTCAAACTGTTTACAAAGGTCTAGAGAAAGAAGAGGATGTTGTTATTTTGTGGTTTTGACACATTTCCTTTTGACTGTTAGGCTAAAAGTATGAAACAGCATGTATTCCAGAAGAGAGTTAACATGAGGTACCTTCGAAAACACAGGAACAGGGGATTCAGTTCTCCTTTCATCTTTCTCTCAACTGTTTGTCTTCTGTGTGAAATAATATTAGAGTTAAAAAGGAAAATGATGAAAGGGCGTGAAGACTGCCAAGAGAGTTGCTATGGTATTAAAATCAGTTGTAGCCACCAAAGCCAGAAAACAAATCTACACAGGAACAACATTAGGAAGGTTAAGGAATTGTCAATAACTGTATACGGGACATGTGTCAGGACGCTAACTCATTGAAAAATGCAGGGCCCAGTCATAGCCTCCTTCAGATTTGATGGCAAAAATCCCATTTACTTTCATAGCATAGGATTGGAACTTCTATTTTGAAAATGATTGTCATAATTGTTTTAGTTGGCTGAAGTTCTTTTCTTCTTATTTGCCATAATTTGAATGTAAAAATTTCAACAACAGATGTAGTATACCATAGCAGCAGTATTCTTGTTAATGGTGGGAGATGTCAAAGATTTCAGAGCCTACAGGTAATTACTCTTTTCTACCTGCAAATATTACATCTAATTTTGTGGAGCAACACTCTTTTCAAGCTATGAGGTATTTCACAGTAGCCCACTGGAGGCCTATGCAGAGAACTGAAAGGTCATAGGTATTTTAGTGCAGTCTCTATGTTATTTGTAACTTCAAGAGACCTGTTACTCCTGTATTAAAGATATTCCAAATGTTATCCAATGAATTGTATTTCACTGTGCTAGCTTAGAGACACAGTGTACAGGACAGCAAGAAGAACAAAAGGTATATGAAAGAGCAGCTCAGAAACAGAAAAATATCACAGGTAGAAAAGGTCAAAATTGCAACCTGGCTTTCAAACAGGGTTTACTAAAATTGCATGAAGGATTAAAAATACAGAATTCTTCTGGACACTGGAAATATCATTCAGAAAAAGTGATAATTTACTGAAACATCTAAAGAAGCTGATGCTTTTTTGAACCTGTTGGCTCTACAGCTGGTTGCCATAGAAGTTATTATTATTCCTATTAAAAGTATCATCAGTCCTATTTATTGATTACACTGCTCTTCCATACTATCTGTAAACAAAATCTGTATTTCCACCTTTATCAATTATCATGTTGTTTACTTCTGGGAATTGGTGTCTTCTAAAGAAATTTGCATTTCATAGAACAATAGCAATACTGCCTACAAGTGTAAGTCACGGGCTGCTTCCTACATTAAATCCAAATGGAATGATTTGATAGGCATAGCTATTTGGAATAAAACTGTGTTGCAATGCCAAGTACTTGCTGACCTGATAATTAAAGGGTCAATTGAATTTATTGGATTTAATTTTTTACTAGGAAAGCAATTTTGATGATTTTTAGGTTTAGTTTTAAAAATTGTGAATAACTGCTCCTGTTATATATATACATTGAAGGATCATATTTTTAGAAATACAGAGATAATTCAAAACATATGGGCTCTGAAGAGTGTCTTTGTACACAACATTTTCAAAACAGGTTCCATCAGTGCCATGGTATTTATGCTGCACTTTCCTGCAAACCACAGCAGGCTGAGGTGAGTAATTGAGGTGATGGGCATGGCAGAGCTGCTGCGGGCGGTTGCGTCCCTCCGTCAGCTGAGGTGACCAGGGATCCTCAAGGAGAGAAAGGATCCTGCTAGCTCGGGCAAACCAGGAATTTCAAGAGCCTGCAAGACCTGCTGGACCTGGATGCCCTGAGTCACTGGGCTGACTCAAAGACTGACTGGCTTGCCTTGGGTAATCCACACTCCTCTGGGTGTTATAACAGAAACAGACGAACATAGAAACTCCTGTTTTCCATCCCTGGGCATCAGCTGCAGATGTTATTGAAGTTCTGATATTTGTCAAACTTTGGAGGTCTAAAACTCCTATCCTTGAGCTGCCTAAAACTGTTTGGGACGGTCTCCCAGCAAACATCCCCCTAAAGACAACTGGAATTTTACCGAGAGATAGGCTGTGAACTTCTCTGACAAAGGGCCACTACTTTGACTCCCACCACAAGGAGACACCACCACTGACCTAGAGACCTTCTGCAGGAGAAAGGCAGGCAGTAACCCAGAGACAGCAAGGGCTGCTGACAGTAGACCTTAGAGACAGCATAAATCCAAACTGCTGACGTGGCTATTGCAGAAGTATTTTTGGTGGTAGTAGTGCAGAAAGAGAAAGATGTGATGAGTGAACGCAACTAAAAATCCAGTGCACTGTTTTACTGTTTATTTCTAGCTATTTTGATTCTGTCATTTCTATGATCAAAATGTAACACAGCCTAGGAAAGTGGTCCAAATGGTCTTCTGAATGAAACATAATCACTTCTATTTCATCAAGCCAAAAGTATATTTAGCCCTGGAATGATAAATCTATCATTGTACTGATTGAAGCAGTAAATAGATATTGTAATCAAAGTGCATATTTATGAAGTGATAAAGTAACTATCTCCAGAAGGTTGTGCCTCTAGCTCAGTACAACCCTTTTTTGAGATTATGGTGGCTCTGGAGACTGGACAGCTCCTTGGTTTGTTTCCCTTTCTTTTTTTCAACCAGTACAACAGAATGGGCTGTGGGCATGAAAAGTAATGTAGTGGTGAAAAACAGATCAGTCTGCCCTCTAGTTTACCCTTTTATATTGCACCATGCATTGCACTTTATGCCTAGTGCTCTGGGAATTTTGCACTCCCTAGAAATATTTTTTATAATTACTTGTTGCATCACTACTTCTTTTAATCTTTGTTGCATTAAGATGTTAAAAATAGTACTGTGCTGTATATATAACCACCTACTTAATATAAAAAGCTGTCATCCAGTAAAATTCGAAATATTTTAAATTAAAAAAAAATTCTCTGTGTGAAGCAGGCATTTTAGAGTAAGCTCATTGAATCTTACAAGTATTAAATCATGAATTAAATTAAATCATGAAAGTTTCTTCTATTACGTTGTGGGATGTGCAGTAACATAGCAGTCAGTTTTAAATGCTGCCGATCATCTCTGGGGAAACCCTAAACAGCCATCACTTTCACTGAAACCATTGCTTTGTTTTGGGTTGATTAAGGCTTCTTACGTCTGTTCAGGTTGTACATCGCAGTTAAAGGAAGTGACATGCAAAGATTAGCTTTCCACCTGGCACTGTGAAAAATGGAGAGTTTCGTTCGTGTATCTTTATCTTATTATCCAGTCACAACTGAGACCCAGTTTGAGCTTCTTCTCCTTCAAGTTTGATAAGTGTCTCATATGAAAATAAAACAAATGTTCTCTCAGAATAGCCTGTTGGTACAATTGTAAGATGGAATTTTCAGAACCATAAATATACTGAACTTTTTATTAAATATCTTCTTTCACAGCTCGGATGAGCTCTGTACTGAAAATTGTAATGAAATTCAAGATGTACATGCAGGGCTGAACAGCCTGGAGTGAATTTGGTTGTGCAAGAAAGGTTTATGATGAGGGAGGATGAGAATGAATTAACACTGAAATTGTATTATATCATTCTCTGTAGGAGGAGTATACTTTAATTGACCTGTGTACGAAAAACAAAGAAATGTTAATAGCCTTATTTACTGAGAGATACAAGCTGTATAATAACTTTGTCTGCCTCCAAGATGAACATATACATTATATTCAAACACTTATGGTTACAATCTCTTTTATTCCTTCCCTCTTAACATAACAGAATCAACCAGGTCTTAAACCACACTGGTGATACTGTGATAAGCATCAGGGTGTACCCACACTCTTCATCAAATATTAAAGAGGTTGAAGGCAGGAGTCTGGGATGACTTTTACACCCTGTGCAATCTACTGATTCCTCCGGGGTGTGAACATGTTAGGAATATGGGAACTGACAATCAAGTATTTTCAAAAGCATATGCAGAGGGAGGTGTATGTATGTCTGAGTGCTATAATGGCAATAGGTCTTCCAGCAGTACAGAGTCAAGGAAAGATACTGATAGTATGCAGTATTTTACTTATATACTTGTCAGTGTCTTCTGTTCCATTTCTGATTTCTTTGCAACACTGGCATCATCCTTTTCAGAGTAACTTTTCCAGACATTTGTATATGAATCATAACATGTACAATTATTTGAACACTAGCCTCCCTCGCTTTTCCATTTCCTATTCATGCAGCTTTGTCACTTTGCTGGGATGACCCTGCCTTCTTCAGTTTTACCTGTGGCTCTGAGCTCATCATTCTCTTCTCCCTTCTCTGCCTCCCTTGTGCCACCCCTGGGCACTGCAGATCTTTGTGGTCAGTGGCTCCAGAGAAGCTCCAGTTCCCCCGTCTTGGTGCCTACAATAACATAAGTCCACAGGGAGACACTGGGGAGAGCTTTTACCAGGGATTTAAAGTGAATGACTAACAAATATTTTGACCATTACCTATAATGATAGCAGGAACTTCTGTGGCCCAGAAAAAGCCATAGTGAAATACAGTGTGAAGGCAGATAAATTAATAAATAAATAAATAAATAAATAAAAGCTTCTTTATTTTGTTTCTTAATGGTGTGGGTAACTAAGTTTAGAGAGAACCTGCCTGAAGTTTTGGTAGATTTTTTTTTGGTCAGATCGGATCCTTCAATTAAAACAACCCAGTACAGTTCATAAAGATACTGTAGCTCCAAGAGAAAGTAAAATGCTGCAAAACTTCTTAGAGCAAGGGCTTGTATTATTGAGAAGGCAGCGTGGATGTTCACTGTGGTCACTTTAGCTTCAGCTATCAATCCTTCATCAGGAAGAACATGATTATGGGAATTTAACAACTCTCCATTTTTGTTGTAGCCCATTCTTTTGCCCTACATTTGTCTGCAGGCTATGGACAGTGTTGCTAGAAAAAAACTCCTGTGTAAGAAATATTTTTCAGCAAACATAGCTATTCCAAACAGTTCAGCATGAACAGAAAAAACATACCATAATATCATAATTTCTGATGATTTTTCATAACCTTATCTATACAGTCACAATCATGACATTACATATAACCCAGGGATAACTTAACTACACTTCAGGATATGATACTTCATGATCTACGCTTGTACACCAAAGGAAAAGAAAATCCCCTCAACACACTCTACCCAGTAGTTTTTACCAGGATGGACCTTATTTTCCTTAGGAAAAAACCCCAAACTGACAAGAAAACAAAACCAACAACACAAAAGCAAAAGTCCCACAAAATATTTGGGCTATTTAATCAATTAAAAGCTTTAATGCATCTCAAAATGTTAGATTTCCCCCTGACACACCTGCATATAGCCAACATCTTGTATTTAATTAAAGTATATGTTCTGGAAAGGCATCAACAGGAAGAAACTAACATGGATCAAAAGCTCTGACTGTAAGAATTCAGACATGCAGATGTCTTCTCTCATTAGCTCATTTCAGTGACTAATGAGTGAAATATATATGTTTTGTTTGTAGCTCAAGTCTCTTCTGCCTGCTGGTTTTACAGTCCAGCCATAATTTCTTAATAGTTTTATTCCTGTTCTAATATCTACAAACATGTAAATCTCTAATCAAGAATCTTTTCTATATCATGATGTGGCTTATGGCTGGCTCAGAAAGCATCTGAAATATGCATTTTGCTTTTGAATCTTGTAATAGCTGACCATAGAAAATTTTTATTATTCTACAAAACCCTCCAAGAAATAATAAGATTTGGGATCTACTCACATTTCTAGCTTCCAGGATCAGAACTTAATGCAGAAATTGTATTTAATTCTCCTGGAGATGGACTTGGGCAGTAAGAGTTATGAATCTTTTCAAGAATGTCAGCTTTTGATGTTTCCTTTTCCTTGTTCCCCTGTACCAAGTGGGGATGAAATGACAGTCTCTCTTCTTGGGTAATTGCAAGACTGAGTGGAACTTAACATTCCTGATGATCCCAGAGAAGAAAAGAAGACAACGGCTTGGTGGCTCCCAGCTCTGCAGCAGCTGAGGGAGCAGTGACCCCAGAAAGGGGTTTGCAGTGTTACATTTCTCATCTGTGACTGCCACTGCAATACAGCTCTACTCTGGAGTGATAGTGCTTTGGTTATATGATACAGCTTTTAATCTATTATCAGGACTAAATAGCTATCTAATGCATTTTTTTGCAATCATTTACCATAAAACTGGTTGCTCCACTTAAAAGGAAAATGATATCATGTTCATGATATTCTCTGGCATATTGTAAATTTAATCAATCTTTCTTCAATCAAAATACAAGGAGATATGTACA
Organism: Donacobius atricapilla; assembly: GCA_013397315.1. Lineage (NCBI taxonomy): Eukaryota > Metazoa > Chordata > Aves > Passeriformes > Mimidae > Donacobius > Donacobius atricapilla. The sequence goes on from WBMY01011137.1 coordinate 17,368, forward strand.
AGTTTTCCTGAACTCTTGAGATTATTTTTAGAAATGTTTATTATACAGTTTATCGATATTCTTATCTATTTCCTGATGTTTTCCTCCCTCCTCATTCTATGCTTTATTTCTGCTGTAATATTTTGATGAATAAATTCCATGATGGAGTAATTCACTGAACACACAAGAAAAACATTAGTGAAGTAAAGCAAATGCATGAATATTCCATAAATTCCATATATTTGCTTCATGCCCTGAGGACACCTTTATTTGTACTAGATAGTGTTTCATGAACAGTTTGAGTTCCTAAAGTATGTTTGTTGTTTGGTTGAGCAGCTGTATCCCAGGATATTCACAGATGAAACCAAGCAAAATACATAAAAACAACTCCTCAGGGCACCATAAACTTTTAAGGCCCAAATCCTGGTGTCAGCTATTCATGTACAACTCCCAATGATGTCAATGGAAGTTTCATGAACATATCTGAAAACAGATGATGTCCTTTATCACAGCAAGAGAAAACATGAACCAACAAAGTCCAGATGAAACCAGAAACTTAAGCTCATAGAATTGACCTGAGTGCTGTCAGTCTCACTTCAGGCACCCCTAAGTTGCCAGCATTATCCTTTTGCTTAGCAGCCAGGACAGATTTCTAAAAAAGTCTCTGCTTTTCTATAGTTTCAGCATACAGCTTGCAGGGGATAAGAATCACGTCTAAAATATTCTGGTTATACTAACTTCCAGATGAGCCAGCTTTGCTCGTTGGTGCAATAGACATACAGATGGGGCTTTTGTCAGCAAATTTCATAAACTGATGCCCACCAATTCTACTTGTAGGACCAGAGGAAATGGTCTCTGTTGTTATTTCAGGGGAGATTTTTATTACATATTAAGGCAGATTTGTTTACTGAAAGTGGGGGGTGTCAGGCATTGGAACAGGCTGTACAGGGAAGCGGTAGAATCATCATCCCTGGAAGTGTTCAAAAGGCACGTGGATGTGGCTCTTGGGACTATGGCTTAGTGGTAAACACGGTGGTGCTGGGTTAATGGTTGGACTCAATGATCTTAGAGATCTTTTCCAGCCTCAGTGATTCTATGATTCATGAACCATACCTCTTTTCCTTCCCCTATTTCAGTGAACTACCTGTAGGTGCACACAGCATCAGCTGCCCAAGCAGGTTTTCTGAATCCACCCTACAAGCTTTTGGCATCCAACTGGGATTTGGTGGTCAGTGTTCACAGGCAGTTACCTCTAGAGGCAATTTGCCTTATATTTGAACTGAATCCCCCTCTCAAGACACCTGGCCACTGGGCCATCTGCTCTGGGGAGAGAGAAAGGAACTAAATTATTATCAGAGGCATCACAGTTTGGACCCTGAAACTTGGCAGTGTGACTCTAGAACACAATATTTACCCCATTAGTTTTCTACCCCAGTATGAGGTACAAAGCAGTGACAAAACTGCAGATGTGCTGCAGTGTATGGGTATCTGAGTTGAAAATAAATGAACTATACATTAACTGCCTAAACCCATTGTGTGCTTATCTGAGCACTTGAAAGAGTGAAAATCTTCCTGTTAGTCTGGGCTTGAAATTTTGTTGATTATTCCCTCTTGAATTCCCCACTTGGTTCCCTCTTCAACAAATTAGAAATTCTAGTCCTACATGTAATAGAGCAATTGGAGAAACTGGACCAGGATCTGTGCTGAGGAAACTCAGCCTTAGTTGACAACAATTGCTTACTCAGCAGCGCATGCAGTCAATGCATTTTAACAAATTGTCTGTTTATTTCTGCACTCTTTGGCTGGTGAGATTTTGTCATGAGACAGGCCAGATGGCACAGACATCAACACCTGTAATTAAGAGAGAAATAAATGCCACAGCATCATGGCTTACCCCTGCTCCAGGTTTTTTAAAATATCCTGTTGTCCATGCTTATGGGCTCAGCTCTATTTTGGATGCTGAATTTCTTAAAAGAACCCATAACTTTTGTAACATGACTCCTAGGAATCAATTTTAATTTCCTAATTTAGCTGATGACAGAATTTGGAAGGCCTCTTCTAGGAGTCCCTTCCTATTGGTCATAAAGAACAGAATGCATTTAATGTAGCCAGCCATAGAGCAAGGTTTAAATATCAGAGTTTGAAGGCAGTCAGTGAAATTTTGTCCACCCAGCCTCAGCTGATGTGCAGCACCATAGAATCAATTACCAGATTCAATTTTATACCAAATTTCTTCTTCCTTTTTAGGCAAATTGAAAATCTCTCATGAGATATTTTCCTTTATTTTGTTTCATTTTCCTAGAAAACAGTCAGTGACATTGCCTCTATCATAAACCGTAAGTATTCATGCTTCAGCTCATGAACTGGGGCGGGGGGGGGGGGGGAAAAATAGGGGAGGGTCCA
>WBMY01011137.1:19758-166896 GCA_013397315.1 Donacobius atricapilla
ACGACTATTTACAGACACCTCTTAATGAAAAAAAAGGTAAAAGCTGTTACCAATCAAGCATAACTTTATGGAATTGACTGATGTCACTGAGAAAAGAATTTGCAAGATCAAGGGAGAAAATAGTTGCAGTCCCTGAGTATATTTATTTTTTATTAAGAAACCTGAATATGCACATTTCCTTTTGAGTTCCAAAATCTGTATCTAAGAACCTGCTATAGCACCAGCACATTAAAACACCTAAGCCGTTTACATTAGTATGCAAACTGTTTATTCAACTGAATGTACTACATATAAGATGTTTATATGACTTGCTCTATTTATATAGTTCATGATTTGGTTTAAGCAGAACAGAACCAGCTAAAACTTACATGAGACAGTATGTTGACAGTCTGGATTTTCTTTTCCCTTTAAATCTTCCTTAAATAGGTGTTCTTCTAGCTTCTGTAGATGACTTATAGCAGCAAATGCACAAATGAAATAATGTTTTGTTTTCCCTGTCAGCCCATCCCTACAGGACCTATAGGTCCTAGAAGTAGAATGTTACTTTCTGTAAGTATCTCTGGTAATGCTGTGTCAGTCCAACATATGCCTTTGGCTGCTGACAACTTTCATTTCTCTATCACATAGAGTGCTCATCCATGACATAAAAATTCCCATCATACTGAACTCCATTATCTAAATGAGATGGAGCACAGAGAGAAACTTTAGTTTCTCCTTTTGTATGTGCAGATTTTAGGCAGTAATATGGGCACAATGAACTTATTTGAGCTGGGAGTAATGGTGTGAGATCGCTCACACCATTACTTTAGATGGAAATTGAGTCTGCACTGAAGTCTTCCTGAGGCTCTACTTTCTGCTTTATTTTAATTCTCTTTGTGTCAAGGATATTGAATATGGAATTTTTCAAAGACCTTTCCAACCAGTAGTCATTCCTTAGTCTCAGTTATGTAACACTGGGGTTTTTGTCTTTGAAAAAGTTGTTTATTTATTTGCATTATTTTTCTAATATACTAATTATGAGCTACCCTGTGTGCCCTAACCCTCTGAGGCAATTATTTTAAAGCTAAAACCTAGTAGCAAGAGCTTTCATTTAATCAAATTTTCATTTTTCATGCATTCCAAATTAACAGCTTGATTTTCTCCTATTCATTTATACTTGGTAACTCCAGGCTTTTCTTTGTCAGTGAGTTTTGGAGTTAATTTCAGCTCTGATCACTGGCAGTTGGGATTTTTCAGTGCTGCCATTTTATCAACACTAATTCTTTTGTGTTATCATACCACCTGGGAAAAGTCAGATCCCATGACAATATGTGCTGTGATGACGCAGACCCTGGAGATGGTCCCAGGCCCCATCACCTTGAAATGGTGTAGCATGTCTCTTTAAAATGATAAAACAATGAAAAAACAATGTGCCTACCAGATAAGAATATTTCATTAATTAGTTTTACTGTCTGTGAGAACCCAGTCATACATAAGGATCCCACTGCTGGAAGAAAGAAGTCATGCACACTACAGGGCCACACATTTAAAGTACAGTGAACTTAAGGTTGTTATCAGTTTGTGGCTTAGATTCAAACAATATGCACAGATATAAGAGGTAAGTGTCCTATGAGGAATAGATAAATATGTGTAAAAATAATTATTTATCTAATACCCACAAATTGGTGCAAATGCAAGTGACCAACCTGCTTAGGAAAACAGGTCTTGCTCCTTGGCAAACATATTACCCAGCTCAGCTTGCTGACACATACAGCATGGTATGTCCCAAACCAGGAAGCAAATTGCATCAGGAGACACAAATGACCACAATCCCATCACTTTTGAAATCATATCTGTGATTCATCTTGACTTNATCATAATAATTTGGATAATAAATTATTTGCGTAGTTTTTGTAACTGACTTATTTTGAAATTATATAAAATCACGTCATATTTTCACATATTTAATTGAGCCCATTGAAACTTATTCTACTAATCAAAGTTATATTAATAAAATAGTAGTGAGAAAATGGAATAACCCTGGCTATAGATGGCATTAAATTTTACCCGTGCAAGAGTTTTCTTCTGAATCTGATTTTTTTTTCCAAAAGAGATATTTCTGTGAATTCCTAATACATAATAAATAGAAATAACAAGTAAAAAGAGTGTGACTGCCAATTATTCTGAGAAATATCTTAGAATATTTCCTCAAACTTCTTGAAAAGCAATGTTACTGCCACACTGTTGCAACACACCTTTTAATTGCTTAGGTTAATATATTTCAGAAGTTCTTCGAATTTTCTATTTTTGGCACATTTGTTTAAAAAAGAAAAGGAAAAAAAGCCCCAGCAACATAATTGTCAGTATTCATAATGACATGAAAATCACTTTCAGCTTGTTGAAATATCTGCTGAGTTTTTCTCCACTTTTAGTTATTCTACTAAAACTTAGTGTTATCTCACCAGCTGAGCCTGAGAGAACAAAACAGGTTAGTAACAAAATGATGCCCTAACATTTACACTTCAAAGGAGCTTTACAAAGAGCCAACTTCTCATACTTAATGCCACTGATTTATTACTCCTTAAGAAGTCATCTTATGCCCCAATCCTTATTATTCATGGACTTGTGAGGAAACCCAATATATTCAAAGCGGCTCCAAGTACATGAAGTAAATTGTAGCATCAAAGCTCTGAACTCAATGAAATTGCTCTGTGCACAAAGTCATTATCATGTGTTTGCAGGGCAGTGATCTTTATGAGCATGTAGGACACTGTGATCTTGCCTTTGATTTCTCCAAAGGCCTTGCTAATTTCCAACAATACGACATAGGACTAAAAGGATCAATTGCTTGTGTTAGGACTTTGTAAGATCTGCAACAAAACATGACACCAAAGGAAAGGAGGAGATTAGAGAAATCAGATAGTAGCAAATTCAAAAATTGATCAGGGAATTTAAAAATATTATGGAAATGAAATTTTATTCAGTCAAAAAGGTGTTAGAGAAGACCAAATAATGGAATATGAAATAATGTCTTCAGGTTTCAGTTTGCCCAGGCTGCTACCAATGGGGAATTTTTTTCTTGACTTCAATGGTAGCAGGAGAAAGTTCTTTTAACTTTGGAAATTATCTGATCTAAATTGTGTTTGACAGTAGAATAAAGATCTTGTAGATATCTGACCCAATTATTTAATGCCTGTGGTGTTCCATTTACATGTCAAAGCACATGGGATACCACAATTGAATGCTCTGTGGGGAGGATCTTTCCACTCTGAAGATAAACTCATGCTTTGCTCAAACTACCTTTCCCAGAAAGTGGTATGTGAGAGTCAGTTTAATATGGCCTTTGCTTTTTAATCAGCAAATAAGGGGAGAATTGAAGGAGTTCAACATTGAGTTTAGTTAAAAAAGCATGTCTATGGAATGCCAAATAAAATAGAAAAGAAGACCATCCAAGAAGAACACGCATATATTTTGTGTATGTAGTCTCTAGCAGAATGAAACATTTGGATACTAAATGGAAAGGCAATTACTATTTAAACATGTGAGAAAAAAAATTTTGGGAGTTTCCATCTACCTTTCCAGTAGACACCCCCCAAAAGTTCACTGCTTTTCAAGTGCGTCATTGAAATGATGAGAAAAATTTATTTAAAGTAGAAAGAGAGGTTTCTATTTTAATAATTGTGTCTCATTATTTTCTGAATATGATGCCTTCAAGAATGTATTTAGCTTTAAACAGAACATTTAAGTGCATGCTGAGGTAAAGCCCTTTGACTTTTGAAAGGTCCTTCATGTAGTTTCTGTTGCTGAGTTATGAAGTTGGTTTTCCTTTGCCTACATGAGAAATTTCAAAACTTAATGTTGCATCATGGTGGAGAAAGCTGACTATCCAAAGTAAGAGTTCTGATTGTTGGTTGCTTCACATCTTCTTCACAACCATTCATTAGCATTTGTAGAAGTCAAATACATGATGATGAAAAGTACAGTCCTTTCTTTACACTAGCATGAGTAACATGTACATCATTTTTACATATACTTAGCTAAAATTTAAACATAGAATTCAAAACGCTAGACACTGGAGGATCAGGATTTGGAATTGTAAAGTTTACTGGGACAAAGAGTTTTAGATGTAAATTAGTAAGATTATTTCTTTAAAAATTCTCATATAAGGTGCATCATAGATTTCTAGCAAGACCTCAACTCCTTAACATATTAGCTAATGAGTAAAATACTCTTCAATACCCTTCAAAGAGCAACAGAACTGTTAATGAAGTAGTTCTACATTTGCCTCCCAAAAAATGAAAACACAAGAAGTTTAGAAAAACATATATTCCAAACTCATTCTGAACTTGAAAAATGTTCCAGGAAGTTCTTATACAAGCTGTTAAAAAAAAAAAAAGNAGCATTGGTTGAGAACCTCCTTTTGTAAGCCACACCACACCCACTTATGAATAAAGCAGCACAATAAGCAATCTAAAAATTATTCAGTTTAACTCTGTTACGAGGAGAAGATGAGTTGTTATTCCTACTCTTATATTCTTGAATTATATCCAGGGTAGGAAACAGGTGTGTGTTTGTGTTTATGGTGGAGATGGCAGAGAGGGAAATGAATACGAAGTCCATTCTAAACTCACAAAATAAAGGTAGCTCTGACAATTTGCATTTTGCCTTGGATGGCATTTGAATTTTTTTTTAAGAATATGAATTTGTTATACTTGATAGTGAGCTGTAAATTCAAACAGATGCCCACTGTAAAATTTTATAGAGTTGGATTAAATATGTTGTATATTGTCATGCAAGAAAGGGAAATTATGAACTGCCAACACATTTTGTCCTTGCATCATCTCCTTGATATCCATTCTGAAGATAAATATGACTTAACAGATTGGAAATTCAGTTCAATTGAAGAAGTTGGTATGTAAACCCAATCATTATCTTACTTTGTGAAAGACATACAAATTTAGATACACTGAAGCAATGGTTTTGTTTCAAGATGGCTAAGTTTCAAATTCCTTTACTGTTTTGCCTGCATTTGACATGACACATGAATGTAGAGTTTGATTCAGATGGAATGACAGCTTCCCACAACTAGGATTAAGGTCCCTTGGCTGCAGAAGAATAAGACAGGAGCTGAACAGATACTATATAAAGTGTGAAATCCATAACTTCGATGATTTAAGTACAACTGGCCCTGAAACAATGAATTTCTCTTCTGCTGATTGCAAACAGAAGCCCTTCTGGATTTGTATCCAGACCTGGACTTGTCTGGCCTTTAGGGCACTGACAGCAGAAGAAGGAAACAAATGCACAAAGAACAGGCACCTTAAAGTAAACAAGAAGGCAGAGAAAAGCTGGGTACACACCAGGTAATCGGGTATCATAGACAGTAGAGTTCTGCTCTTGTTGGTACCAGGACTTGCAAGAATTAAGAGAGAAGAGTGCAAGGCGTTCAGTATAGGATTGTAAATTCAAGGCTATGTCCTCATGGGACCAGAAGCAAGTAATCATAGAGGCACAGACAAATGGCATAGCACAGCAGTAACATAAGTGCTGCAGTGTTTAGTTCCCAAACAAAGTGATCTAGAAGAGAATTCATCTTGGCTGTGTTCCTCGTTACAGGCAGGCCGAAAGTAAAGGAGTATGGCACCTCGACAACTCAAATCCCTTCATTGTCAACAGATGTGAGCACAGCTGCTCACACAATACCAGTGTTGAAATGAGCATTCAAGCATGGGCTGACATCTGTTTAGGGCAGAACAGGACATAGCGAGTGTAGAAATCAAACGGGGGTTGGGAGAACAACACTTTCTGTTCACAGAAGGACCAATCACATGTTTAACAGGTTCAATCTGTTCTCATCCTGATATAGTAGCATAACCACATGTCTTTGTTATCCTGGTGCAGCCTAGTCAAATGAAAGGGATTTTTCAAATTAGAACCATATTCCAATAGTTGCCTGTAATCTGTAACTCCATGTTCCTGTGTATCAAGATGCTTCAGGGCTGTATCCTCTCTGTGATACACAATGTAGTTTTGGGTTAGAGGCAGGAGAACACCAGGTTCCCCTGACTGTTGGGGCATCTTTCCACCGATTCCCTTTTCCTCTGTCACAAGGAATTTGGATTTTTCCATTTAGTCCAGAAATTTCTCTCTTGCAAGATCTGGATTAATAGAGTGGTTGTGTCCATTACTTTGTTGTAACAGAAAAGAGAAAAAAGAGAACTTGTGTTTGTGAGAGTTTTTAACTTAGGGATAAATGCTTTTATAGGCATTAAATATACATGCCTATATTTAGTATAGATCTTCTACTGAGTCTTTCTTCTGTCCCAATACTACTCCTGATATTTGCTTTCCTCCAGCCCCTGCCCACAATGGCTCCAGCCATATACTCTCTTGTTTCTGAGCCATCTTCCAAAGCAAAGTCTCATGCAGGTTCTTATCTCCTGATAACTTCACATTTCTAGTTTACTGGGAACTGCTTCATCCTGCTGTGGTAAGAAGTGCTTCACAAAGAGTGCACAATTGCAATGTTAGTATGTAGTAACCATAAAAGTGAATTTTTCCTATATGTGATAGCTGTTCTCTGAAGGTTTGAAAACATATCATGAACACCTTTCATTGCCCCCTGGTTTACCACAAACTAAGTTATTCCCTTTGCAGATGGCATAAAATATAACAGTTACAGCTTTTAAAATTTGATAAGCCTGACATTGTCTACCAAAATTCCTATTAAGAAATAAAAATAAATAGCCTGTCTCTCTGCATGATTTAACTTCCTCATTCATGAATATCTGCAGACTTATGCTCTTGAATATGAGGCTGGATGTATAACTTGAAGCACTTAAATTTGACTTTGTTAGAGGGACTTTGCTCAAGGTGATATAACAATTAAGTGGCAGAATTGGAAACAGACCCAGGTCTTCTAGTTCCCACAACACAGAAAAATTACTGGCTCATACTACTTGCTCCCAGGGTCAATCTATATTTAATGTGAGCATTGTATCATTCAAAGAAAAAATAAATGGTTCCAAAACTTAACATGCATAATTTAGTTTACACAAAATTGACACTTTTCCTCAACAGAATATAAAATCTGTGCAAGTATTCAGCAGTGCTGTGCATGCTGTAAAAATTAGTAGCTAAAATATGGTTGAATTTCAAAGGGAAATACTGTTAGGGCACATTTCATGGACATATATTAGTGCAAAATTCAGAGCTGATTCTTCAGCTTAGTTAATCACAAGGAGAGTTTCGTCTGATATAACTTTGACACAATTTTTACCCTACTATTTTTCTATCCAAGTAATTCTTCTGAAGAAATCAAAGTATTGATGAAAATANACCCAATATATTCAAAGCGGCTCCAAGTACATGAAGTAAATTGTAGCATCAAAGCTCTGAACTCAATGAAATTGCTCTGTGCACAAAGTCATTATCATGTGTTTGCAGGGCAGTGATCTTTATGAGCATGTAGGACACTGTGATCTTGCCTTTGATTTCTCCAAAGGCCTTGCTAATTTCCAACAATACGACATAGGACTAAAAGGATCAATTGCTTGTGTTAGGACTTTGTAAGATCTGCAACAAAACATGACACCAAAGGAAAGGAGGAGATTAGAGAAATCAGATAGTAGCAAATTCAAAAATTGATCAGGGAATTTAAAAATATTATGGAAATGAAATTTTATTCAGTCAAAAAGGTGTTAGAGAAGACCAAATAATGGAATATGAAATAATGTCTTCAGGTTTCAGTTTGCCCAGGCTGCTACCAATGGGGAATTTTTTTCTTGACTTCAATGGTAGCAGGAGAAAGTTCTTTTAACTTTGGAAATTATCTGATCTAAATTGTGTTTGACAGTAGAATAAAGATCTTGTAGATATCTGACCCAATTATTTAATGCCTGTGGTGTTCCATTTACATGTCAAAGCACATGGGATACCACAATTGAATGCTCTGTGGGGAGGATCTTTCCACTCTGAAGATAAACTCATGCTTTGCTCAAACTACCTTTCCCAGAAAGTGGTATGTGAGAGTCAGTTTAATATGGCCTTTGCTTTTTAATCAGCAAATAAGGGGAGAATTGAAGGAGTTCAACATTGAGTTTAGTTAAAAAAGCATGTCTATGGAATGCCAAATAAAATAGAAAAGAAGACCATCCAAGAAGAACACGCATATATTTTGTGTATGTAGTCTCTAGCAGAATGAAACATTTGGATACTAAATGGAAAGGCAATTACTATTTAAACATGTGAGAAAAAAAATTTTGGGAGTTTCCATCTACCTTTCCAGTAGACACCCCCCAAAAGTTCACTGCTTTTCAAGTGCGTCATTGAAATGATGAGAAAAATTTATTTAAAGTAGAAAGAGAGGTTTCTATTTTAATAATTGTGTCTCATTATTTTCTGAATATGATGCCTTCAAGAATGTATTTAGCTTTAAACAGAACATTTAAGTGCATGCTGAGGTAAAGCCCTTTGACTTTTGAAAGGTCCTTCATGTAGTTTCTGTTGCTGAGTTATGAAGTTGGTTTTCCTTTGCCTACATGAGAAATTTCAAAACTTAATGTTGCATCATGGTGGAGAAAGCTGACTATCCAAAGTAAGAGTTCTGATTGTTGGTTGCTTCACATCTTCTTCACAACCATTCATTAGCATTTGTAGAAGTCAAATACATGATGATGAAAAGTACAGTCCTTTCTTTACACTAGCATGAGTAACATGTACATCATTTTTACATATACTTAGCTAAAATTTAAACATAGAATTCAAAACGCTAGACACTGGAGGATCAGGATTTGGAATTGTAAAGTTTACTGGGACAAAGAGTTTTAGATGTAAATTAGTAAGATTATTTCTTTAAAAATTCTCATATAAGGTGCATCATAGATTTCTAGCAAGACCTCAACTCCTTAACATATTAGCTAATGAGTAAAATACTCTTCAATACCCTTCAAAGAGCAACAGAACTGTTAATGAAGTAGTTCTACATTTGCCTCCCAAAAAATGAAAACACAAGAAGTTTAGAAAAACATATATTCCAAACTCATTCTGAACTTGAAAAATGTTCCAGGAAGTTCTTATACAAGCTGTTAAAAAAAAAAAAAGCTTCTGCTGTAAAATAATAGCAGAACATTTTTTCAGTAACAAGAAATGAATGTCAGTAATTCCTCAGCTTTTGCTTTAAAATGCTTATCTACCTTCAAGTCAATTCTTAGCTTGTATAGAATTTCTTCTGATAATTACTAGTTATCTTTTGGAAGTCAAAAATACATATTTATTTCACTGTTTGCCCCTTATGCAGGTCCAGTGAGTTAGAAAGATTCTGAGACATTGAGCTATAAAGATATAGAGGGATAGATTCTCAGCTAGTTTTGGTGCAACTACATTGATTTACATCTGCTGAGGACTTTATTCCCCTCACATTTTATTTCTGAGTGCTTTGTAAAACCCTACATATCATAAAATTTGGAACACACTGTACATGAAACCATAATCATTCTGATCAGAGGCAATAAAGATATCTATAGAATAGAATTGTTCTGCTCAAGATAAAGAATAATTTGTAATTGTATGATCAGCAGTGTCTTTGCTAGTCTCACATCAAGTCAAATTATCCAGGGATGAAGCAGAATTTGACTGCAGATTTTGCAGCCCCTTCAAAGGAGGCTGATCGTGAGAAAGTGAAAACTACTCCCCTTCTGCAGACTGAAGCAACAATCCTGATGGATCTCACTCCAAGCATGCATCGCCTGAGCTCTTAGGAAATCCCAATAGAGCCTTCTACCAAACACCTGCTGGGCACTGGGGGGCCTACCCCTACAGCAGAGAGGGGCTGTGCTGCCAGCGGGCAGCCACACAGCCCTGACCCGTCTAGTTGGTGGTGCCGGTGACACCGCGTCCTGCAGCTGAGGCTCCAGCCCCGACCTCTGCTGGCTCTGGCCAGGAGCTCAAACGAGGTCTGCAGAAAAGAGCTTCTTCCATGGCCCAGCCAGCAGAAGTGGAGCTGCTCATGTCTTGGGGAGTTGGGACCCCTGCTCTGAAGTTGTCAAGCGCCTCCTGGACCGGAAGAGGCCAAGTGCCCAGCTGGAACAGAGCTCTCAACAAGCAGGATGCCTTAGCAACAACAGCAATCCACAAAAATAACACTTCCACCTGGAGATGCCCCTTGGAAGTGTTTAAACACCAAATATAAAAGAAAATTATGTATTAAAAAAAAAAAAGAAACAAAAACAAACTGGAATTGTGCTCAATTTTTTTTTTGTAATAGGACAAGTTTCTCACCATTTTCCCAAAAATTGAAAGATAAGTGTACACAATTATTCCTTCCTGTTAAGAAAATGAGAGATTTGTAGGTAATATAGCTGCCTGCTTTAGCAATGCCTTTCACAGTCACAGAATGATTAGAGCAAGAGGCAGCAGGCCTGCCCTTACCACAAAGATGGCTATACGTTGGACTCTTACAAATAGCCAAGTACCTTATGATGTTTTATTAATATGTTAGCACAAGAAGAAAACAGAATAGACAAAAGAGCTGAGTCTGTTCCATTTCATGAGAAACATGGGAAACCACCAAGCAGAAAACAAAGGACACCTCAAGCTCCCTCCCTTTAAAATATTTCCCAATTAAAATGTTAAGCAAATATCATTGGGTTCAGACTGTTTACACAAGGCTGGTCTTGTCAAAGAATAAATGCTGGCAGGGCAGGCAAGAAAATGCCAAACTCTCTCATCTTCTGTATACCTGTAAAAAACTGCATAATTAATAGAACAGCAACTTTAGACAGGCCCCGAGGGCTAGAACTGCAAAATCATTTTGACCCCCTGCTGTCATGCCTACCTCCAAAAGGCAGAACCTCTAATTTCTTTGCCAGTTGTTCCTTAATCCTACAGTACCTAAATAGTCTAACTTCCAAGTTTTCATCAGTTACATTCCCCTAGTGCTTATATGAATGGTGCTGTGCCATGCCTAGAAGTCCCTGGGCATCCAAGCCCAAGCACCAGGCAGGCAGCAATCCCCAGTCACCCCACACCTGAAGCATGAACAGCTGGCACTGCAGAGGCTCAGAAACCTGCTCTCCCAGCCTGTGGTCCATGGCTGCTGCCAATGCTGCACATTCTCCATCCTCACAGATCTTCTCCCGCCAGTCTGTTCTCAGCAGTCCAGCTCACGACTCAGTTTGCTTGCTTTCTCTGGGTGTGCTGTGTCTCCTGGGCACCACTGGGAAATGAAGTTCAACCTGCAGTCTTAAGGCCAAAAGAATAATTTTAAGAATATAGCCAAAAAAAGAGGCCTAGAGGGACAACAATGTCAAGGCAAAAATGAGCTTCATTAGGAACACGGAAGAAAGATACAATGGCATTTATTTACCCTTGAGAGAACCACACACTAGGGTGTCTTCCTACAGCACTGCTACTGCCAACCCAGGGCAGATTGCAGCCTGCTCTCCATATTTCAGGGCAAACTGGTGTATTAAAAAGGATTTTTTTGCTGGGTTGTACACTAATCATTGATAAACCTATAAAATACTGTATATCACTATAGAAATGAATTCTCTGTGCAGCTATGCTTCCAACAATACCTGATAGTAAAAAAAAAAAAAAAAAAAAAAAAAAATATAAACTAATAACATTTGAAAGACTTTCTTTAGATTAGGTCTAGAGCTTTCTTTACCAACCCAGTGAATGAGGAATGATGACAAGCCCTAAAACTCCAGGGCTGGTAAGCAGTTACAAAAGATAATCATAATTTAAACACCTTAGCTTCTGATTATTCATAGAGCTCAGTAAATATTACGCATTTATTAAAAATCTATTGCCATCCTTCCCAGAGGCAGAGGACATACAATGCCTGGCTGGTTTAATCAGCTTCCTTCCAAATGTATGGATTCTTAAAAATGCAGAGTCAGTATTTCCTCTCAAGACATCACTGGGCAAGCTGACCTCTTTAAACACTGTTTATTATAGTAAGTCTGTACTGGCCCAGTAGCCCAACTCTCTCCTTAGAAAATTAAACTGTGCATATAATAGGTTTCCCTTGAAGGCTCTGTGAAAGGTTGAGAATTATACATGGAGATGTTAACAACACCTTTGAGCTGTATTCTGTGTCTCATTCCCGAATCAAATTTTTTCCCCAAGATGTGTTCCTATGTCTCTCTTGCTGTCTCAGGTAGAAACAGAATCTAGTGACTGGGTACTATGCTAGTCTCAGCTATTTAGCTAATTTCATTAGAGTTAACATTCAGTGATATTTGATGTTGAAATATTTAAGGGAAAAAGACAAGAGTTTTGGGATGTTTTACCAAATTTTTCATGCTTGTGTTAAAAAATAATGTTGTTCAACTCGATCATCTGGTTTCTGTGTTTTACCTCAGCAATAAAACAAAAGGGATTGCCTGAAAGCCTCCTTGTAAAATATATCAAAAAAACTAAACAAAACAAAGAACTTGGTGTTTTCTTTTAGTATCATAAATTAAGTATAGAAGCAGAATATTTACATCAAAGGAGCACTAGCTTTTGTCCACAGGGTTAGATTTTCATATTAGATGGCCTTCATGTCTAACTTAGGCTTTTAGAAAACTTTTATTTTGATTCTCTGGGTAAAGTTAACACAAATTCAGCGAGACATTTTAGTAGTACACACTGCTATTAATAATTATTTAAAAACACTTGTCTTCAAGTCTAAAGGGCAACTTTTAGTGTCCATCAGACAGGAAAACACTACTTTTTAAGAGACATTATTTAATTTGAGAAGATGAATTTTTTCTTTGCAAATGTGGTTACCCTTCTTATCAATCACCAAAGTATTTGGATGGTCCAGTTCTAAATGTAAGCCTGTAATTCTCCTTATTAATTGGTTCTTGCTTAATTTTATTTTGCACCATTACCTTTACATCCTCTTGTCTTAAACCCGCCTTATTCAGAGAATTACATAGGAATCTACGTTGCTTAAATAACTTGGTTTCTTTAGAAATAATATCTACTAGATAGATTAAATCTGACAACAAATATTTATTTGGGTTTTCTTTCAGATTTGTCCTGGCTTGTTAGAAAGCATCCCAGAATGAGTCAGAGTGAAGATCAGGGTAATTTGAAGTAATTTTCTTTTATTATGTCTGGTTCTTTTATGGGAAATCCTTTCTTTGGCAGGATCTGCAGCAAAGCCTTGCATTTCTGATTAACACATTAGCTTAGACTGGTCAGTTCAGACCTCAGTCCAAGATTTTAGATTAACCCTTTCTGCTTTATCCTCTTCAGTGAAAAAAATAAAGTTACTTATTGCATTTTTCAGCTGCACATGTGGGCAAAAGCTTAATAAAAAAGAAACAAAGTGTGCATAATTAGTTTTAGTGATATCAGATTATCGCTACATTTTTCTTCCTTCAGTATTGAAGTTCTCTTTACATTTATTTTTTTTTTTATTTTATCTTGGCTTGGTTTGGTTTATTTTGGTTTTTTTATATTATTTTGGAAAGGGTCAGTCACATGATTGGTGTTCTGGCCCTTTTTATGGTTATGACTATGGTGATACGAACTATTTCCCTATTTGTAGAAAGCTGAAGTTATTTTTTCCATTAATTTTTTTTGAAGAGCAGCTTAAGAAGCCCATCAAGAAAGACTGCTTCACTAGTAATGTATAAAATGGGATAAAATTCTTATTGTATCTGTTTGCAACAGCAGAGAAGAAAAAAAAGAATTAAAGCTATATATCTTGTTATGAAAACCGTTCTGAAACAAATGAAAGCTCAAGCTAAAAACAGGTGCCATTTATTGTATATATTATTTTTTTCTGTAGCTAAAGCCTGAAACATATTTTATTCGGAAAAAAACACACTTTATAAAGCATTTTTCCCAAACCGCAACAATCAGCAGATGTATCCTACACACATTTTTTCTTTCAACAATTTGCAAAAATATTGGTACAATATGTGCAAGAATCTTTTACATCATTCTGAATATAAAGGTAGCATATATGATTGAATCAGCACTCGAATTATATATTCTGTTTCAAAAACCCTCTCTGCACAACATTCAGGAAACAGAAATACAGCCCAATTCCCAACATTAATAGACTGCTATCCAATTCAATAAGAATTATAACTATTGTTTGAGCTTAAAAGCACTGACTTAAATGGAGCCTGGATATTGCTCATATTTTTAGTAAAATATATTTTTTAGAGATTTAAAAATGCTGCTACAGAATATACTTAAAGATAATATTAAGAACAACCATTAATTTTTCACAGTCCTCCTCATATGAGTTACCCAGCTATTTGGCTGTGCACTTGACATGTCAGAACTGGGGTATTTGAAATATTGTACAATTTGCCATTCCACCTCCAGGAGCCTTCAGAGCCAACCACCTTATCATGTTTTCTTTCTTTCTTTTTTTTTTTTTTTAATTTTCTGTTTTGTTAGTATATCAGTCTGCTGAGTCTCTCTAAAGCTCCTTTTCAAAACTTTTTGTTGAATTGATTTCTTATTTATTTTGTGATCTTTTTCTTATTCTTTTGCAGATGGCTTACATTTTCCCATAGTGCTATAAAGGACTTGGGAGTTGCATCTTACTCATTTGTTTTGTCCTCTAACAGCATGTGGCTTTCAAAATCTATGTAAAAAGGACACACTTGACTTACTGAATAACTCTGAATGGGCAGATGATTATAAACAGAACTATTTCAAATCAATTCATGTTTTAATTTTTAACTTGCATTTGTTATTTACAAAGACCCAAACCAACAGACTTTCAAAAAACAGAGGGCATTGTAGGGCAGATTTATGCGCTGGTTTTACCTGCAGTATCATTGACAATGAATTATTCTTTGGGTTAAAATTACCAGTTTGCATGAAATATCTGCATATAATGCACTATTACTGTTGCTCATCCTGTTTTAATCTAAAAGCATCCTGGAGAAATCAGTCATTTGTATTTGCACAGGACTTGAATATGGCTGCACTGTAAGATAGAAAGAGGTAGGACTGCTCAAAGTTTCATGCTGTGCGTAATTAGGTGGTTGCTGTTTTATACGCCCCGGTGACAAAAGGCTTACTGTTTTTTAATTGTGAAAATATTGCTATTTCCATGTGATTATGTAGAAGTTGGAATTCTGTAGCAATTTAAACAAGAAAAAGGGAGAAGGCTGGCAAAGGTATGTTGTGAGAGATCTTTCAGCCTAGGTGTTGAGTGGAAGAAATGATGGAAGTAGTTATGAGAATGGTAGGGGATTTGGAGATAAAAGCTGGAGCCATCAGCAGAGCAGGCAAGCTTGTAATGAGTAAGTGTGAAAAGGAATTAGTACAGAGCATAAGCAGAGACTGTGTGGCTTATAACCCTAAAAACAATCACAAGAAAAAATGAATGTGAGACGAAACTAATAAGAGACTGAGTTAAGTGACTCAGAGACTATAAAAAGGAAAATGACATAGTCAGAGGACCAGGTAGGAAAGATCATCTTGATGAGAGCAGTCAGAACTAATTGAAGAAATATATGTTAATATTTTAAAAAATTGGTTAGGTGTCTCACAATAGGAGTATTTGTTAAATTTAATTGTAAAATTTCTTACAGAAGGAACCTAAAAGCAATATATAAAATAACGTGATACTTTTCTTATCTTCCCTGCTGTTTTTAAAAATCCATATAATATCATGTTTCAGACAAACTATGTACAGGGGAAGCATGGGACTGAATCTTGATATTGGTGATCTCTAAAATATTATGCAATATAGCAGAGTTCTAAAAATATGCTTGTGAGCTTGGGGGTCTTTTTCAATTTTTGATCAATTCAATATAATATTTTCTGTTTCCTATGTTATCAGGTTGTTGCAGTCATCAAAAACTTACATAACAGTGCTAAAAATTAATTGAGGTAAGTATTTCTTTTCCCTGTCTGAAAAAACCAAGCAATGGGAACATGAATTCCCAAGGACTAATTGTCCTAGTTCAAAGTACCCTTCATAATTCCTGAAAACTACAGAATACTACATTCCCTGAGTGGCCACATCTCCCAGAGTTGCAGCCTCTACTCCAAGACAATCTCTCCACCTTAGGTTTCTCTCCCACTCAGAGGGATTCTCAGGCTCATTCTCACAGCCCCCACCCCAAGTCTGGACTTTTGTCTTCCTTCTACTCCTGAGCCCTTGAAGTTCTTGCCAAGTCTGCAGCCCAGCCTAAGCCAGCAGGCTGGTTGGCACCTGCTGGGCCACACTGTCTGCTTCTTTGCCTTTCAGTCATGGCTGTGTCCAGATTCTTCCTGACCACAAAGATTTGATTCCAATTCCAGGCTTTAATCTTGTCCTGAAGTAGTAGGAACCCCATTCTTTTTGGCTGGATAAGTAGTTTCTCTTTTCTGCTTGGACCCAAATTATCTTTGCCATCAGTATAATGGTTACTGATTCCCACGGTATTAGTGATGGGTGAAGTGAAGTCATCACTATCATATCCTCATGAAAGGTAGGTTGTAAACCAATACAGAATAATAACACTGGGTACAATGTGTAGTTTACACTTATTGGAACCACTGTTTGCCTTTTGTATTTTTAGCTTAG
This sequence comes from Donacobius atricapilla, assembly GCA_013397315.1. NCBI lineage: Eukaryota > Metazoa > Chordata > Aves > Passeriformes > Mimidae > Donacobius > Donacobius atricapilla. The sequence continues at coordinate 36,278 of WBMY01011137.1, forward strand.
GGATAAAACCACACCCTGTCCTCCTCCCCCGCCCCTTGATGGGCAAACCCAACAGAAACTCTGCAAGTTGAAACTCATGGAGCTTCCTAGCCCTTCTATAATTATTTTTATCCCCAGTGTAAAGGATGATTCAGTCATCAGTTCTCTGAAGAAAGACAGAGATAAAGAGAGAAGGAGAAGAGTATGCTGAATTGCTGTTGGAAATAACCCTTTCCACGTGAAGTAGGAGTGGGTATTAGAGGAACAAATGTCCACTGGAAGCTGGAAGGGGGATGCTTTGTGGAAACCCCTAAGGGAAATAAGGCATGTCATTATCTGTGACAGAACAGAGATAAGTATTGTCACATAGCCACTTAAACCATGCTAGGAGAAGGATGTATGTAAGAAATATTTGAAAAAAAAGTCTGTGCTGAGTTGTTTATATTTTTGGTTTTCCTCTTTACAAAGGCAGGAGCTGGTGCTAGCAGTGCATAGGGCCGACACTGAACATGGAAATACTCTTTGCCTCAACTGTTTTTGAGTAGAAAGGAGTGGTAGAGGGTGAATCAGTGAGTAAGGTGTAATACAGTACAGGTCTGGGGAAGGGTGACGTGTGCTGGAACTGATGCTTTAGAAGAAAGAAGAAAAAACCTCTTATTCGAGAGACTTTCACTGAATAATGCAGCAAATGGAAAACACCTCCCCTTGAGACATCTATGGCAGAAAAGAAATATAAAGGACAAAGCAAATGACAACTTTGACTGTTGACAAAGTAAAATAGAATTAGAGATCTTGAGTTTGATATAAAGAAAATTAGAACAATATAGTGTCTAGAGCATGAACTGTGCCTACTGTACTCTAAAACGGCCAATCTCCCTGAAAAGGATTGTCAAAAGTTACTAAGAAACATTAGTCCTATTGACAGTTTTGTGTGTCTTTCTGTTTTGGAAATGTAATACTGAGACTGAAAGAAAAACATGGTGAAATTTTAATTATTTTCTAAGATTTGAAACCCACTGCAACATCTCTACATTTGTCTGTAGTCCTGCAGGCTCACCTACACCAGAGGATGCGTACTACAGAGGCTTGTCAAACTGCTGCCTCTGGTGGAGCCTTCAACTACCAGTAACAGATCCACAGAACCAACAAATTTATATTTTGCACAGAAGAAGGAAAACAATCTACTTATTCTAACTTTTTTTTCTTGGCTGAAACAATCCCCAGTAGCAAAGTTTTACTGATCCAGGAACTAAGTGCAATGGACAGCAGGCACATAATTGAGAAATTCAGAAAAAAACAGCAAAGAGAGAAATTTAAAAAAAAAAAAAAAAAAAGTTGGTAAACTTGGAGATGCGTGTAAAAATTAATGTCTTAATCAGCCCATTACAATTCATACAATTTTCATATGTGGTGTTAAAAAGCTGTTTAGAGAGTCAAGAGTGACGTTTATGGAAATAACTTCTATCTTTGGGATCTGACCAACACAATTTGCCCCTGAAGGAGGGTACAGTTTGTGTGTAAATTTTCATTTGGATTATTTCTTTTTGTTTTTTTAATCTTGGAATGTGGCAGACCTTGAGTTCTATTAGATGTAGAGTGGCTTTCTAGCTTTACATTATGCCAAGTGGCCCTCTTCTTTGAGGAAAATAAATTTTGTTTCTACTGTTTATCTCAGTAATTATTGGCTTTGACTAAGAGCAAATTAATTTCTGTTTCAACAGTGAGGGTCTGGTCCACCTACTCAGTGTTGTCTGAAGAAGGCCACTAATTTCTCAACTAATTTCTCAGCAGATTGCAAATGTCCCCTCCTATGTTCTATCCCTGGTGTGAGAAACCATCTACTGATCTTGGGATATGCCTCTTTTTAAAGAACAAGTCATTCCCAAATGACATCAGGTATTATAGGGATCTGGACCAAAATATCAGTGAATTAAAATTTGTATTTCAGCAGTGGGCTTGGCTCAGCTGGGAAAACCATTGTTTCTGAATGGTGTCAGCATGTCTGAGGCACCACTGGCAGCAAACACATCAGATAGTCCAGTCAGCAGAGGGCCTTGCATGAGCTCTGGGACAGGCATAGCTGTTCACCTGTTGGCTCTACTTTAGCAGGGTAATTATCAGAACAACAATGGCAATTAGCATTCAATTTGAGCTCAGCTTCAAAATAAGGGTATGGCCGCACATGGCTTCACAGTCAACAACACTGAACCTCTGTACTATGAATATGGAATAAACTTTTATGAGATGTTGACCATTGTTTGAAGCATGACACAGAGAGTAAGGTGGGAGAATACAGAAACAAGAATGCTCCTTTTCTGAGCTAGTGATGGTTTGTCACATAAAACATGAAGTTGTTTATGCATATCCTGCAACCCACACCCCACGGTTGGTCATCCCTTATTCGGAGAAAAAATGGTTTTGTGATTGCACAGGAGGGATGGAAGACTAGTGATGGAAAGAGGAATAAAAGGGACCTGAGTTTGACAATGGCAACCATTAGCAGCTTGTCCATGTTCCCCACGTAAGGGAAAATGCCTGAGCTATACCAGGTATTGCTAACCACCACGGGATTCTGAGAGCCCCTGTGATTTAGAGAAGAGGTGAACTTGAGTCTATTGTGCAGTCTAACACAACTCTAGGCCATGGCTGTCTTCTCAGCTTGTCACACACTTTGTGTGACCTCTGCTGAGCTTCCTGCAACTCTCTCAGCCAGTTTCATGAGTACAAACTTGTCTAATTAAGCTGATGCAGTAGGACCAGTGTGGATGCTGAAGGGCAGTGAAAGGTAGGTCACCAAGGTGGAGTCATGAGATGATTACAGTGCACAGAGGTCAGGCTTTGAATGCCAGCTGACAGGGAGGGGTTGAGAGGCCTCAAGTGCTCTTTGTAGAGGCAGAACTACTTCAGTGATGTAGCAGTGGGGCCTGCTCAGGGGACATCGATGAGAAGGATGGGGAGTTGCAGTGAGTTTGCTCTCATGGTGGGGACCTGCAGTCACAGCCTTGCTGGGCAGAGTCAGCGCACAGCCTTCCCAAGCCCCAGAGCCATACTGAACAGCAGAAAACTCTGATGATGCAAGGCGTAAGAACTGCCTTCACAGGAGATGCTGAATCACAGTTTTCACTTGGTGTCTGTAGTGGCAACATTGGTTAATGTAACCCCAGATGGCTCCTGTGTCCTGGGCATCTTCACCATTCTTACTACTTACTACACTTAGCAGTAAACTGATTTTTAATACCCAGTCACAGCAAAGCACTTTTATATTTTCTACTTGTGTGTTCACATTCTGGGGAAACTAACACTGACTGATAGAAGTGCTTTAGGTAAAAAATTTACAGAAATATCTAATTTATTCTCCAGTTATCCTATTTCGTTCCTCAAAAGTATCCCTCTGTTCCAATATACTTTAATTTATATGAACTATGTGTTTCTTCAGGAAATTAGCATATTATGGTTTTTCTTCTATAGTTATAACTAAGAAGAAAGAAGAATCAGGGGAAAGACTGAAGCTAAAAGCAAACCCAAACAAAATGAGAACCAGGTTAATGATGGGCCTATTGGCTAAGACAGAATACACCAGATGAATGACTACATCAACAAAATATAGCTATTTCCTCATCTATATTTTTAAATGTTAATACTTTTAGCGTTCCTGCAACAGACTGTGTCCAGAGGCTGAATCTTAAAGCTTGATGGCTGAGATACTCAGATTCACTTTTAAATGCTCAGCCACCTGTGGACATACTCAGCTCCTAGTGAGGCACAGAATTTCTCTATAGGTTGTTTAAATGGACTTAAATCCAGCATCAATAGGACACACACACCATCCAGCAGAGAGGATGCTCCTTTAGCTAGTTGTTCCTCCATAGAACAAGAAGGCTAAAAATCATCTTGCAATCTTGTTGTAATCATTGCTATTCTACTACTGCTTTTTTTCCTGCTATTTTCATGTCTCCTTTTTTGTTGCTTTCCATTCTCCATGTTCCTTTGTCCTAATTTTATTTCTTCTATTACAGTGTTGCATTTTGTTTCACCAGTGTGTCAAAAATTTGCATATGAGTGCCATTGGTACCATGAAATTAAAATATCAGCAAATCGTTTAATTACTGATATCAATGTCATGACATTTTCAGGATTCTAGGTGAAACTGGACAACCACATTCTGGTTTCAGAATTAGAGGGTTTTTAAATCTGAGTTTCAAAACGTAAGTTTAGGAAGGTAAAGTAGCTATAGTTAAAGAAAATATCTCTGCAGCTCTGGAGAGCATTTGACACTTTGCTGTAAATTTATCACTGTCTCCTTTCATGATACACACGCGTCTTCTTAAAGCTATGACCTTCCCAAACTCACTGTCTACACTCAGCAGAATTGTGGTCTACTGCTTTTGGTTACTGCAAGGAAATATTTTTGCCTTCTGGATGGAGCTACAATAAAAACAACGTTATAGTAATGACCAGATATTGGAAGGGATCCAAGATGATAGTAGTTCTTTGGCCTGGAAAACAAAATTTATGAACACAGAGGCGAAGAATGCATGCAGGACCAGTCTATTAAGTACCCCCTTAGGTTTCATTGTGACCGGGTATGGTTGAACAGAGTGCTTCATCTGTGTGTATCAATAAAAGCTATCTGTTTCTAATGTGGAGGTTGAACTGTAATAAACAGTGCAGAACTTTGAAAACATATAATCTCAGAACCATGATTTTCACTTTTTTTTTTTTTTTAATTGCTTAGGTTGCATTTTAGTATAAAACGAATGAAGCACAATCTACTACACTGCACATAGTTGTAATTTCAATATTTTCCTCATTAAAAGTAAATCTTGCAGTTGGCAGCATTAAGCTATTGACACTCTGCTCCAGTGTAATTACCTTTATGACTCTGTTGGTAGTGCACCTTTTACTTAGAATGGGAAATGCCTCAAATAGTCTGGTAAATTTTACTACTGCAGGTGGGGAATGTCCAGTTTAATGGCCCCACTGTATTACTCTTTGTTATTCACATGTGCCAAAAAATACACAGGATATAAATGGGGCTGAGTTAATATATCTGGAATTTCCTAACTTTTTTAATACTTGATCTTGTATCCTTAATATTGTCAGTGAACTGGCAGGGGTGAGAGGACTGGGGCGGCATAGTTCCATTTTGGCAGTAAACAAAAGGTAAGTAAATAGTTGGAGAATTAAAAGTAATTTAATCTGACAGGTAATAGGACAGACATCCCTAGCAGAGTCACAGAAGCATATTGAGATGTGTATACATTCTCAGCCTCATTCATTACATAGTCAACAAAACGTGATTCGCAAATGTGCTTTAACTGGCAAAAAATGCCATTTGTGAATCTGATGAAGGTCTGTGTTTGTCAATAATTCATGTTTCACACAAAGGCAAATCAATAAAACATTTTATGAGGCTGATATATGGATTGTAACTGTGTTCAGCAGACAAGAAAGAGATTTAAATTGGTTCTCACAGAAAAGTAATCCTCCAAATGAACAACTGATACCTCAGCTTTATCTAATGAGATGGATATTTCTGAGGCTTTGACTGGTTCAGAAGGCTAAAGAAAGCTCCAGCGTCTAATTACGAGCTATTAGTTGCATCAGTTTCTCTTTTAACAGGGTACACGTAGATTTAAAAAAAAAACTCACCCTGATATGTTTTTTTGACTCTGAGTGCCCAGAGGTGCATGGCCAGCCAGGGGAGGCATGCCAGGGCAAGCTCATTGACTCAAAGTAGAGGACTTGCAAAACACCCTGGGAATACAAGAATGGAAAATATCTAGGCAGGAAGCTCTTGTAATAGTTCGGTCAGAAAAAGAGCTGTTTTCAAGACCTGTCCATGCAAACCATTCCTTTTTTTTTTTTTTTTAATTTTAATTTTACTTTAACTCCTTCTCTGGAATTTGAAAAACATAAACCATTTCTTCAGCATTGTGGTATTTTCCACCACATTTCAATAACTGTTGTATTTGAGGAGGTTACTGATATATTGCTCATTTGTCAACAATGTCCCCAAAGGATTTGTGAATGTCACAAGTGCTGAGAGTTAACAGTTCCCCTAACCTCTATGTCTCAGCTGTCTCTTATTCACTGGTGCACATGCAGGGGGCCCATTACATCTGGATGGCTGTATTCTGGTGGGAGATGCAGATACAATTTTCTCCTGTTTTTTCTAGCTGGCCAGTGGATGTTGCATCTCTGGTCCAAGCTAACAAGGCCCAGAAAAAACACTGATGGTACCACTGCTGTGGTGTTATATCTCTACATATTTGTCAAGAGTTCAGTATAGATAAAGATTAAAATGTGTTTTTTGTCAGTGCAGGATTTTGTTTTGCTACAGCACACAAGACATTTATTTAAATGGTAACTGCAACAAACCTGCCAATGTCAGCACCTTCGGTTTGTGTCTGTGGGCGAGCGGTGGTGATAACAGTGGGACCTGTGTGCGTGCTGCTGGCCTCTCTCACCCTTGCCTCACTGGCAGGGTAATGAATCAGCGCTTTGGTACATGAATGTACTGTTCAGCGAGTTAAATTCTCAGCTCAATCTCTGTACATCTGTTGACTGGATACAAGTATATGTTCTCGTGCCCTTTCATATGTTCTTGGCACAGATGCATTTTGTTGGCATGAGCATTAGGCTGAGTTTGTTGGCATTTTAGGAAGCAAATCTGATTTAAAATGTAAACAGAACAACAAATAAAATAAAGCAAACAAACGCACCAGGAGAGTGTTCCCACAGCAGAAGCTGTGCATGGCTCACAGTTTACAAACACAGGCTTAGTCGTCCTGCCCTCTGTCTCCCAGGTTTACTCATCCCATCAGAGAGTGAATATGGTGTTTCAAGTGAGCAGCATTTCGTTGCTTAGATGGCAGATGCTTTTTGTCCAGAGGGTTTCTGCCTGATGAGGAGCTAGAGGATGTCTCCTGCACTTCCCCCAGCATGCTCAAAGACTTAAACAGCCCAGAAAAAAAGCCATTAGTAAAAATGACTTTTCCAAAGTCCAAGGCAAATGTATTTTCACTAGGTTATCCACTAACCTAATTTTCTTATGTGCCTTTTTTTTTTTTTTAAGAATCCCTGAATATATAGAAGTGCAAAATTATGGATGTTCTTTAAAGCCTTCCAAATAAATTTATCTACTAGTGAGTTTTCCTACGTGGGGAAACTTTGACATGCTTTTTAAGATGTTTGCCTTGATGATGTGCATTTAGCCGTGCTTTAGTCCCATACTTTATCATGAGAATGATAGCATGCTGAAATGACTAATACAGCTAACACAGAATTTCATGAAATTACATGTCAGATAGGTACTATTAAACATAAGAGAGATGCTCTAGGGTACTGCTATATTGCAACCCAGTAATGACAGTAGCTCAAGTGCAACCACAGATGGGATCTTGAGTAAGAGCACCTTGAGGAGAATTTTTTTTTTTTTTAATGTTAAAGAAAACCCCAACAAACAAGTTCTGCTAAACAAAAGGACAAGAGGTCATGTTCAAATGTCAGAATATATATTTGGTGACAGAAAAACTCACAGTATGTAGGCCATGTTTTTTTGAAATATCAGTCTTTTATGTTATCAAGTCCACTGGTCGCCTTAGCAAAGGTCAGATAATCAAATTGGAACTCTTCCCTATATTCACACATATACTGTTTATTTGTTGTCTAGATGCTCAACTGGTCATACAAGGTTGGAATTTACTGGGAAAAGATTTTGTGACAATATTTTAAAATAAAAAAAAAAACAAACAGAAAATGTCCAAAGAATTTGTAACTAGAAATTCTATGATTTGTCATCATTCTTGCCCTTATAAGGTTTAAATTTTTGTAGTCTTTATTACGGTAAAGAAAGTATAGCAACAATATTCATGGTACAGTAGAAAAAAATTGCCTGTGAGAAAAGTCAGAAAACCCAAAATATAATATTTGGAACTTGATTGGGGCCTCTGATTTTTTTTTTTTCCTATTTAACTTCAATTATTTTTAACTTCTTTTTCTTGTGTTATTAAAATCAGAACACACATAGAATAGTTTGCTGTCTGCTCTAGCTCAGAAAAATATGAAAGCACAGCCTGTACTGAATGATAGAGTTGTGCTTTAATGTCCAGCCATGTGGTTTCTCCATGGAAAACTAATGAGTTAAAGATGAAATTCCTTTTTTAGTTTGCATATATCTTCTTGCAAGGATTCTGCTGAACAGAAGTATAATTGGAGACTCTACAAAATCGAGTCTTGTACTTTTTAATCCTAACATCACAGGCTGTGAAACATCTTTCTTCCCACAAAACCACAATGTTTTAGGTCCTAGACATGATCAGTTATGGACGTTTTTGAAATAAACGAGACATTCTTAAAAATATCAGGACCATTCCCCTGAATTGTATTTAATACCATCTGGAAATAGAGCAGAGTAAAAAGCAGAGAAACAGAAAGATATAAAACTAATGTCTCAAGGTTGAAAGAATTGTCCTGAGTTTCTGTACTAGGGGCTTATCCAATTCCTATTGAATCCAAAATAAAATTGAAACAGAAAGTAGAGGGAAGGTTTCCATTCATACTTCCCATGCAGTTTTCACTTATTAGACTTTGTTCTGAATTAACAGGAGTACATTCACAAGAGTCTTCCACTGTGTCTGAAATTGTGTAAGTCGTATTCAGAGGTGTACTGATGGTGTAGTGAGACATTTCACTTGTATTGTAGTATATGAATGTGGATTTAAAATACATTATATGACATAGTGGCTTAAAATACCTGTGATGATTTTTAAAAGTGTTGAAAACTGGAACTATATCCCTCTGTTGCCCTATTTCACTGTGGTTTATCCAAGGGAACAGGGGAAAGTCCCATTCTCAAAATATTTTTTTACAGAAAGTACAGAAATGTGTATCTGGACCTTTGAACCAAATTTAGTATCAGTAGAAAATGTTTTGTTGTTATTGCTTATATTTGTGAAGTACAGCCAGAGTCTTTGGGTTTAGGCCAGAAGTCTTCAGGGAATGGACCTTCTGACTGCAGTTGTTCAGCACTTTGCTCTATGACTCTTGGTTTCTGGTATAAACACCAGGCTGCTCCTGCAATACAAATAATAAAGATGGCTTCCAAGCTGGGAGCCTTGGTCACATGCAGATGCCATGGAAGAGGTAATTCTTGCTAAAATCTTGACACTTGCACAATCAGAACAAAGCAAGTTAGGAAAAGGCAGAGAATGTTGAATTATTAAACTGTCTGAAATGAAGAATAAAAAAAATTAAGCTGATATTTTTGCCTTCCCTTTTAAATAACTGAGCAAAGTCAGTGATGTTCTCCTCTAGAAAAGCAATTGGCAATTCACAACCAGTTACTTCTGTTGATGTAAACAGCAGATAATGGTAGCTTTCACTTTGATGGGGTTTTTTTTACAAGATTACAAAGAAAAGGATACCACCTTGATAAGCTGTGACACAGCTGTTTTCCATTAGGTTGATCCTTTCAACTTTTGCAGGCAGAATTCACAATTTATCCTTCCACCCCTACAGCTGATGTAAATCCAAAATCTGCCCCAAAGATTAGGAAGACTTGCTATGTTGGAGCCCAGGGCAGGTGGAAAACACCTCAAACTGCCCTGGGGGGTCTGAAACCCTGGCAGAGACCCTGGCAGAGACCCCAGGAAAGCACAGTCTTTGACCTTAGTCCATGGGAAAAACTTCCAACACTTATAAATTAGTTAAGAAATAATAAAGATTTAAAAAGATTTAAAATAGAATTAGTTTAGTTTGTCACAGGGTGAAAAGTTGTAGTATTGGGTATTTAGTATGGAAGTAGACCAGGGCAAGATGGAGAATTTTGGGTGTTGTCTCATGTTCTTCTTCTTCTTCGTCTACTCCATTTTCTGTTGTGACGGTGGCACAAAGACATTGGTAGAATGAAATCGAGGCAGAAATTGTGTGTTTAGAATAGGTGATTGTAATTGGCACAAACCCATAAATATAGTACGTTTTTAGAGTTAATTGGATTGGAAATCTTTAAAACGACCCTGACCCCTGCCTCCATGTTCCTGTAGCAGCATCTTCCCTTAGCGTGCTGACACTCCTGTAAGGCCTTGAGATAAGAAATAGAATAAACATCTTTGAAGACTGAGCTGCAGGATCAGTTTCATCTTTCAACCCTGGTACAGGACTCTGAGAGACAGAAAATCCCTACTTAGGGGGATGTCGGGGTAAAAACCCTGACATTGCTTGACTTGAATTTTTAAATTAATTTAAGCACTATTGTCGTATTGCATAACTCCTGGTGAAGACACTCTTTATTCAGAGCAAGGATGCTTTTTCTTCCTTGTATATTGTTTTTTTGGAATGCAGACTTCATCCCCAGAAATGGCCCTGTAATTATAATGATAATATATTTATCCACATCTAATCATATTTGTCAAATATTTTAATACAGAAAACTCCTCTATGTTTGGAGAACATCTTTTGACATTCTTGAATTATGTTAAGGATTGTCTAGATGCCAGGAGAAGCAGTAGTGAAATCTAAGAAACAATTGGAATGGGGTAAGAAACATAAAAACACATTTTGTGTTTAAAATGAGGAGAGAGAGTGTACAGTAGAGAGACTTTAACTTAGGAGAGCCAAGTTGTATGCCGAAGAGAAGGTAACTGAGAAGCAGGGTATTCAGGGTTAAGATGCTTACAAGGAGCACGAAAAACTGGCTTATTGATGTGTCACAACATTCCTGTGTGATCTTAGCAATCCACAGGCCTAGTTTTCTAAAGAATGTGAGGCAGATAACTCCTTATTTTCATATATAATTAGTTATAAAACTAATATAGTGTGTGGCTACTACCATATGATTAATTATCTTAATTCTTGAATGTTTCTCAAGTATGAGTTTCAAGTGTTAGCATTAATACCCCTTAATTTTAAGACCCAATCCTGCAAATATTTATTAGTGCTTGCTGTCATGAATAAGTCATTGCTCAAAAGAAAATATTAGCTTCAATGGAATTAGCTGTGGTGTTGAGTGCAATCATAGAAGGGAATGTTTTCAGAGTTTTTATTTTAGCTACATATATATATAGGTCACTATACATGTATTACTATGTGTATATACACGTATACATAATTTCATAAAATGAATTTTACAAGCCATTTTATTTCTGTGTATTCCTTACTGTCTTTTTTAAGTTGTGGGTTTTTTTCTACTAGTGATCCTAATTATTACTTTCTTCAAGGTACAACTAGCAAATCAAATGCCATGTGTTCTCTTATCATAAGTTTGAGCTGGTGAAAAACATTAAGTCACTCAAGTCTCATGGTTTTCAGACCTGATAAGTATGAATAAAACAGTTCATTGCTTTTTCTTCTTTTTTTTCCCCCCCTCTTTTTTTTTTCTTTTTTTTTTTTTTTTTTAAGTCTGCACTTTTAAATTCTGCAATGCTGTTTTCCGAAGCTGAAATGCAACCCTGAGGCCAGTTCAGACACGGTGTGATGTAGGCCAGTTGAATTGACTGGTGGTTCTACTGTGGATGAGTTAAAGAAGGAATCACCCGAAGCAATGGTAGCTCTCAGAAGGGGGCCTGCCCTTCAACAGTTTAAAGCCTTTGAAGAGAGATTTCCTTTGAGCAATGTGAAGTCTTTGTGGTGATGGGAAACATACATTTGTAATTACAGAAGAACACAGTGTACAGTAGGAATAGTATAAAAGCATGCGATTTACAGTGTCTAAGGAGAAGCTTTGATGTAGAGGGCCCCACTGACCTAGTTTGCTGCTGAAAGCCCTAGAAACATAAGTCTGACTGACTACAGTTATAGGGATGAAGGCTGTGAACAACATCCTTCTGCCTCTGCACTGCCACTCCACACTAAATGAATAATCTTTTGCAATACTGACTGTATAGAAATACTGTATGAATACAAAATAACTGTGTTTAAAAACATTAATAAAGTTTGCTGGAGAAAATGTGCTAAAAAAGAACCATTGGGAATCAGCATGCAGGCTAGGGGAAAGATTTATCTGGGATGACTTTTTAATGGAAAAAAAAAGCTGAAAATTTCGTGCCAGTGAAGCCACCCTTTGGGAAGGTGTGGAGGAAGAATAAAAATGGATGCTTATCTCTTTTAACAAGGGATAGAATTTAAAGCTCAAAAAGTGATACTGATTCTAAGTCGTTTATGGTATCAGGGTCTTTAAGAATGGCTGTGTTTGACAGCAGCCAACAAGCCATAAGAAGAGTGTGCATTTACCTTTGGGGTATGCACTGCTGTGAACAAATCTGATACGAGATCCAAGGCTGGATATTCCCCTCCACAGGAAGAATAGGAATGGTGAAAGAGAATTGAAGGAAATGGGCTACCATGATCTCAAACATCCTTAAAAACAGCTGTGTGATATGGACAGTACCAGTGCTCCAGCAGCATCCACCAATTGTCCACCAAGAGAAGAGTTGCAATTCATGTGTCACCCGATACAGGTGGCAAAAACCCTGGGAAATCACATAGTTGAGAGAGTCAGAAATGTTTCATAATAGTCTCTGTACTATTTTAAAAAGGAAAAATAAAGTATTCTTTATGCCATGGATTTGGGCTGCGATTTTTAGTAAATCCACCTCAGACTTGTGTACTAATAGGTTTGGATGGCTATGTTCACGCCATTTCATGATTGCTCTGAATTTGGATGCTGAGTTGAGCTAAGGTGGGTATCTGGGGGTTTGGTTGGTGACCACATATAAATAATATTGTGCTGACGTAGCACTGTCTGCCTTATAATCACTTTGTCAGCGGGAGGGGGCCAATCTGAGGGAGGTCACTGAAATTAAAATGGAAAACTTAATTACATAAAAATAACATGGGTGTGTTGGGTGCTTTGATGGACAACTATGATGTAGGAAAAGAAGAATATAAAGCAAGAGCTATTTATAAACCTTACCTCATGGGAGTAATAGACAACAAAGGATAAATCAGTGACTATTAAGCAGTGTTTGTGCCAGCACAAATACAAACTTAAAAAAGTTCAACCTTAGACCTAGTAAATATAAGGAACTCAGTGAGGTATGGGAGAGACCCTGAGGATCTTGCTGCCTGTAATTCAGCTGTTTGCTAAGACTCCTGTAGTCACCTCCAACTCGCCAGTCACTGACCCGATCCCAGAGCAGAACAAGCCTCAGGCTTTTCTAGGTTTGCAGACAGCAGTGCCCCAACCACCCTCTGAGGCTCCACTGAAGGACCTTTGATGCCTGTGCATTATGCCTGCTCTGCCACTATAAATATGTCATCAGCAATAAAATAAAATAAATAGTGAAATCAGCTTTTCCAGGGTCATGTAATTTTTATTTCAAATTTGACTGGCCCTTATCATTTGGCTTAACATGCTTCAAATTTGGATCTGTTTCAGGGAGAGGAGTTACTGCTCAGATATCATTTCCAACCCACGACCATTATCCAGATGACTTGCCCATGCCCTTTCCAACTCTTCTTCACAGACATGTCCCTGCCTCAGTTTACTTTCAATTAAGTCTGAAGGACCCCTTCTCTTCCCAGCGTCACCACTGTCACCATTCCCACCAAATATTTACCTTTCATTCCTAGCTAACATTGAAATGCTAGTGGTTGCTATCTTGCCCTCCTAGGTGAGACAACATTCTTAACCCTTTCATTTTTGGGAAACAATATAATCTAAAGGTGTAGAAACTAAAGTATTTTTGGCAAACATAAACTACATTTTCCCACTTGACTTATTTTCCTCCTTTAGAAGATTGAGGTGGGCAAAATCTGTTCAACTTGGGATACATGGAAGGCTGGGCCAGTGCATGACCAAAGAGTGGTATTGGAAGTCACCCACATTAAGTGAAATTTCATGTTGTGGTTCTTATTTTTAACCACACGACACTTTTCCTTTCACAAGCAATTAGCAGAGCTGAAGGTTACCGTCCTTGTGAATTTTTGACAGAATTGCCCCTGGATTCTTTAAATTTCTTCCTGCCCTTTATCAAGTCCCATCCCAGCTAGTATGCTGCTAAGTACATCCATATTTCTGGGAATAGCCACTGCATCTGTCAGTGGCACTGGATGAGAACAATACCATCATAATTATAGCTGGAGACAAGAGATCCTCTAATTTGATCTTACAAACAGGTCTCTTTGCCTTTATTACATTTGTGGGCCTTAATCAAGGCCGAACTCACCTCCACTCAGATGCAAGTTTGAGACAAGCTTTGCTCGTGCTTGTGCATCATTATAGCCTGTCTGCCTTGGTGGCAACATCCCATGATTGAAGCTGAGAGCCAAGTCAGCCAGAGACTCTACAGACAGCCCCAGGGGCTGCACACTGGCTGCAGGTAGTTGTGCTGCACATGCAGCATGGAACTGCACATTCCTAGAGGCATGTGCTAACTTTGAGGGCCATGGGTCCTGAAATTCTATACTTGGATCAAAAATTGTGCTTGGATTTAGCTTATCTCATGGCCTCAGAAGTATGGGGCTGTGTTCTCAGTGGAATTCAAAGGAGAATCCAGAGTACAGACTGATCAGATCTTTCTTAGTCTTTAACCTTCCCCTGCCAAAATACCTCATCTTGTCATACATACACCTTTGGCCACTCACATCAGTCTTCAGAAACAAGAATACAATATAGAGATTCACATTGGTCTTTGGAGGGTTCTGATTTTAAGCATGCAAAATTACTTAATAAGTCTTTTTCTCCACAAACACAAAAGTGCATATTTCAGGAAACCATCAAACCAATTACGAAGACGCAACATGGCTTTCGCGCTAACTCAGCACTGGGGAGAATTGAAGGTTTGTGACTCACTCAGAAATAGGTGTGAAGAGCATTATACTAGTAAAGAAGAATCTAACTTGTGTAGTAAAAGCTGACCACTGCATGACCCAAAGACAAATTCAAGGAAACACCCTTCTCAACAGAGTCAGTGATTCTGTTGAGAAACAGCATATCTGCCCATCTGCCCATCTGCATTTTAAACTGAATATTATGAAAGAGAAACTGCTCCAAGGCTCACAGAGAAGTGCTATTTTATACTATCTGTTTTATCTTTATCATTTTATGTAATATTTTTAGCAACATGAACTATTGATCTTTATCACTAGACACCAGAAATTCTCCAAGTGTGGCCATGTACAGAGCTAGAAGATTATGGCACACATTATGAAGTGAGATTACCTACTCTGTTTTATGTCTGAGAAAGCTGAGGGAAAAAAAAGATAAGTGAGCTCCAAAACCTTAAAATACTTTTTCTGCAATGCAGGTTTTGTGGGTTGTAAACTCAAGTCATTGAAAGGAGGCTTGAGGAATGCTTTATTTAAAATACATGAATTATTATTCACAGCTTTAAAAAAAACCCAAACCCAACTCTATCAAAGCTCAGTTGGACCAAGACTTCCAAGCTGATCAGCAGTTTCAAGTGTCCAACTGGATATGCCTACTTTGAGTTCTCAAACTGGTTGCTTTTCAGGAAAATGCTCCAAAGAAGCCTCAAGCTGCATAATCAAAGTGCTGATGCAGCCAAAGCTTCTGCAAATCTGGGCCTAAAAATAACCCTTAAAAGAATCAACCTTCCCTTCCCCTGCCTTATTGGTATAGAATACACTTTACCTCCTTTTGTCTTTACATCCCTTCTCAATATTTTCCTAGGCAGCACAATTATAACTCCATGGGAGGTGGTTATTGAAACATCTCCAAGGCAGTGGAGAAGAGTGCGAAGAGCTAAGATGTGCCCAGCCCAGAGCCCCACAGTACAGTGCTGCAGTTAGTGTCTGGAGTACACAGCTTTTGGGTCTGGAGCTGATGCACCGAGAATTAATTTCTGTCTGCTCAGCCTGGCACATAGTCGGACATGTAGACATGTAGACAAATGTAGTCTGTGTGCTGGTGCTCGTATGGTGCTGTTTGAGGATGTTAATATCTTTCCTGTGGAGCCTGTTCCTGTGATCTAGGACTGCAACCCTCTGCAACTACTGCTAAAGCAGCAAGTCCAGGGGACTCTTCCATTCACAATAAAACATTTATTCTCAGGAATTTGCTTTTTATAAAGTGAGGAGACAGGAGACCCACTCCAGTGTAGTTTTCTCTTTCTATATCTTTTCCCATGGGCCTTTACACAAGACTTTATTGGAAGGGTTTTAATTTTATTGGGTTATTTTTCTAAGCTATCCTTAAGTAATCCTTTTGAGCTCATTCATGTTCTCTGTGGTAGGGTGTTCTTTTGCACTTACAGACGTACAGCAAAACAGCGAAGAGCTGAAAATAGAATGTACAAGTAGTCTTTCTCACTACAGTTCAGAAGGGAGGCGACAGTCTGTGCCACTGCTTCATGGAGTCACAAGTACCACTGTGGTTCCCCCAGCAAGCCAGGACAAGTGCTTACAATGCTATTGTGATAATGTCTGGAGGCTCCAAGTAAATTCAAAGCCTCATTTTGTTTGCTGCTTAACAGCTTCTACTTTGAAGCATTTTTAATCCAAAACTTGAATCATGCACTCACAGTAGTACTGCTTTTGTGCAGAAAGTCATGCTCCAAAGAGGGGGTGGGGGGGAAGAAAAAGAAGAAACATAGCAAATTTTATTATACGTTATTTCTACTATTTGGGGATAGAAAACTAAGATGCAAAACAACTGAAAAATTTTTTCTACTCCAGTGCTGATCTACAAAACTATCCTTCTCAGCTGCAGATTTTGTGATTTTTCTGGTGTAAGCAGCTTGCTTGCTAGCCAGAGTAATCACTATATTTTTCCCATGCACTCATTTTAGAGCTTTCTTGGGCACACAGAGGCCTGTAGCACATTTTTACAATCTGGAGATGTCCATTCTGCCACCAATGCAACCATTCTTCCATTCTTGATAGCAACTTTCTCTAGTCCTTAAGTAGAGCTGAAAAATTCAAACACATCAAAAACATTTTTCAGACCACACCCTCATACACACCATATTTCCCTAGTATCCCTATTTCTGCTCATATTTTACTGCATTATTGTCCCACTCCATTACTTTCCTCATTTATTTCCAAATCAGCCTTCCAAAACCATTGTCTTGACATTATCCTTCTGACTATTTATTCCTGTTCCTCCATGTACATATCTTGCCCCTAAATTACACACCCTATCCCATCAGCTTTGCATACCATGTCTCTCAGGCCTTCTGCCTGACTGAAGAGGATGCCAAGACACCACTGGGAATCCTAAGGAATCACAAATTCTCTGTGCACAGTAATTCCGTGCTTCTGGAGACTGTTGCCAGTGCAGCCCCCAAGAGATAAGAACCTAGAAACATCTGTTTAGCTGAGATTATGTTTTATCCAAGATTAGGCAGTGCTACCAACCTGCTGCTTCTGCAACACATCAGTACCAAAATCCAGTACTATGCCAGCAGTGTCTGTTCAAAGATTGTTACCTCCAGCAATAAAAGCTTGCAAGTGTCTTTCCATACTCTAGCTGTTGGTAGATTATTACCTGCAGGACTAAATCTCTGCAAGCATGTTCTTCTATACATTAGCTAATAGACAATGGTGCTGTGCACAGCACTGACTCTCTGGTTGGATTTGTCTTGTTTTTTATAGCAGTGGCTCAGTTGAAGCTTGTGTTTTCTGAGCACAGTGAATTAATCCAGCTTCTTTCCTACGACAGGCCTTAGATTGTTTCTGATTCACATGAATTGCGTCTCCCCTGGGCTTTGGCAAGACTGAGTTCAAGCTGATCAGCTCTCCAACGTGACATCCCCACATCCAGTTTTGACATGCCTCTCTAGAGCACACACCTCAACCCGCCCTTCTGCGTCATAAAATGTCCCAAAGCTCTCCAGCAGTGTAATGGGAATGACTCCCTTACTTGCCACAACCCTATTACATTTTGAGCCAAGGTCACTATGTAGATGTAATGTAAGGACAGAGTGAGCCAAGGAACAGTTTGCCTCTCTCCTTCCTTGATTATCTCTCCCCAAAGAGGTCCACAACCAAAAGCAGGAAGACTCTTCCGGGTTACTCATGGGTGTTAACTTCAGGAACTTGTATCTCATATACTGCAGACACAGATGGTAAACTCCAGGCGCAGATGGACTGCCTGGTATCCTGAAGAGCCCTGGTAGCCTTTCTTTGACTCTGGGGCAGAAGAGGTTCAACACATAATGGAGATCTCTGGAGATTCACTGTTACCACACTTTTCAAAAGCAGATAAAACATCAAATTTACTGAAGCTTGCTCTATTTTGTGTCCAGCTGACTTAGTAGTATCTCCAAAAATGGAGATTTTTCCACCTTTTTGGGCCTCTGTTTCCCCACAGAGTCAGTGAGAAGCAGTTTCAATTTCTTTGCTTAAACTTGTGCTTTTCAGCCTTTGCTGTGCACTGTCGAGGGATTCTCAATCTGCAACTATCCATTAGGAAGTTGAAAAACAGCAGTTAGATGCCCCCCAAATGTTCTAATTTCCAGGCTAAATCCACACAGATTTCCACATACCATGTCCTTACATGTCTCTAGTTCCTCATATACTATATTCTCAGTCCCCTTAAATATCTTTTTGATACTCCATCAGATTTCATTCAATTTATCTGTCAATCTGGGAGCCCACAGGTGCAAGTAAGATTTGAAATGTAGCCTCACAAGTGCATAAAAGAAAGAAATAATCTCTTACTCCAACCTGTTGGCTACAGTGCTGTGATACAGCCCAGTGAACTGTTGGATTTTATCCATAGATGAAGGCCACAATTTTTGGCTAACGTTCAAGTCCTTGCTTTTCAGGTCCTTTCCTGTCAGGGTGTTCTGCAGGTGGACAGCCCTGCACAGCCTGAAATATTGTGTCTCTGTGTGCAGGACTTTACCTTTGCACATTGTGGACAGCTGCCTCAAAACAAGAGAGCTGCTTTCCAGCAGCCACATTTGTGTAGGACATTGAGGATTATCAGCAATGGATAAGGTGTGATCCCTACCCTTTAGAGGAATAGGAGGCATCTGGTTTAAGACATGCTGAAGAGTTCATTCTCGGGATATGTATGGGACACATACTTGAGCTAATCCCATATCCTTACACAAAGCCATTTGGATTCAGTCAGATTTGACCAAGTTGCAAAACAACACATGGGAGAGCTGAGACTCAACAGAAGCCTGAACCAATGTGACAACAAAAGAAACAAGCTTAAAAACCCCAGAGAGCTACTGATGCCTCTCAGTCACTGAGGCAACCAGCAGTAACTTCCCAATAGCTTCTTTGCTTCTCCTGGATCTTCTGCAGCATTTCAGACACGTGTCCCAGCAGCACAAACCAGATGTGTCCTTTTACAATAAAAAAATTATATTGCAGGCCTCTTGTTGAAGCCCAGTGAGGAGACATCCTACTTTTCATGGGCTTTGATGCTTCTGTTCCCAATAAGTTGCATATTTACTGAAAATTCGTTAAGTATTGTGACCAGACAATAAATTAAATGTGATTTGTTTGGTATAGGTTTGGGTATTCTGGTTCTTGAACAGTACTGAGTAACTTATGCATTCACTGTATATTCATTGAGATTGAGAAAAAGTGTTCTTAAAAGTATAAGATGAATTAAAACACCTTTGAGACACTTCCTTACAGAGCTCAAAGAATTCACAGAAATGAGAAATAATTACCTATGCTGATCAGCTCTCAAAATTTTGGTGCACTTATTAATCTCTAATTATTATTACAGTGAATGGGTTTCTACGGAGTCTGACACTGCAGGTATCTGCTGACAAAAATTTCTTGAGAGTCTTTGTTTCCCCTTTCTTGAGCATCTGGATGCTCCCTGTCTAAGGGCTTGTTTTCACTACTGAGGAAGGTTATATTTTCTCCCTCTAGGAAAAAAAAACCCACATACGAAGTCTTCCCGGGTCAGCTCTGATTTTTGTGAATTTGGCTTATGATAGATCCTGAATATGTCCTCCTGCAATTAAAAAAAATGCAAGAGCAAGGGGGAAAACTGGTAGAAAAAGAGATGTAATTCTATCATCCCAGCAAACCTCAGAATATGCTGTTAAGAATTTCTCAGTTTATCAGAATCAATGAAAACTTGACTTTTGTCAATGTTTACCCCTAAATTTTCCTTCAATTATCAATGCTACATTCAAGTATTAGAAAACTCATATTTCTTGAATCTTTCAAAATTAGGACATGAACCAGTTTCCATATTCAGTATTCAACAAGCTATGAATGCGTTACAGAATTTTCATCTAAACCCTCAGTTTACCTATAACTATATTTTAGCCCTACCACTGCTCCATTGCACAATGTTTGTCCTAGCTTGGAGCATGCAAATTTTCTGTGATCTTTTCAGATGGCTAAAATCACTGATGTGATTCTTATAGCTGTATGAATTGAGGGATAATTGTACTCATTGAATACGTATTGCATATTTAGATCAGCAGACAGGCCCCAAACATTTCTCACTAATAGACTTACCTGGAGAGGCCTCACAGTATTCCTAGTCACCAAATCTCAATAGTGTTCCTAGGCACTATGAGCTCATTGCAGTGTTAGATTCTTACCTGTCAAATCCTGTAAGAGAAGAAAAGAAGTAACCCCTTTAATATGTATTCTCAGAATGGTGCAATAGTGGTGAAAAAACTCACTGTATTTAAAATCATTTGTAAAATGACATACATAAATCATTTGTATTTAAAGACAAGTGATCAAGGCTTTGGTTATCATGCAAAGTTTATTTAACCAATATGTGAATTTTCTCCAGATTGATCTCAATTAATTTATATAGATGTGTGTGAATTCAGTAGTTGTTTAAGACAAGTGAAGTGTTCCTGGAAAGCTGCTGTACAAAGAGTTGATTTCCTCCTGATAAAGGAGTTTTTGCCAATCTATTTCATTTTAGAAAAGGTTCCAAATGAAGTAATTGGATTTGACACAATGGAAGGATTTCTAAGTAGAACAGGTGAAAGCATAACTGGCAATAATTAAATGCGAATTATCTGCAGTCATCAACTGGTCACCAGCTGTTCTGAACCACATAAAGAGTACACACTACAAGGGAGTGGCGTATGCTATGGAGAGAAGTATTAGTAAAGACTGCAGCACTTTGAGGAGATATGCAGAATGTTCAGTTCTAATCCAAACTTGATCCTGTAAGTTTCCTATGAGTAGCTGTATTCTACAGATTCTCACAAAGTAGAATAGAATGTCTGAAGTTGGAAAGGACCCACAAGGATCATCAGGACACAGTGCTGAATCTTCTCTTTGTTTCACCAGGGCATAATCATTGTGAGCTGCTAAGTTCAGAAACACTTTTTCCTGTTTTACTGCAATCATGGCTTCAATAGAATTGCTCACATTAACAAGCTGCTAGACTTAGTCTTCATTGTTGGGCCTGTGTTTGTGCTCAGCTGAGGAACAGAACCAGCAAACTGGAGGGGCTGTAAGTGGGGACTTTTTGTACTTGTCAGCTTTTTTCACACTGGCAGTAGAATGAAAGCATTTCAAGATCCTTCTCAGTTCTCTTCTTTTGTCTGGTTGCCTTTTATCCCATATTAATTAATGTAATTGCTATAATTTCATAGTCCAGTGGATACTAACTAATGATACTGGAGCTGAGTGTTCTGTTTCTGCAATAAATCAAGAAAGCAGTTCATATAATACAGCTTTCCATTTCTTCCCACCACATCAAATTAAAGAAGATAAATATTTCTTTTTCATGGCTTAGGGTCTGGTGGTTAGATCACTCCCCCATGACTTCAAGGGAAGGGTCGATACAGTGCTTTCTTCTGCCTGGGGGAAGTTCAGCTTGAAAACTTCTGCATTTTGAGAGAATATTCAGTGCTCTGGTCTTGGGAGGAACAATCTCTGCAGCTTCCATTGAATCTGTTCCTCAATGTAGGAATTCACAAGAGATTTATGGTGCCAAAAGAACAGAAGAGGAGATATAGATAAGTAGCTAGGAAAACTTCCTAGAGTACATCTGGCCTCTTGCAGGAGTAGGTCTAGTTTTTGTTGAAAAGGAAACAAACCAAGACACTATCCCTGCAACAGAGACTAACTAGGCTGCCCATGGTTAGAGGAAACCTAAATATTCTTTGTTCTCAGAGATGCCCTACAAGATAAACTCCTCAAGGAGGTGGAGACCTGTTCTATGAAAAATCAACTCTTCCCACCAGAAGAACACCATTGTTTGAAATGACAAAGAGCTTGTCCCAGCAATATTTGGGAAGAGGATCTGCTGGTGCTGCTGCCTCACCTTTCATGCGAGAGGCTTGGAGCTGACCAGCCCATTACTATTATTGTTTTCCCAAACTGAAGCAAAGAAGGAAAGGGGGAAATATGAGAAGCGGTATTTTGTAAAGGGATTTTGGCACAACTGCCCTGCCTGATTACTGCTAGTTAAAATGA
Source organism: Donacobius atricapilla (assembly GCA_013397315.1). NCBI lineage: Eukaryota > Metazoa > Chordata > Aves > Passeriformes > Mimidae > Donacobius > Donacobius atricapilla. The sequence continues at coordinate 58,592 of WBMY01011137.1, forward strand.
TAATTTGAGGTGAAATAAAGTTAAAAAATTTGTAAAGTTCAGGAGATATCAGGAAAAAAAAAAAAAGAGAGGGGAATCTGATTACATATCATTGCATTCTCAACTCTGTAGATGTGTAGTGACACAGCCACAATCTACAACTGGACTTACTAACAAAACTCTTGAATATTCTTACTTTTTTCTCCTGCTTTGTTACAGAATAAAGAAAATGGAGGGAAAGACAGATGAGACTCAAGAAGTCACAGGGTAGGGAGTTGCTTCTTCAAAATCAAAACAAATTTCAATATATTTTCAAGAAAAAACAACCTGATTTTTCCTTAAACATAAAGATTATAGTGGATAAATGGCCTTCATACCCTAAGGCCCACATTATGACAAGACTTCAGTACTATCTACACAAATTGTCAGTGCTGTAAGCAGGCCTGGCTTGCATGCAACCTAATCAGTCAAGATGATGTCATGTCATGCACAATTTTATATTTGTATTCTTTTTGCTGCACAATGGACTATTTCTTTCAAAGCACAAAAGGTTAGACTGACAGGCATATTATTGGGTAGAGCTGAGAACATGTTAATATTCCCCTCAAAGGTAAATTCTGAACCTGACTTTCAGCCAAGAGCATCTCTGAAGTGAGATAGTTACCATTCTTTTTCAAGTCAAAAAGCTTGTTATTTTGTAGAGGGAAAAACCAGATTTGCCATGTATTTGATTTTTTTTTTTTTTAATAAGCTGGCACCTTACTTTATGTAAGAATAATCATTTTCCTTGTTTTGAATACTGACACTTAGGTTAGAGTTAAACCCTCCAGAGTGGTATCTACAGCAATCCCTAGGGAAACACCAGAAGTCAGCAGACTGAGGTGTTTGGTGATAGCCACTTATGTAAAGGTGAGGAATCAGCCCCTCCCACATGCTGCTGTTCACCAGTAGTCCATAAGCTGTGGTCCTTTGCTTCCCCTGTGAAATGCTGATGGTTCTATTCTCATTGGTGCCATGGGTTGTTACTAAAAGTGCCCAGATACGGGGAGACAACCATGTTAGTTCTTCCTCAGCCTAAAGTCATGAAAACTCAAATCCCCCACTTCCACAGAAAGCACTTACATGTCCAACCTATAAAGTGGTTGGAAGAAGAAAAGAAGGACAGTGGAGGAATGCAGAAAACATTGCATACCCTGCATAATCCAACCAGATGATCCACCAGGCTCTACTCTGCTCAGTGTGGCTCTATAAGGCAGGATGGGATTCTTATCCTATGCAGGAGGTCCCCATCCATTTCCACAAAGGAGTCAGTAGATTTAGTTCAAAAAGAATTCACCCTAAATATGTTTGTATTGTGTTATAATCTTAAAAAGACAATTAATTAAAAATTCAAGACTCGTCGTATGTTGAGAGAGTATGAAGAAAAGTGAACAGTTTTTTTAAAATTAAAGACAGTGAAGAAGGAGTCACAAGATAAAATCCAGGGAGGACGCTGGGCACTTACAAGTAAAACAGACTTTCATTCATGTAGGAAGAAGTTCAATCACTAGGCTGTACTATGTGGGATAACTGACAGCTCCCTCTTTCCATCTAATGACTTCTAAATTGTTGTGCACACATACAGCTACGTCTAGGAAGAGTGTCTTACTTCCCATTATTCTGAAGAAATTCTTCTCACCTTCAGGAAGAAATGGATGTTGAACCCTTCTTTAGCTGAATCCAGGTCACCTAATTAAAAATACCAGTAGAGAGCAAGAATATGTCTCCCTCAGGTCTCGCACTTCCCAAGCAAAGAATCCTATATAAAGAAAAATAGCAACTACTTTTTATGCAGAGCCTAGTACAACTGCTATGTCTAAGGTATGCTTTGATAACATTCTCAGATCTAGGCCCTAGAGAACTGCGGCAGGATGGGGGAATTGAGAAATGCCTGGTTTTGGATTTTGGTTTGATTTAACGGGAATTAAGTACTGGGCTGTTCTGTTCTCTCAAGGCAAGGAATTTGGAGCGCCCTTGGTGTGTCACTGCTTAAGAAACATAAAAAGTAAAGCAGTTAGAGATTTAAGGTGCTTCCTGGGGTATGTAACAGGAGTTTTCAGAGACACTATTTTACACCTAAGTGCTCTGATTTCTTTAAATTCTATTCATCACAGCTACTGTGCATGTTCTTTCTCTTCTACCAATATGGATCCATCTTAAGTGAATGGTAATGCACATATAGGATTAAAAAGGGAGGTTAACTAGCAAAATTTGTGCCATTGATGGTCCTTCTTTAACCATTTATCACTTGATTGTTCCAAATTCAAAACAGTATTTATATTGACTTTTGTGATGTGTCATACTCAACTAGATCAAAATGGTTTCAGTCAAATTTATCTTTGTCTCATCAAATAAAATTTGCTTACTTAAAATTCACTCTAAATATTGGGCTTTTGGGAACAGGAACTTGTCTTTGAATGACAACAACCCAAATCACTTTATCTGAAGTTTATTGATATGGTTATCAGGAAAATCTTCTTCACAAAAAAGGTGGTCAAGCTTTGGAACAGGCTTCCCACAGAAGTAGTTGGCTCACCATCCCTGAAGGTATTTAAAAGATGAGTAGTTGTGGGGCTTGAGGACATTGTTGAGTGGTGAATTTCACGGCATTGGGATAATGGCTGGACTTGATGATCTTAAGTATCTTTTCAAAGTTAAATGATTCTATCATTCTATGATGCCATGACTTTGCTTCTGTAGCACCTATTTCTTCTAATATTAGATGTGGAAGATGGTACTTAGAAAATGAAAGACCTTCCTTGTTATGCTCATCTACTCTGTTTTGTAAATTCTGCATAGATACAGACGTATTTCCATCTGCTTTAGGGGGTTCTATTATCAATCACATATGTTCTGAGAAATATTTTTCTTTTAGCACTAGGCCTGATCAGATAATTCCCAGTGAATAATTTATTTGAACAAATTTAGATTTTCCTTTGTTTGTCAGTTGTCCAGGAGCTGGTTTTGATATTCTTGAATTTATTCATTATTCTAAAGCATTTGCATGATAACTTCTATGAATAACTTAATGAGAAAAGTTTTGCTTGTGGACTGTGTGACCAGTTTGACATGAGTACTAAGAACTTGATGTTGTTGCTCAGGTTTTTTAGATACCAAGGCAATGTAACATTTTTCTACTTCTTGATTGTGTGAATAAATTCAAGCTGTTATATGCGAATACTTACATGCAAAAGTTCAAAATTTACTTTTCATAACAAGAAATAGCACAGTAGTGCTGCAACTGTGTACATCCCTAAAGTAAATATTTCATTTCCATACTTCCAATACTGCAAATAAGACATTTCATTCCAAATATGATTTAATTTTTTCACAAGTGGGTCTAGATAAAGGGGTATATTTAGGTAGCCAGCCTGTGTTTGCTGGATGCCTGCTCTTTAACCCCACAGCTGGAAGAAAAAAACAAACAAGAGTACTACTGCTTTTAGAAAATAAGCTACTGTTCTGACAATTTTTAAAAAATTCTTTATTCTGTCATCATTGCCAGCTTTATACTTCAAAATAAACTTAATCCTGTGTCTGTGAAAAGTTAAATATTTTACAACAAAGCATCTTGAACACGGGTTTCTTATCGGAAAATTGGAACACTTTTATATTTATATTTATATATTTATACACAATTTTTTTTAAATTCATTAATCGTAGTATAAAAAATAGGCAGCAAATATTAAAAATGTATGTTCATAGAAATCTTTGGAATTCAGAGTCTGATGAAACAAATGGAACAGTTCAATGATATGATTGTTTATCTGTATTTGGAAGCTGATTAAGCTAATTTCTCTTTCTTTTAGTAAAAGTTACAAATGCTTTATCTGTAGTTAGATGCATTAAATCTTTCTGAGACATTCAATACAGAAAAATAAGCAAAAAATCTCAGTTGTTTTATGATTTTTATATGTTGTTTAAAGTACAGTAAACATGAACTGATTTTGAATTTTTGTTCATCATGACACTTGCATAAGATTGCTGAAAATGCATTAAGCAGGATATATTTATGTCCCTTTATATTCCTTTGGAAATGTCATTTATGTAGCACCAAAATGCTATGTTTTAGTTAGGCTGCTGCAAATTCGACATGTAACTGACAGATGATGTCTAAGCATTATGAAGGGCTATAAAAGATGACGTAGAATGCACAGATATATCAGTACATGAGGGAGAAAGCTGGTGAGATTTTAGGAAAAATCTAACATCACTGGCTGAAAGTCACAAGTGGAGTTATGTGAATTAAATAGAGGAGGGAAAATACATCGGCAGCAAGACAAAAATCAAAACTCCATGAGGCAATGTATCAGGCCTAGAGTAATAAAATAAAATGGGAAAAAAGCTGAGACACAAATTCAGGAAACAAATATGGATAGAGCAGAGTATAACAGCCTATTTCACATGCTTGTGCAGGTCTGATTTAATCTGAGAGCAATAGATTTTCTTCAATTTGAACATTCAATTGGGATTTGAGATAAAAGATTTCAGATCACTTGTGTCTGTAAGGGGCTTCTCATCTCCTATCTCCCACTAGATTTCAATTTGTCTTGTACTTCAGACCCCTAGAAATTTTCATGGGAAGTGCAGAACCCTACATAAGAAATTTGAATCCTTAGTACTGTGTTGTTAGTTTTTATTAAGTATATTTGTAACACCTCTTAAAAATAATCCACCAACCCTTTTCTTCCTCCCAGGGCTTCACAAACAGAAGTGGAAATTGTATGCCTTAATTGCTAGAAGACACAGATTTTTTTGAAAGACACAATTGTCCCAGCCCTTATTATAGAGTTTGACCAAATAAGTAGAAAGAAACAGAAAATTAAAAGGGCTAGGAGATACAAAAAGAGATCCAATGTCTGAATGTGACCAGAACTAGGCATAAAATAAAGTAAAGCTATCTAGCTGGTAGGTCATATACATTTCTACTTTCCTAACTGACTAGAAGTTGTATGAAAGCCTAAAACATGAGACAAAACCATGTTTGATGTTAAATCATTTATCTCACATTTCTGTGAGATAACCTTGAATCTTGCATTTGGGTTATCTGTGTTGCAGAAAGGTGTGTGCTCACTTGTGCTTTTTGTTGGAATGAAGGAACTGTTCACTTCAGAGACTTCTCCTGCTGATAGACATGGACACGACAGCATCAGCACTGGGGCCTCCTGATCTAGTCTGCACCAGTAAGCTTTCCATTGCCATGAACTCCCTGTCCTCATTTAAATTGCATCTTTTCAAGGATTTTGCAAAGAACTTAGGTTGGGGACAGTGTTCTGCTGTAATGATGGATATGACTGAGAGCATTATAAGAGAAAAGAGGATTGTGACAAGTACTGTATTGAACCATGTGCAACAAAAACATTAATCAGTCAAGTAGGCTTTGTTCATATTTTGCCCAGGTTTTATTTTGAAGGTTAACATAACTTCAAGTAATTGTTGCTTGAATTTTTGTCTCCTGAACTCATCTACTTGGTTTTGCATTGCTCTGTTTTGTTTTGCTTTTAGCTTTAAATTATTTCCTCTCTCCCTTCTCAACTTGTTCTGCTTTTGTTTCTGTTGTGACACCACAGTGGCAGCACAGTAAAACCCCACAGAGATCTTTCTTCAATTCAATTTGACTCTCACATATTGCTTTGTTTCTTTCTGAAATTATATAGCCATTTCCAGAAATGACATTGCAATATTTCACTTGAGTCACTTGCCATTTTAAGTGGACTTCCATGTATTTGCATTAACGATATGAAACCATGCCTAATGCAACTGCAGTGTGAAGAAAGATAAAATTAAATTAGTGTAGCTTATTTTCTGCTGTACACTGAATTGGCAGAGAAAATGAAATTGTGGATTGTATAGCATTTATAAAAATCCTGAGAAATCAGTCCTAAAACTATCATCAAAATCTGTGCATGCTGATAAACAACAGAAATAAAGTTACTCTGCTTGTCTCTGAGGAAAAGTTAAAGTTGGTGTGGTGGGTTGGCCCTATCTGGACACCAGGTCCAAAGCTGCTCTATCACTCCTCTCCTCAGCTCGGCAGGGGAGATAAAATATATAACAAAAGGCTCATGGGTCAAGGTAAGGGCAGGGAGAGATAATTCACCAGTTACCAACATGGGCAAAAGAGATTTGACGAGGAAATTAGTTTAACTAATTGCCAATGAAATTAGAAGAGTAATGAGAAATAAAATCCAAATCTTGAAAACACTGCCCCTCTTTCCTCACTTCCTTTCTTCCTAGGCTTAACTTCATCCCCAATTTTCTCTTCATCCTTCCCCCTAGCAAGGCAGGGAGTCAGGAAAAGCAGGCTGTGATAGTTCGTCACACGTTTCTACTTCTCCTTCCTCCTCAGAGGGAGGATGCCTTACACTCCTCCCTGCTCCAGCATGGCGTGGCTCCCCTGGGACTCAGCCCTCCGCGCTGAGTGTGAGTCCAGTGTGAGTCCTGCCCATGGGCTGCAGTTCCNCAGTTACCAACATGGGCAAAAGAGATTTGACGAGGAAATTAGTTTAACTAATTGCCAATGAAATTAGAAGAGTAATGAGAAATAAAATCCAAATCTTGAAAACACTGCCCCTCTTTCCTCACTTCCTTTCTTCCTAGGCTTAACTTCATCCCCAATTTTCTCTTCATCCTTCCCCCTAGCAAGGCAGGGAGTCAGGAAAAGCAGGCTGTGATAGTTCGTCACACGTTTCTACTTCTCCTTCCTCCTCAGAGGGAGGATGCCTTACACTCCTCCCTGCTCCAGCATGGCGTGGCTCCCCTGGGACTCAGCCCTCCGCGCTGAGTGTGAGTCCAGTGTGAGTCCTGCCCATGGGCTGCAGTTCCTCACCAAGTCCAGCACTGGGCCCCTTCCACAGGGCACAGACTCCTTTGGACATCCACCTGCTCCCGTGTGGGTCCTGCAGAGGCACGGCTGCCTCACCATGGTCTTCACTGTGGGCTGCAGGGCAATCTCGTCTCTGGTGCCTCAAGCACCTCCTTCCCTTCCTTCCTCACTGACCTTGGTATCTGCAGGGCAGTTTCTCTCAGATGTTCTCACTCTTCATGCTTTGGCTGTTATTGCACAATGTTTTTCTTCCTTTTTAAATACATTATTCCAGAGGCACTAACACTGTTGTAGCAGTGTGNACTGTCACTGAATGGTTTGACCTAGGCCGGTGCCAGGTCTGTCTTGGAGCCAGCTGACTCTGTTGAATGTGAGGGAAGCTTCTGGCAGCTTCTTACAGAAGCATCCCCTGTAGCCCTCACCATGCAAAGCCTTACCGTGCAAATGCAACACAGTTGGTGAAAGGCATAAAAAATCTGCATGCAAAGATTTCAAAACTATTTTGCAGTTTTCTCAAAACATGGCTGGTTTTCTTGGTCTTTAGCAAACAACATATGAACTTTTGAAGAAGTCTGACTAAGCCCTTTTGCAATGTTTTAAAAATTTCAAAAATTGGTGTATTGAAATAAAATATAAACAAACAGGAAACACCATGAACTGTCTGTGATTCACATTTCTGAGCAGACAGCAGCATTGCACAACAGCTTGAGATTGGAAACAAGAAGGCTTCTACATCCAGATGAAACTTCATGGGGATTTCAGGCAGAATATAATTATTTCATATAATTATATTATATACTAACAGAATATAATTATGCAAAGCTGGAATTTTGTCAGGACACTGTGGTGAGCTCCTATGCTTTTTGAAAAGCTTATGGGGATTTTTAATTACAATAAGTGGTCAGAATCTTAGTTTGATGTCTCAGCCAAGAGATGAATTGATACGGAACTACCAGACTCTCAGTACATGCCTGGGTAGTATGAAAATAACAGAACCATTAGACAGCTTGACTCACCTTGTAGTGATGGCAGAATGGGCTGTATCTGAAATCTGGAACAACGATTAAAAAATACTGTTGCTCTTCAACAGAAGAACAGTGATTATAAGGGATGTAACTCCGCATTCAAGATTCTTTCATTCTGGGGAAAGATATGCATCTGCTAAACATGCAGTTACCTTATCTGTTCACTTTAGAAACACTTGAACAACTGAGCATCTCTCCTTAAAAATTACCACAGAATGGAATAACTTTTAAGAAGTTATCATGCTGTGGAATGAGTCTTATGATATGAACTCATTATGAGTTGTAGAGCCTTCACTCAGCAGAGTGGATATTACACTGGATAGCTGAATACCCGAAAGTTTCTTAACTGGTTCATTCCTATCTGTGTAATCTATCTATCTTCTCATGTCACACCCAGCTCTACTGTATCTGAACATCTTCCAAGTCTCTCTGGGGCAACAATTTTTTTTTCATTATTTTTGGTAATATAATATAAACCGGAGGCTAAAGTATCATTATTTTATTGCTACCCCTGAGATATTTTTGTCAGATGTTAATTCATAATGTAGCAAAGTTCTTTCAAAAGAACAGAAACTAGATTTGATACTTTGGGAAAATAGATTTGAAATGCCCATTAGTAGTTTTTTGACTTTTTTATATGAGTTATGTTAGACATTTCCAAAAACACTTTAAAAGATTGCTAGGAGTCTTACTTTCAGAATTTCTAGAAGGTTTTTGTTTCTTTTTTTTTACTTGGGGATGCTTACATCTTGACTGAGATCCTAGACTGAGAAAAGGGTACCTGATGCAAAGTTCAGACTGACACAGATTTAATTTATTTTAAGGTCCCATATTGGTAGCTTTTCTGTGAGTTTACATTAGATTTGTAAAGTCATGGTAACTGACTCAGATTAAAGCACACACAGTCCTCACTGAGTGGTGCCTAGATAGGATTTTGAATTGAGGTGCCTTGTATATTTTTTGAAATGCTGGAAGGAGAAAGGAAAAGTGAACTGCTGCCCTGATTTTTGTGTAGCTGCATACACAGATGCATGTAACAGGCAATAAAATGCATTTGTCTATGGGCTCTCAACATGAGGCGTCCTGATTGCCAGAAACTTTAACTCATGCAAAAATATGGTCCATATACAAAAAGTCAACTTAACTTTAGCAGAGCTGCTACTGGCTTCGCTGTAATTAAGTGCTAATCATAGGGGTGTGCTGTTTTGCAAGGCAGTAAACCAGTTTCCTGAGTGGATAAACTTGGAGGTCAAAGGCCAGGCAGTTGGCTCCGTCGGGGACCAGGATCGCTGCCGAGAAAAGCAGCACACCTGTCCTGTTATTGTGATTATGAGACAAATGTGAATAAGGCCAGTAAAACAAAGTAACCTGAAAGTCTGGAAAATTTACTGACATAATTGAGGCGTATCGTGCACACCGTGAGCAGGGAGCCGGGCTGTGGCGGGTCCCACAGGACAGGCTCAGCTCCCCAGCGTGGAACACATGAAGGGGAGGCCTCACAAGGCTCTGGGCCACTCGGGAAAGCTGCCCCGACTTTATAATGTTATATTTTCCAAGCTATGAAATGACGATATTATTTAGTAAACTTCACCGAGGGGTTTCCAAGTGCAAATAACAAATTACATACAGCTCTTCAGTCTAATAGGATGGAAAGTTTAATCTATAGTAAATAAAAATAGCAGCTGTTCCACGTTTCAAGCAATACTGTGAGTAGGAATTGCAAAAATAGATTCAATAAAAAAGCCATAAAATTTCATGAAAAAGGTGGGAAAAAACCCTTTGAGAGTAGGTTAAAACAGCCATACTTTATTCATGGACTAGGAAAGAAAGGGAAGGAGAGAGGTGCTGTGCTTTTACCACCAGAACAGCACATTTATTAGTAAGTAATTGGAGTGTTAGTAAGCACTGGGAGGGAATATCCATCCCAGCATAAAATGCTGGGACCTGACACAGGGAGAAGTATGGGCATATTGTTTCTGCATCATGGGTTCCAAATATCTGAGGCTCATTTCTATGGCAGATAGACTCACATAGGTTCAAAACCAAGTCATTTTTTGATCCATAGAGAATTTTACATTAGAAAAAAGAAGTAGCTCTTTCCCAAAGACCAGAAAAAAGGGAGAAAAACTCCAAACCCAAGAGCTGATATTTCTGCACAAATATATTAACATTCAAAATACTCCTGACATATGGAGAAATAAGCTTGTCAAACCTCCTGTCACAGGAATAAGTGAAACAAAGAATTCATTATTTTACAAAGGCTGAGATGTTTCTAAGCATAAGCAAAAATATGTATATATATAATTTCACATGCAGATGTTTGTTCCAGCAGCAGATACTGTTAGAACCTTTAGAGATATATCTGGAGAAATGAGAAATATGGACTGGTTTGGGGTCTAAATGAACGTAGCTCTCCTCCATTATCCCTTGCACTCATCACAGGACACCTCACAAACGTGGGCAGCATTTTTATATCTCTATGGCACAGAGCTCCTGCAGCCAGCCATCAACAAAGTCAGACAGAAGACCCCTCCTGTCTGCACAACTTATTAAAAAAACTATATTTCCCCATCCTCCTACACTGGAGAATCTGAAACCGGTGGTATTAGTGAAATGATATCACAGAAGTTGTATTCATGGTCTGATCCCACCTTACAGTCCCTTTACATAAATGGTGACTGTCACCTTGCAGTGCTCATCCTGTGTGTGTTCAAGGTGATGAGATGACTGTGTTTCTCATATGTATGGGATCAATCTTACCAGTGTATGCAAATACCTGACAAGGAGATTAAAGAAGATAGCAGTAGGCTGTTCTCAGTTGTGCCCACAGACCAGACAAAATCAGGGGGCAGAAACGGAAATAAAAGAAATTCCATTTAAACATAATAGGCTTTTTTGCTGTGAGTGGTCAATAGGACAAAAATAAAAGTACATGGAGTATCAAAGATATTTTGAAGATCCTTGGAGATGTTCAAAATCCAACTGAACATGTCCCTAAGCTCCCTGCTCCCACTGACCCTGCTCTGCACTGTGGGGTTGGGTGAGGCCATCACTAGGCCTGCATTCCTACTTGAACTCTTCTGTGACTCTGCCAAAATAACCATCAGCCTTACACCAGCATGATGATCCTTCTATTTGAGTAATCTACCTGTACTTTTATTGATGAGGAAAATAAACTCTCTGACTTTCACATCCCCTAGACAGAATATGTGTATTAATGGAAGACAGCAAATTAGCTTCTAATTAGACCTTTATTTTAAAATATCTGTTACTGTATTTTTCATGGTGCAGAACTAATTTATGTACAGTGACTCTCCAGTCACATATATCACTGCTGCAATACTATATGGTTATTGCAGAGAGATTTTCTATTTATATATCCCCAGGGACATTGCAGATGCACAATGCAGTTAGAGCTATTTCATACAACCCTAGAAATTCACACTGGAAAAGACCTCAATCCCAAAGCAAATTAGCCTGATCTGTTAGATGAAGATCTTCAGGATCTCCAAATTAGACTCCAAGACTTCCCCAGGCAATCTGCTACTGTACTTGGAGGAAGCTTTCCCTCACAGCAAAAGTCAGTCCCTGTTCCAGTGATCATTTTATCTATCCTGGCCATGAAAAATACACTCTTTTCAACAGCTTTTTATGCATTTGAAAGGTTGATGTCTATTTTCTTGACTGAACAAGGCCATGATTTTTATATTTGTGATTACCCTCACTGACTCTCACCGACTCTCACCTGGACTCCTTCCAGTTAGTCCACATCTTTCTTTAATTTATACAAATGATATAAGAGAAAGGTCTGGCTTTATAGATGGCGTTCCTGCACACACAAGGGTTTTGGGGAGTTGGGGGGAAAAACCAGAAACACTGTTGGTTTTTGGAACAAAACCAAGCTTCCAAAATATTGCCAAAAATGCCTTAAAGGGGGGACAAAAATGTCATAAAATATCCTAAAGGTCTCCAATCCTTGTTCCCAGAGCAACTACTTCTAGTGGTTTAGGATGCTGCTACTTTTCTGCCAGAGGTTTTTGCCTGAGTAGCAGTGTTGGACACATTCAGAGAAACTAAATCCAGATCAAGATACATTTCTAGTTTAACTTGTTGCATAAGACCCCTGCATCAAGCCCAAGAGTTGCTGTTTGAGTGAAGCATCTTCCAGAAAGACAGCCGATCCTGATTTAAGGACTGTCAACAATAAGGGATATACCAGATCCCTGCACAAATGATTCCAATGGTTAATTGCACAACCTAATTACTAGTTTGAATTTGTTCAGCTACAGCTTCCAATCATTGGACATTGTTATGCTTTTGTTTACTAAACAAAAGGTCCCTCTACTATCAGAAATATTTCTTCAGCTACTCACTGTAATGCAGCTGTCTCAGATGTTGGTTCACTTCTTTAGACCTCTTTTGCAACATTTCTAATTTTTACATTTTATTTATCATGTTTAGAACTTGCTTCTTTATTTGGGACATTGGGGCTCAATAATCATCTAGTGGCACATACAAAAGTAACTACGAGAGAGAAAACTTTTGAAGCTATTTTAGAGTGCTTGAGAACAAGTCTTTATCACTTAGGACCCACTGTGTGTGTATTTCTTCAATCTTGTGCAGAATGTCCCTTGCACTAGCATCTTCCCCTTTCAGCCAGAAGTAAAGCAAGCTGGAAGTTCAACTAGCAACCACTTGACAGCTCAAAGTTCCATGTTTAATGGGTGACTGAAGAAACTCAGTCTGTGACTTAAAAAGGTGTTCTTGAATTATTTTGGTTGCTTCTTAAAGTGATGTTATTCAATTTAAGTGTCTTGAAAATTGTCCATACGGTCTTAGGCATAAGAAAGGCAGGTGGAACTTTAGCCATCTGTCCCCACAGAGCTCCTGTTCAGAATCTGCACCTACAGTTTTTCATACAGTAGCAGTACTGAGTCGTACCTTCTTCATGAGATTATTTTGTGTCTGGTTTCCCTGGAAACTCCGAGCATAAACAGAAGATGTAGGCCTTTTTTCAACTGAGAATTTCTTGAGATTTGGCAGATTATACAAGTACCTACTGCATATGTGCAGATTGACTCAAAAATGGATGTACAATAAGATGGTTTTATCCTGTGTATTTTGAATTTAACAGCTCAGGCATTGGAAGTGTGATATTTACCAGACGTATCCAGTCTCTGCATCTGTGTTGTAGAGCCAGTCTGCTGATGCACAGTAAATATGCTACATTTAGGATGTATCTTACAAACTGTGTGTTCCTATAGACCATTAAGGTTACTCAAGTCCTGCACTGGATGTGTGCCCTGAGCACAGAAGTCATTGGCATTTTCCACAGGGGGCAACTCTCCCTTTGCCCTGTGGCAATCAAAACATATAATTCATAAATTTCACTTTGTAGAAAATCCTTGAAGAACAAATAAGTATATCTTGCTTTGTGGTTTTAATTCAAACTGATTGATTTAAAATGTATTTTATCTCCAAGGTGCTATTGTCCTTTTGATTATTTTTTCAGAGTTTTAAGATAGCATCTTAGTGAAAAAATGTGTAGCATTGGCACTGAAGGTTTTTCTACCTCTAGGGGTTTCTTTTTAACTTAGCTATGCCTTTTCACTGTAAAATCAGAGGAAATATATTAATGTTGGCTAATTAACAAGACATTCCACGAGTCCTGAATTGTTTAATTCCACAAGTTCCAAACCATTGCACCCAAAACAGAACACAGACATTTAAATTGGCTATAAACACTTTCTCAGACACTTTTTATTGCCTTTTTACTGTTTGTAAGTTGTACAAGGCAAAGTGAGAGAAGTACTAGATAAGATCACCTATTCCTTTTTTGCTATTATCATTCTTTAGGGCTATGTTAGATAGCACTTCCTTCTAGCAAAGCAAGAAGAATGGGACCATCATTACAAATTTTATCATATAAAACAAGGAAAGGAAGGAATCCAAGTACTGTTGAGAGTAGGCCATGTGATGATAAGCATCTTCACTATCTGTGCCATACATCGTTTGCCTATAAAATTACTTTGATCTAATACACAGCCTTTGATCTAAAGAAATTAGCCATCTTCCTTTCTCTTGATGAGACAAAAGGTGAGACTGCTTAGCCAGCTTTAGTGCAGGATGTTGTCTTAGCTTGGTGCACTCTTCATTTTGTTCCCCGAAGGTCCATGTGTGTGCTGATTCACTCTTAGCCTGTTCTGGAGCAGCCAAACGTCTACTTTGCAGAGAAGCAGACTCCAGGGTCTCCTCCAGGTGGAGTATTCAAGCAATGCTTAGTTTGGGTCCCCTGACTCCAACACTGTAACACTCAAAAGTCTTTCTCTACTTGTATCCTGCAACATCAGTCCCTGGCATCAAAACTGCCATGTGAATGGCTGCAGCAGAGCTTTGGCATTATTTCAGGCACACGGGAATAAAAAGGCCCATAAAATTGACAATTGTATTTCAAGACCAATGGAGGATTCAAGTGTACCTTATAGTTCATCACTTAATAATGTATGAACCAGAGCACACCCACCAGAGAGACAGGACTCAGGATACAAAGGCAGCTGCCAGGAGCAGCAGTAGCCAACAACAATTACATCAAAACAATCAGGTAAAAAATTCAACCCACCCAAATATATATATGCAAATAGGTGTACTTATATATTTGCTTGTGTGTGTGTGTGTGTGTGTGTGTGTGTGTGAGAGAGAGAGAGTTCTGGAGTGGGTTGTTCCATTTAGAAGTTCTTCCTCCCTCACCAGCTACCAGATTTGGAGCAGGACTCCACCACTACAAAGTTGCATAAAGCTAATGCAACAGGGTGTTTTTTTTCTTGTGTCTCCTACGCAGAGATTATGCAGCTTTGTAGCTGATAAATAGAGTAAAAGCTTTCACTTTTTACATTTTCTAGTCTATTTCTGGTCTCTTCCTGCCTTCTGATTCATAATGATTGCTCACTCTTCTATAATCCCTTCTAGATGATGTCAAAGTGCAAAACAACAAATACATTTGACTTCATGATAACACAATGGGTTGTTCCCAGGATGTGTAACTCTATCTATTTAATTAAGTAGCAATTAATTTGAATATGTTCAGTATAGTCTCTCATCACTGCAGGATTTGTAGGAGCCAGTGTATTACCCAGCTGGTTGTCACTCTCTAGTTCAAAGTGAATGGGAGATCATAGGACACAGATGTAGCTGAGAGTTTTAAACCAGATCTCAGATAAAAATAAACATCTTTAAGGAGAATTATCTCATTACACTCTAAGAAAAAGTGAAAGGTAATTAGAGATCACATATTGCCAAATTTCCTCATGTGAAGCTGCCTGTGTATACTGATTTGTGCAGGGATTTTATCAGATGACAATTGGACATACATAATCAGATGTTCCGGTGACATCCAAAGTTTCAAGTAAACTCCACAGACAGAACCTAGAGCATGGACTGATATAATTTCTACCATCCTGTTGAACAGGAGGCGTATGATGTTTTTTACTACATTTTTTATATAGAACAGAAAGAAAAGCCTAACAGACGTGAACAGGTTCTTACATAGAGCAGCTAATGAAATGTAGAAAGAGTAATTTTTCTAAGCTTCATCGCTAAGCTTAACACTGTGTGAGTGAGCATCGTTGTTGGCTTACTTAGTTAACTTCATTATCCAGTATACCTTATCAACCCATGAACATTTTCAGTTTTTCATGTAGGGATTAGAGGCCATGCCCAAATGACATTCCCACTGATGTCCAAAGTACTTTTGTCAAAATAAAATATGTGGAAATTGGCAAAAGAAAGGGAATAAATATAATGGATTTTTTTTTTTTTTGAAAGGTAAAAGGATGCAGGATTTTATGGATTTTAGGTATGTGTTTTATAGATTAAATCTTTATACACATTTTGGAAATGACTTTTATTAATGAGCAGGCTGCATTTTGTACAAATTATGCAACGGTAATGCTAAAAGGTCCTGAGAAGACCTCACATTAAATACTTTCACAGTTTTGAATATCCCTCTATTTAAAAGATAAATCAAAACTGACCATGGTGCAGGAGGAGAGTTTCCAGTCTTCTGGTCCTCCCTGTTTCTTACAGTGATGACACCAAAAAGTTTTTGTTTTGGTTTACCTAGTAAAGCAAACATTGAAGAAAGAGCTATCAACAAATCAAAAGTGTAAGAGCAGACCCAGTAAAGGACTTTTTAGACTAAGGAACAAAAGAAAAAAAAAAAAAAAAAGGGAATAAACCAATCATGAATAAACTAATAGTGAAAATTAGAAGATGGCTTCAGATCAAAAGAGGAGTGAAGTTTTCATTCTCCTGTCCAGTAAGAGTGGCCAGGACACCCGTTGTTCCCTGGCAAAATGCATGGGCAGCACCAGTGTCCCACTGCACTTCTTGCCCATTATCTAGCCTATGCACTCCTAAAACAGCGTGGTTCAGGTTTTAGACTTCAGCTCTAAAAACATTGAAAATCTCCACACTTTCTTTGGTTATTCACAGACTACTTTTGTGTAAATCGTGACATCAGTAAAAAACTAGTACCCGAAACTTTGCATTTGTTTGCATTCATGTAGATGTTGAAGTAGTCTACAGGTCTGGGGATGTTCTTTGTGTTGATCTCAAGTTAAAAAAATGCAATTTTGAATTATGTCTGTATACCCAATGGTATATCACCAAAATCTCCACTAAATCTTATCAAAATCTCTGGGTTTGCTGTGTTCACATCAAAATAAATGTATTGCAAACTGTACAAACTGGAAGATATAATGCCAAATTTTAAGGTTTTTTTCAAACACATTTGGTTTTCATATTCATAAAGACTTTATCACAGCCTGCTAAGTTTGGTTTGATTGCCTTCAGTTCCCAACTCAGCTCAGATACATTTATCATCTTTCAGGTCTGCACAATTACTATAAAACAGTCTGTCTCTGGTATAATCACCATGCAAAGTATATTTTTATGTTTAATATAAGGATATTATGCATTGAAAAGTAAAGCGACATATAATTAATAGCAAACCTGGCTAATGATAGTTAAAATACATCAAAGCATGTTCCAGCCCATTGGCTAGTATATATGCTTTCAGCAAACTAACTTCCAAGCAAATTAACTTCTTTTCTAACTAGGGATCTCCTTGAATTTTATAGTGGGAGATGCTGATTGAAGCTTTGATTCATTAATAAAATGATAGATCCATGTCATTAACTCATGCAATTGATGCATAAGTTGATGCATGATCTTCCTATTACAGTGTTTTACTTGATGACTGCCGAACACGTCATGCTCCTATACATGTCCAAATTCAGTCATAGTTATGGTGTTTGTGTCATTTATTCAGGACTTGGGTCAAAGGCTATTTTAAGGACTATTGTCAAGGACTATACAGAGACTCTTTTGGGGAGTTACCTTGGCTCTTGATTTCTTAGACATTGTTCCCGTTGGTTTGCTTTACTCGTCTATCAGAAGCAAAATGAAGTCTTAGATGGTTTGCATGTAATTTTTACGGACCTGTGAATGTTCATGGCCAAAAGCAAGGGCTATTCTAACCTCTAGAATTATGCATTACATGGGCTTCATTCAGTGAAGAGAATTACTGGGGTCTGCCCCCTAGATTCTATCAAGTGAAGTAATATGGAGCTGAATTACAGCTTATCCAGCCTAGAATTAGATTGGGATCTTCAAAGAATCACAAGGAGCTCAGCACTATAAAATATCTGCTCATATTCCCACTTTAAAAACTTCACTGTTGAGTTTACTTTGAAGAACTGAATCTACAAAATGAGGAAATTGTATCTAGAAAATAACTACTGACAAAGCTTTGAAAAAGACCTTACACAGGTCTTCATTTGTTTGTAAAGTTCTCTCCTGATTCCTGTCTATGCTGTGGTTAATTGCCAAGTGAGTCATCAGGGTGAAGCTACTATTTTTTGCCCTATTATCAAACGTTTTGAAGATGGCTATGCTGTTCTGTCCCCTCTAACTCACTGGGTCTTATATATTGATTGTTTATCTCACAAGGATTCAATGACATCATGCTTCCTTGCCCTGGAGGGTTGAGCCTAAACTGAGCAGAGCAGAATTACAGGGCTTCAAGGAGCCCTCTGTTCAAAGTGTCTTCACAGCCATGAGTCAACGTTCCTTCAATTGATGCTGTATTTTCATAGCATTGTTCAGCTCTAATGATGAGAAGCTATTGTACAAGGAAGATAGATGCAGTCTTGTTTCCCTGCCTACTAATCTGAAGAAGCTGTTTTGCTTTATGTTTCACCTAACAAGAAGTGTAAGGTGGAGCTTTGAGAGGATGAGAACGTGTTCAGACTCATTTTTTGATGGAGTTTTTTCAGATTGCTCTGAAATCATGTATGGCCATCATCCATAGTTAAAAGCAAATTTAAATATTATAGCAATTCGTTTCTCCATCAGCTGAGTAGCATTTCAGCTTACACTGAACTACAGAGGGGGAAAGTATCTCTATGCTTTACAACATCCTCATTTTTACACCTACTCAGTCAGAATCACTTAGGTCTGCATTTCTGTCTCCTACTGCCCTGTAAGAATTTCAGTAAAAGATTTTTCTGAGGTTATGGATACCTCACCATAACTCACTCTTCTCTAATTCAGAAAAAAATGTAATTAAATAGAAATAAGACTTAGTTGTGGCCTGACTTCAATCTAAACACAGTATATTCACCTGCATTACAGCAACCAATTTGTTACAGACCTTCTGAAGACATTCTTATCACCTCTGTCAAAAGGCAAACCTCAGTGCTTTTGCAAAGGAAAGCAATAATATCTGTCATTTGCATGAGTCTAAATCTGGGGTCACAGCTAGACACTGATTTTAGTTTTCCATTATAACCCAAGTCAGAAGCAGTTGTGTTTCAGGAGCTGGTTTATGAGCAAATTAAACAGTCTGATCCTACAGGCAGCAATACCCATCAGAGAGGTACAGCAGGAAACTTCACCTTGCTTGATACAAATCAACATGCCATTCCTAAAATTGTGCAATCTAAATGCTTGATTAATACAATGGTGAAATTAAGAACTGAACATGAATTCCATCTTTTGTGGTTGTTAAAAGAGTCAATACAGCATGCCAGGTGACAGGCAAGGACTCTACATCCCCAGGAAGGGAACTGAAAAAAAAAAAAGAGGGGCACTGTCGCCTTGATTTTTCAGCCTTCTGTGTGTCTCACAGTTCATAGTTCTTAGTTTTTTTCTCACACATGGGTGTTATAAATAGCAGCAATGTTTTTCTTAATTCAAGGTAGTTTACATTCTTGTTTTAGAGATATGGACAGCTGATGGACAGTTGTCTTGACCAATGGAATGGGGAGAGGTGTCAACCTTCTCCCCCAGTCCCTGGCCTTTGTAGAAATACCATAAAAGCGGAGTCAGATTTTCATAATAAACCGTTCATGCCTTCTCACCAGAGTGAGTGAGAGTGTGTGTGTGTGTGTGTGTGTGTGTGTGGAACAACAACAGGCGCAGGACAGGACAGCTTTTTAAAGAGAATTGATTCTTTGAATGCCAATGTATGGGACATGTCAGAGGCAGGGAAAAGAGAAGATGCAGAGCAGAGACATATGCTTGAGTTCCACAGGGACTTGAGATAGTGTGAAAGGCCATGGCAGAGTCTAGGAGGGGATGTGCAACTTAGCTGATTGGGAAAGGCAAAGAAGAAATAGTCATGCCTTCCGACTGAGAATGTGGGCAATTGATCTTATGCCAAAGCATCTTCTAGAGACTTCCAAAAGTGACATTAACTTCATCCTTCTATTACATGCATACACTCTCTATCACAAGTGGTTCTTCCCATTTTGTTTGGGGTTTTTGGTGTTTTTGTCGTCTGGGGGGCTTTTTTTTACACATTAATTTTTTTTCAAGTTAGCTGAAAAGCAGAAGTATTTGCTCATGTAAACATCAAAACCTGCTTTCTTTCTATATCAACATAAATGCAAAATTACATTGACACTTTTCATATATGGGAATTTCTGTAACAGAGACTACTGCTTTGGAAAATTGAAGGGGATTAAAAATTGGATAATTCAAGGAAGAAAACAGGCAGATAACCTGATGACCAGCCCAGGAAACTGGTTGCCCAAAGTCTGTACCAGGCCATAGCAAGATCCTGCTCACTGTCAGATTTTGAAAAACTACAGTATCTCACTAGTTTTTAATCCCAAGAAATGACTGCTTTCTGACAGTAACTTAGGCCATGCAAAAATGTTCTCAATAAATTGAGAGCACAGACACGCATGCAAGTGGGAGTTTGTATGTGTATCTGCAAGAAATGTCAGTCACTCCTACTCAACCCAGATCTGCTGTCCTCCTGCTGACTACAGGAACTTGAAAGGTTGTTACTAGATGAGCATCACTGATTTTGGTGGTGTAAAATGAAAAATAGATGTATCTAATAAATAGGTGGAATTTGTTTATCATTGTAAGGTCATTATTTTCATAAACTTCATGTGCAGGGACACCTTCCTGCTCCCCCTCCCCCTCCTGAATCTGTGTCCTTGCCACAAATAGAGTTAAAAATTGTTCACCTGAGAAACAGATTAGGACAGCATAACCTTGCTGCAGATGCTGCATGGTGGGAGCTTTTAGTTCAGTTTTAGAGATGCTGCTCCCACTGCAAGATGGGAGCTTTTAGTTGCACCTAAAGAGTTGTATCCTGTGAGCTTCATGAGACTTTTAAATTTAGAAAGAATTCAATAAAGCAACAGAAAACTACACAAGGAGGCACAGCAGAACCTCCACAGCAAACCAAGCACCAAGATAAAAACTTCACTGACAGAACAAGGTTTTTCAGGTTTCATCATGATAATTTGGTCATTAGAGTAACTTACTCATTATTGCATGGGAGGCACTGCTAGTTACTGGCTTGAAGAGATGATTGTATTCATCCTTTTGTGTCCAAAGGGTACAATCCCTGCCTTGAACTTCCACCTGAACTCAACCTGACTTCTTACAAATCTATGCTTCCAACTATTCAACTATTCTTGGGCTGAGAGACTGAATTATCCACACAGAAGGTGCCATGCCAGGATTAAAAATGCATTACCCACTGTGCCACAAGCAGGGGAACATGACTATTAAAGAATCAAAGTCAGAGATTTTTATGAGAAGAATGAGTCATAGAAGCAATGTGTTCTTTTCTTTCTCACAAAACAAAAGAAGAAAGACAATGACAAAATAAAACCATCCCTCCTTCTAAATGGTAACATCCAACAGTGAAAATCAAAAATATCTTTCTGTATGTTCCCTCACTGTCAGTGTATGCCACTGAAGTGGCAGGAACCACCAGTGTGACACTTTATAATAAAAATCCTCTATTAAACTGTGCTAAAAATTTGGAAAATAAGACAACTATTTTCAGCTGTTCATTCATACAAAGTCGAGATGTCTCCCATTTATTACTAGTGATACATTTTCTCTTTCCTGTAAAAAAGTAACTGTTTGTATATGGATATTTATTAGAAGTGAAATATTACTTCATTATCTCATAGCCTTGAAAAATAGTGTGCAACAATCCCTTATGGTCTGATCAAATTTGTGTATATACTTTCATCACATCAAAGCAAGTGGAAATTCAGGAAAAGACTGGAAATCACAATACTGATAGGCACAGGGCTATAAAGGTGGGATGAAAATAGCAATCTGAAATTATAAAACTTGCAGACTCACACCATGCTGAGGTGTGTTTGCAGAGCCACAGATGAATGTTGTGATACTAACCAATGATGACCACTGAACATACATGCTACACATTATTCCTTTGATTTAGAAGCCCAGATCCAGCTTCATCTTCTGCAAATCAGCTTGCTATTGAAATGTTTTTCTTTTTGCATTCAAACATCTGTCTGCCCACAACATTTCTAAATATTTATATGCAACAACTTACTTTTTCAAACATACAATGGACATTGATGCAATCCTGCATCTGCAACTGTGTTCCCACAGCAATATATAGACTAGTGCCATACAATTTGTTAATCTGTATCTCTATGCAATGGTGATACTAATGTCACTATTTCATTTTCTGAATATCGGTTCTAAAGCAGGTGTGTAAAATAGAAGAGTTTAAGGATCCTCTCTGGATGTGTTCATATATGTTCTGGATGTGTTCACCACATTTCTAATGCCATTTTACAGAAAGTATAGCACAGACAGATTACAGAATGGCAATTTAAACCAGGATGTGTTTAAATAGTATAGGGGTCCCAGCAAGGTCATTTGACTGAGTGCCCTGTATGCAAAGCATGTGACTGAGCAAGAGACAGTCTTCCCAAATTCCTTCCTCATTAAGAATGGGACGTGGCAAGGAAAGCATGTGTGACTGCTTTGGCAAAAGTATGTTAGCCAGATGAGTTTAGGATGGCTGTATTCTTTGGGTGGCAAAGCAGTTGAGTAACTTATGCTGGTCATCCTGAATATGCATCGGCATGGCCTTTGTACCACATCACACGGACGTTTTTGTATTGTCCCAAATGCAGCAAGAAACACAGGCCATTATATTTTTTGAACAAACAATTTAAAAATTATTTTTAATGCAGGATTTACTCACGAAAAATAGTTGTTTAACAAGATACATAGAGGGGAAAATGTTATTTTGAACTTAATATAGGTTTTTTTCAGCAAAACAGTGTATTCACAGCAAGATATAAGTATTTTAGAATGAGTACATTTTAGTACAACATCCTCTCTATAGGTCTTCTAGTTTTTCAAGCTAGCAGTAATGAAAATTTCGTTTTTATTAGTGATGATGATGTGAGAAAGAAGGAATCAGGAGTTACTTCTAAAGCCCAGTATGGGTGTATGTAGACAAGCAATTATAAGGAAAATAATTTATAAATCTCATCAAAAAAATACAGAGGGTAGAGGTCCTGAGAAGAATTAGAATGGGTAGTTCATAATTCCATTGTCCATCCTTTCACAGATTAGCTGCTGCTGTACAGCAAGAGCACTCCGAGACAGATAGCTCTGTTCTTGAGACACAATGGAGCTGTTCACAACACTAGTGAGAGTCCAGTTGTCCTGAGCAGGACAAACAGGGCGTGCTCACCAGGCAGTGGAGTGCACACTCACGAGCCATGAGAACCACCTTCCTTGTTCAAAAAGTTTAATGTGTTTCTCTCACTTTCCTTTTGGAAATAAGTAGCTTGAGAAATGAAAAATATATTTTGGGAAGGGAAGACACATATTTTGGGGAATGGCTATGCTCCTAGAAATGATTCAGGGATTAAGGAAGGTAAAAACCCTGATCCATTTTTTGAAAAGTGACAGGTTCTGAACTTTGAAAATGCCTGCGCTGATTTGTTAAATTTTGATGGTGTACTTGAAAGAAGTGTTCTTATTATATTCATTATTGCAATCCTCCTCACTTCTTTCATGTAGCTTTTCCTTCTGTCCAGTTTTTTACAGACAGGGTTCACAATGGGAACTCAATGTATGAAGCAGCTGCAAAGTTAGAGCCAAGAATAAAAAGAAATAATTAACCATACTTAATATTCTTTTGCTTCTGAAAACTTTTCAGCTTAAATTAAAGAACGTGTCTATATTTTTTTAGACATATTCTATTTAATTGATCTTACAATAATGTTTAAGGGTAAGATCAGGGCAGATTCCTTCTTGTCCTGGTGGTAGGGATAAAAGTACAAAGTATGCACAGCAGTTGTTCAAATGGGGGAACTAATAATCTTGAGGAGCAATGGGTTATAAAAGGCTACATGAAGCCCAAGATAAACAATTCCTGCCTAGTGCAGCAGCAAAAGAAGACAGTTTCTTGAAAAGAGGGATAGTTGGGACACACTGCCCACATTTAGGAGTGTTCCTGAGATCCAGCAAATCCCAGACTTGGACTGAGCATGTATAATACAACCTATATTAGCTACAAAATTTTCTAGGCTTTTAAGCAAAGCCATCCTTCTTTCTCACCAACTCACTGTAAGAGGCTCTTTCTAGTGAAATCTGACTATTCTATAGTGTGGGTCAACAGTGTTGGGCTTTATATAAGCCTTTGAAACAGTAGTGTTATTCTAAAAAGGGACTTCCTTAAAATGGGACTTCTAAATTAAAGATCTATTGATATTGAATAATAATTGGGGTTTTTTGTCCAACTAGTTTTTACTCTTTCTTTCTTGTTATAGCTTTGCAAAACTGATAATAGGGAGAGAAACTGGATTCTGTTCCATCCTGTACATTTTCAGCAGAACTCATGACAGCATCCAATCAGCTGTGAGGGAATAAATTTTCAGAAAATACCTAATTTGCACAAGTTCCATGGAGAACTTTCATTACTCCAATAATATGTTGTACTGGTTTGAAAGTAAAACCAGTGAAAGACTCCAAGTCCGAAATACAATTTAATAGGAGGGGGAAAAAAAAGTAAAATAAAATAAGTTAAATAATACAACCTGTTAGTTAGGGCAGTGGTAGCACTCCGGATGAAGTGGTCTCGTTGAAGCAGTGATCCTGTAGAAAAGTCCGGTAGCTCCTGTCCTCTGGGAATCCAGCAGGTTAAGGGCCCCCTGTGCTATCCCGGGTTATATCCAGGTGGGAATGCTTGGCTCCTTCCCATGGGAGGAGCATCCCACAATGGAATGATGTAATTTTATGATTCATACAATGGGTCCTTGATTGCCCATTAAACAGAGATAACTCCCGGAGGGAGTTACCCATGAGTCATACAGCAGAGCATGAATGGGCCCATTAACAGAAGATAGTCCGGAGGGTGGGGACAAGGGAAACACTGCCCCACCTGGTTTCAACAGCTCATGGAGATGGTGATAGAATACAAACCTTGGGCATATCTTACATTGTAACCTGGGACATATGTCTACCTGTGTGTTGTACAACACACATTCCCAGTAAAATATTCTTCAAGACTTTCATGACAGAGGCATCCAGACTGCCCTGTCCTTGGCAGGCATCTTGTAAACTTCTCTATACAGATATGGGGCACCCCTCAGGAAGATGCATTTCTAGGGATTTTTTTCAAGGAAATTTCTGAAAACTTTTCATGCTTTAAAAAGAGGTTCCTTCATTAGAAATAAATACATTTTATCAAGAACTTAGCAGGAAAAGACATGTCTTCAGAGATTTCTGCTCAAAATGAAAATAAATTCATTCAGTATTAGTCAGGACACTGTCAAAGCCTAGAAGATGCAAATTCAAGTATTTTCTGCTCTGAAGTCACTGCATGAACAAAATGCATGAATAAAAGCCATTCACTGTATTTTTACACATCAGGTGAGTGGGTTTGCTGCCAGTTGTTTTTTTTTTTTTTTTTTGTACATGGATGTTTGCTAGTTTCCCATGTTAGACAAAGCAGAAGCAGTTAAAAATTCATCAGTTCTGAAGAGAATGTTCTGACTTGATGACTGGGCTGCTGTAGTTGTTTTTCCCAGCAGCTGTTCTCCAGCTAAACTCTGATGTTTACCCTGTGACAAAACTTAGTAGATGTTACCTCTCAAGTACTGGAACCATTTCTCCACCAGCCTATGCTCAGCTCTTACTTTAAGCCTTTGACTGTGGCCTCTTTGATTAATGATGCACACAGGGCATGGCACCTGTAAGACCAGCAAGATCCTGTTTCAGAGATGTATTATGTATTTACATAATAATATAATAGAGGAACATAATTAACATTTTGGAAGCTGCTTCGAATTAGTTGTCTGACAATTTTACCTCTGCAGATAGCTAAATTTCAAATTTGCTATTTTGTGACTATATTTGCAAATGTCCCTATTGGGTAAAACTCACCTTCATCATGCACACACTTCAACATAGTCTCTCTGAAGTCCCCATTATGTAGAGAAATCCTTTTCTAATGGTTACTCCACAATCCATTTGCTGTTCCCCCATGTCATTTGAGCATCTGCTTTGCTGACACTGCTGGACTTGAAAAATTTCAGTATCAACTTAGTTAAAGGCAAGCTGATTAATATTTCCTGAGGATATTATGTTCACTTGCCATCTAGATGTCAAATAGCAGACAGAATACAGTGCTTTAATGTTTCCTAATGAAATCTTAAATTGTGAAAGGAAATAGAGCCTGATTCTTCCTTCTTCAGAGATGAGCCTATGTCCATGATTTCATTTAGCCTCTGTAACTCCCAATAGTATTTTTCTTTGTGGTTGGTTGATCCTGGCTGGACAGCAGTTGCCTACCAAGTCATTCTCTCATTCTCTGGCGTGGTGTTCTCCAGGAACTACAGCAACTGCAGGACCCCCTGTCCCTCCTGCTCCTCCTCCTCCACTGACCTTGGTGTCTGCAGAGCTGTTCCTCTCATGTTCTCACACCTATCTCTTCAGCTGCAGTTGCCCTGTTTTTTCCCCTTTCTTTAACACATTGTCCCAGAGGCACGACCACTGTTGCTGACGGGCTCAGCCTTGGCCAGCAGTGGGTTCTATCCTGGAGCCAGCTGGCATTGGCCCTGTCACACATGGGGGCAGCTTCCAGCAGCTTCTCACAGAAGCCAACTCTCGAGTGGCCCCGTTACCACAGCCTTGCCACACAAATCCAATACACTCTTTATTTTAATCAAACTCTCTTCCTTCCCCTTTCCAATATATATTCCTAAAAAAATGTCTCTTCAGGTGAGAGCGCTGCCCGTCAGCTGCTATGACATCTCACAGTACCCTCAGTCACTTTGATGGTAGCTGCAGTAACTATGAACTATTTGGTTCTTTAATATCATTAGAAACATGCCTGATTTTTCAAATATAAAACATATTTATCAATAAAGTAATTTCAAAACAGAAAGCAAAATATTTAAAGGTTTTTAAGAAAAATTTACTCCTTTGAAATATTTTCCCATACCATGTTTTAAACACAGAGTTCTGTTGGAACAGACCTGTTTCCCAAACAGCTCCCTTTTCACCAGTTTGTGTTTGTCACTCAGAATATGACTTACCTGAAGTTTCCCCTTCAGTGTTAACTGTCCAGCATTTTACTGCTTTGACCAAAGGGAAGCAGCCCATTATCCCTCCTATGGTCTGGTCTCTGTTTATTTTGTCTAAATGTTTCATTAAAGGGTTTATAATTCCAGTGTCACTCTCTGGCAGTTTACAGCTCATGCTACAATTTTCCAGGCATCATTCAAAAATGTAATACATTAGCAGAGAAATCAGCTCCATCACATACCAGATTTGGCTCTAGATGGTGAGGTACCAATTTCTGTACCACTTTGCCAAATGGCATACTCCTGCTTTCCTTACGCACTTTCCTGGCAATCCCAATTGGCTTTTCATGCCATTGGAAAAAATCTCCCTTTTTTCAGTTTTTGTAAGAAGTAAAAATACGTTACATAAGTTTTACCAAACAGACTTTTTTCTTTTTTTTTTTTTTTATAAAGCAATAAAGAAGAGTATGTTTATTTGGCAATAAATTAAGACAGCTAGAAGAAAGCTATCAATTTTAGCCCTTTCATCTGGATCTTGACATAAGAGATATATCTAGATGACAAGCATGCTTAAGCTATTCTTTCCTCCTCATTTAGAAAACATAAGGTTTACAATATATACATGGAAAAAAAAATCTAGTTAAAATCCCAGGCTTGTGTGTGAGGCAAATTAGGTCTATCCTTTCAGAAGCTTTAATTTGTATGGCTGTTTTCTGGAAACTTTCTTATGTCAGCTAAGAAAATGTTCCAGGTTCTGCTTGTGTGAATGCACATACAAGTAAATGCCTCTTGGATCATAAAATTAGTTCTATACACCAAACATTGTCCTCTTAGAAGCCTCACTCCTGATTCTGATCTCATACCACTGTTACACCAACCCAACCAAGAGATCAGAAACAAGAACAAAAATCAGAAATCCCTTGTCTTTTGACAGTGAATAGCTTAAAAAAAAATTCCATGAGTCTCAATGGAAATTATCCTGATGGACAAGTTATTTATTGGCAAAACTGCATTATTTTATGGCTCTGATCCAGTGGACAACTTAAGCATGTGCTTACTTTTAGCATGAGAGTATTCTCATTGGTTTCAATACAACTTCACATATTTAAGGCTAAGCTGTGTTTAAGTGCTTTGCTGGATTGTGGCCTGCTTCTCCTGTCAGTAACAGGAACTTAATGGAGACTCTAGCTGCTACGGAGAGATTATATAAGTTTAAACAACTGAAAAAGATCAGGACTGTTGAGTTCTATCAGGCTTTTATGTATTTTAGATCACATTACACTGACTCTTAGAAACTACAAGTACAATTTTCTTATTCAATAAAATTTATTTACCTCATCACAAGTATCCTGGAAAGTCACTTTATTCACAGGTACTTCCAAACTCGACATTTATGACCATTTTCATTGTGGAATAGGTGTTCCTCTGGCTAATCTTGTAACTATTAAGGACTGAAAGATTTGGAATGAAACCAACAGGCTTTGTTTTGGTATCTCTTTATACAACGTAGTGAAAATTTTCTATCTCCTAGTTTATCTCCACCTCACAGGTGTACACCAGGTGTCAGATATGTCTTCCTAGCAAAAGAATATTCCTTTATAAAATTTATATTTTTTTCTGTGTAGGTTTCCTGGGACAGAGATTTAATAAATGAGCTTTTCAGTTGTCTCCTGTACTGACTGAGAGCTTTAAGCACTTAGGGTGAGTTTGATTATTTGCAGCTTGCAGCTGTGCTGTTGGGTGGCTTTGTTCCTATACTTTGTGGTCATACTGTTATCTCATTTGAAAAAGGGATGGAAGGTGGACTGGTGAGCACTGGTCGATAATCATGACTATATTCTTTATTATAATGTGTTTTACAATGATTAGAAAAGGCAACACCAATTCACTTACACTTTCTACTTTGTCTTCTCTACATTACCTCCCAAGGTCATTATGAATAGAAATTGTACAGCTATAAAAATGTCTACAAAGTTATACAAATTACCAAGTACTGTTATCTGCCATAACTAAGTTGCTAAAAGACACATTCCTTTAATGATCATAATCATGAAACCACAGAAGGATCAGTGTATTCAGACACCAAGAAGCACTTCTCAGATAAATAGGAAAATGCAAGTATCACCTCTGGTGGTTCCAGTACACTTCTAAAGTAATATTACACCCTATATACCAGATGCACAATATATGAGGCCATGTAAAGGGCCTCTGCGGAACTGCTGTTCTATTTCTTCTACTCTGCTGCCAGACTATCTATACATAGCAATATATTTTATTGGGAAGGCTTTCCCTGTGGTCACCTGAATCCTGTCATACTTCAAAATATAGCACACTTAGAAACTATGTGCAGTTGAGAGGCAGCTACAGATATCTTATTTCTAATGAAAAAGCCTTCTGTGTCATGCTTTTGAGGTATACAAAACTAACCTGAAAAATTAGGCCACTGTGTGGTCTGCACAAACTGCTGGCTACTGAACAGCTCAGGGCCAGATTTTGTCACTACATCACCTCAGATGATGAGTTTTCAGGCCTTGGCATACGTATGACTGAACTGCAAAGCCGTACCTGTGCTGTTGTGTCAGTCCAAATGTGGCATTCATCTGTATGTTACTGTGTTTCATGTGACTGGGTCACAGAGTCCTTGTTCTGATGCATTAACACAGGATTAATCCACCCCTGTTCACTGCTCAAGAAGTTGTCTGAGTGTCTGGCTATGTGAGGCAGGAGCTGTGAAAAGGCCCTGAAGAGCTGCTACATCTCCATGCTTTTTAGTTATCACTGACAGATTTGGGCTTTTAATATGTCCCTATTTGTAAGCTGAAGATATTGCTAAACTCATGTTTGGTGGAGAGAAAAATTAATAGCAAGTAGTCAAGTCTAAGTTTACTCTGAAGTGAAATTAAGTGGAACTTTGGGAAATGTAGTCCCACCAGGCTTCCAGACCACCTGGCAAAAATTGGCCTCTGAGTTTTTTTAATACCAAAAGCTATAATCACAAAAGATATCTTTGTTGTAAACAAGGACAAAACAGAGACTCAGCACGACTTTTTATAGACTTTTTAACTTGGCATGCTACTGCTCCACAAATCAAACTGATGGCTTGTTGAAAAATGTATTTTTGGTGTCTATAAATCTTGTCTCACAAAGCTGTTGATATAGGTACAATTTAGGGATGGAACAGGAAACCTGGTGGCTGAAATGTCCTTCTGACCTTCAGTATTTGAACTTTTTTTTTTTTTCTTCATCCCTATGAAACCTATGGACAAAAAATTATTTGACTTAGTTAAAAAATATATACAGCATATATTATTTGTAAGAAAGATAAAGCAATACAGCTATATCTAAAGCAATAGCTGAAGCTATATGCTTTTATAGCTTTCTACAGCTCTTGAGAATAATGGAGTGCTCAAAGTTGCAATTGGATTAATATCAAATATAGCTTGAAGGCTTGGGTAAAGCAAACAGAAAAAAACTTCACAATACCACTACTTGTTAATAAAGACAGTGATAAAATATTTTGGCTATCTTGTGTACTGAGGAAAAAGACTGCCAACCTGTAAAGCACAGACCAAGAGTTACTACACTGAGGCAAGAATACTTTTCTTATGCAGAGTATATTCCACCCATGACAGCATCAACAGAGAACAAATGGGTTGTGTGAAAAGCAGCAATGAGAAAGGCAAAAGGCAATTCAAAAAGTAATTTAGTTTTCCAGAAATTTTCATGGTATGTATAACAAGTAAAGGAAAAGCATTAATCTGCAAAAAGGGAATGAGATCCTAAACTACATATGCAGGAGTTTCTGATTCAGAAATAAATTTCCTCAGCTCTTGAGGAAAGAAACTTTTAGCAAAGCAATGCTGAATTCTGAATAGAAACACATACAATCTTAATGGCTTTCAATGTTAATCTTAATCTAGAAACATGATATTCAAATATATACAAATGAGATAAAATAATTCTTTAGCATCTGACCAAAATTGTTTTGAGCGTCATTGAGTACAAAGAGTATAGAGGATTCATTCAAGACATTGCTGAATTCTCCAGCTAGGAGCATAACCTACATATATTTGATACACTAATGTAATGAGCAAAGTACTTAACAATTAATTTCTAGTAGTATTAGTGATTAATAAACCCTGAAGATTGAATACATTCATTATAAAATACTGCAGATGAGAAAGAATCAACAGCTCCACATTATACATATATCCTATTGCCTTTTTCCTTGTTTCTGTTTGTGTTTTGATTAGTTGCTGGCAAATAATTCAGAGATCTGTCTCATGAATATTTCTTTACACTGATTGCATGCTAAAATGCAGCACATTTTGCTGAAAAACTACACAAAGTTTATGCTGGTATCTGAATTTTTTGTGAGAATATTGATTAGGTTTTTAGGTTCTTGGTAGAGTTAACCATGAGATTTTCTGATGAAGAAATCACAAAAAATCAAAGATAATTTTGTTTCCTTGGATGCTGCCTACCATTTTGATGTTTTCATATAATGGCTAAAAGTATTGATAAAATTGGTAAGATGTATTTGAATTAATCCAGTTTCCATAGTTGTGGGTGTTGATTAGCCTCTCCTATTACTCCTCAATGCAGAGAATTTTCTCCAAACTCCTTCCTACGCACTGTTGAGAGCTGTTAAGCATAATATAGGAAATACTGACTTTTTGTTCATTTTTGTCTTAGTAAAAATGTAACAGGATGTCATCTGAATTAATTACTTTCATGGTAATGGCTCTGTGAGATAAATTATATCTTGCCTCTCTTGAATGAAACCAGATAGTTACTTATATAGTAAGGTGATTCAGTTTTTCTTATGAATATGTGGCCAAAAGATTGGTTGAAATGTCCACATTTTTCTACTTTGCTATTTTTGTATTCCATAAATGATCAGGCATAGCTTCACAAAAGTCCTAATAGTCATTCTCCATATTATCTTCCTAATAGTAATTATCTATATTCATAATACAGTCCTCTCTACATTTTACAGGTAAAATAAGTTGCAAATGTGTCTGAGTGTTCCTTAAGCCTTCTAGAAAGAGAATAATTGCTGAGAATAAATATCAGTCCTGTGTCCTTGGGAGACCTCATGGACTTTCATGATAGGATTTAACATACTGATCTTTAATGCCTGGAGTCTAGAGAGTGTTTTTGAGCTGGCTTTCTAGATTCCTCATATATTAAATGGCAAGAACTGGGCATGGGAATTCAGCAGTTAACTCACACAAAAGTAATATTCAAAATAGGCTGAAGAACTGTGCCTAGAACTGTGACTTTCCTCTGTTGACTGGAACCAATAAGACCTTTTTAAATTTAGACTTTGTATTTAGACCAAACATATGCCTCTATTGTTCATGAAATCAATTTCAACCCTCTCTTCTCTTGATGAGCTCTAAATTCATGATTATTGCAACTTGTAGATAGATGGAAATTATATTAAAATACTTGATATTATTTTCTTTCTTTCTTTCTTTCTTTCTTTCATGATTCTCCTAATTTGCCTTTGTTGATAAGAGATATTTGGATATGTTCTTTATAGAGTGTGTCAATGGCTTTTGATCCTATACTTTGCATATATTCCTTCTGGGCAGATACTGTATTTTCAGGATCTGTTTTGTCTCCTTCTCTTCTTTTCATATGTTGAAACACATAATGAAGGAAATAGAGGAACTAAGTGCAGAGAAGTGCAGAGAGCATGCCCTCTGAATGGAGAGCCATGAGTGAGGTGTGTACTTCATGCAGATTCTGCTGTTTATTTTATGATAACCTTATGACAGGAAAACAATTTCTCATGTACATACAATTCAATTAGAGTAATTCTATTTTTGAATGATTCTTTTCAACCTAGTGGATATGGGAGCAGTTTTACTTCAATAGCCTTTGTGAACAAGGAATGGCAATTGGTTGACTACAAATCAAGCACACTTAAAAGTCTAAAGAGCATTTCATCCTACTGTGCTCACACACAGAATAAATAGGAATTAAAAAACTCAGTATACTCAGTGAAACATTTCCAGGTCACTATTCTTGTTTCTCATTTAGGAACTCATGGAAAAATGCATCTCTTCTAGTTGTACCTCAAGGGGATGGAAAGGAGAGAAAGGAAGTGATTCTAGCAAAATCCTAGTGTCGCAAAAAGAAAATACAAAACAAAAAAACATTTCTCATTGCCAGTCATTGTACTGAATAACACAGCCTCTTTCTTTGAGACACCAAAGAAACAGCCACCTTCAATGTGCTGTGATAGCCTGAGTAGGAAGGGAAATATTAGTCTGTACTATGAGTTGAACAGCCAGCTAGACAGATGTCTGACCATATTCAAGGGTCCTGTACTATCTGTTCACTGTCCTGGTTGTACATCCCAGTCTTAGAGTAACCACACCAAACCTATAAGCTTCCAAACCAAGACAAGGTGTGCGGCAAGGTTTTGGTAGTGGAGGCTCTACAGTAGTGGCTTCTGTGAGAACCTTCTGTGCGAAGCTTCCCTCATGTCCAACAGAATCAATGCCAGCTAGTTCCAAGATGGATCTACTGCCCTCCAAGGCCAAGCACATTGGTGACTGTGGTATCAATATATTTAAGAAGGGAAAGAACACATGGCAATGAAAGCTGAAGAGACAGGAGTGAGACTATGTGAGAGTAACAGCACTGCAGAGACCAAGGTCTGTGAGGAAGGAAGAGGAGAAGTGCTCTACGTGTTGAGGCAGAGATTCCCCTGCAGCCTGTGGTGCAGAACATGGAGAGGCAGCTGTGCCCTTTGCACAATGGAGCAGAGATCCACCTTGCAGCCCATGGAGGGCACTGAATAGGAGCAGGCAGGTGTGCTTGAAGGAGCTGTGGAAGCCATGGGGGCACCATCTGCTCCTGAAAGGTTGCCCCCTACAGAAGGGACCACATGGGAGCAGTTCATGAAGAGCTGATCCCATGGGAAGGACTCATTGGAGTTCATGGAGGAGTGTCTCACATGGCAGGGACCCCCACTGGGGCAGAGTGAGGAGTCCTTCCACTGAGGAGGACAGAGTAGCAGTGGACGAGAAGGTGTTTTAAGTTTGGAGATAATTTCCCATTATCCTACCCTGAAATGATTTGAACTAAATTAAACTAAGTTTCCCTGAGTTGTACCTGTTTTTCCCATGATGGTAACTGCTAAGTGGTCTCTATGCCTTTATCTTGACCCCTGAGCTTTTTTCTCTCCTCTGTCCAGCTGTAGGGACTGACAGACCATCTTGAGCTACAGTAGGCTAATCTGTTGAGTGAGAATTTGGACATTATCCTACAGCATACACTTTTCCTAAATTTTATCTTAAAACTAGGCATGCTCTAGTTTTAGGAGGATCTGACCTGTGATGAAGGGACTATGTGGGTACAACTTCACTCTCTCCGAAGTCCCTGTTCTCATGATGTAGATCTCATGATCTCATGATCATATTTGCAACAACTTGAAGCATGAGTTATTAATGAGGGACGAGGGCCTGTCTAACACCTGTAGCATTTCTGCAGACCCTGTTACAAGATATAAATGTCTAAATATCTTAGCAAAGCCATCCCTCTGCTGTTGTACTAAAAAAAAAAAAGGTGGTGATAATGTTATGTTCTCCCTTTTCAAGAGGTAGAAAACGAAGGTCTTTCTTAACTATGCACATAAGTAGTGATACTAGGAAAATTCAGAAACATACCTGGGTAACAATTTCCTGCTGTCAAAACACATATGACCTTGCTGAAGTTCAGAAAGTAATTAAAAAGAGGGATTGTCTTTGGGTTTGTGGGTTTGGTTTAAGACAGCTGAAGATGACATTGTACATCTACAAGGATATAGGACCCACAAGAGTACTACCATCTCTCTTCTCTGTAGTCAGCTGCTCCAAAAAAACCCTCATTTTTTCTTTACGATATGGATCTAAATGCTGCTGCTCTGTGTGCATAAAAACAACTCCATGAAGAGTTTTCAAATCTATCCTGCCATTTTTGTTGGCCCTGTGCACAAATATATTCAGGCTGCTAAAATGCCTTCCACTCCTCTCTCTGGAGAAAGTGAATTGCTTCTTCCATTATTAGCTCTGAGAAAAACATCAAAACTACATCTAGTCCTGAATGCAGCATCATGTTCACTCACAGGATTGAGCAGCCATGCTCATATTACACTTGCCTGAGCCCTTCATGTTGGCTGTCTATAAACTAGAGGATTTATTTTAAGCAGTCCCCACTGGCTTTCAAAGCTCTTAAAGCCAAGGGACCTGGTTTTTGCAAGACTTCCTCCTCGAATCTCCTCCCAGTGCATTTCCATGAGCTGACACCAAATACTTCTGAGCTGTGCCACTTAGACCCGCTTGCAACACCAGCATGAGTTTTACCTCCTGCTGTGATAGCTCAGAGTATGCATTTCACTTCTCTAGATTCTCTGTCTTGTCCCATGTGATCAATAGTTTTCTCCATTTGCAGTTGTTCAGTTAATAATGCACCTCAGTATGAAATCAGATCCCCTAGAAGGAATCTCAGGGCTGGGTATCTTGATCCCTGAGACATATTAAAAGGATACTTAATTTTGGAAGTTTAGCCAATGACCATATTTTATAGTTTGTAACAGCTCAGTTCCTTTCATACTGTATGACAATACAATGGTAAATATATGTATATATATAGACACATATATATGCACCAAAAACACCAAAGGGAGAAAAAATAGTAGTATCCAACTTCTTATCACTGGTTGTGAGAGAAAACACCCAACCTTGAATGCTCCTCAAAAGCTAATGTTTTGATAAGAGTAATGTTTAGATAATAATCGTTTAGCAATGTTTGCTTTTACACTTCAAAATATATGATTTAACCAGAATAGGCATAGCTGAAGGAGACTGCCTGGAAAACTCTGAAGCCCTTAGAGTCTGGTACCAGTGAGCTTCTCACATGTTTGCAGCAAATGCACATTTTAAAACTTGAGAAACTCAGCCAAGCCATAGACTTGCTGAGTAGATTGGCATGAGTTTGGAATTATCCTGCAGCTAAAACAAAGAAATACACAGTACTTTCCCCATCAGTGTAAATTAGCACAACTGCAGAAGAGTTAAGTCCCTTCTGGTTTATCTTTCCATACTAGTGCTGATGTACTCAGGTCACAGCTCTGGGCTGTGAAAGCCCCAAAAAGTGTCACTATGACACCAGGTTTTGCATACTGATAGTTCCAAGCTTTGGGTTCTGGTCTTGTTTTAACTTTAGATTCATTTCCACAGGTTGTTGGAATCAGCCACAGGGACAGTTAGCCGAGAGGAGTGCAGATCTCACTGACAGATCCAGGCACAAGCATAATAACAAAGCTCTCACACCACTGCTAACTTCTGCTGTCCCTGACTGTTACATACAATTGCTCACTCCATGCCTGTTTCAAAGTACAAATTTGCCATTGAATTTAGTGGGAACAGAATGAGGCTCCTATGCCTTTTAGCCCATCATCTGTCTGGGCTGCATTGAAGCTGCCTGCATTCAAGCAGCCTGGCAGTGCTCCATCCTAGGATCCCTGAAGCTTAAGATCACTTCATTTTTCCTCTCTTTGTGAATCAGAAGTAACTATTTTTGAATGTGTTTTTAGTAGGAAACTTTCCATAATATATTTTGAATGTATATACATCTATATCTTTTTCTGCTATATTTCCTTATGCCATGATACACTTGAGTAGTCTTTCCCGTCCAAATTTCCCTTGGCAATTCTTTGTAATTTTTTTTTCTTTTTTCAGATTTACTTAGCTTTTTCCCTTCCCATCCCCTGCCTTGGTACAGCCCCTATCTTGGTACAAGATGCCTGAAAAATGTGGTTTGTTTTTTAGTTTTATAGAAGGTAAAAAAACACCCCTGCCTACTTTTTCAGTATTTGACTAAACTCAAAGACAAAAAGTCTGCTCAGCGCACATAAAAAGAGCACTGAGATAAGTTTTGGAGAACTCACTTTAGATGGCCTCAAAGCAAAGAATAAGTAAAGATGTGCCGGGATTGGATTACCCGCTGCTGCATCTACCCACAGACTACAAAGACAAAAAGGCCTTCTTGTGCTTGCAGGTCACCATATTAACCCACAAGGTTCAGTCAGCAAACACGTGTCCTTTTCAAAAGCTGCCCTTTCCTCAAAGCTGTGTTTTTTTCTATCTGTGGTTTTGAGCAAAGTAAGCAGAGATCTCTGCCAGTATTTCAGGCTACCCATCACACTAAGACATCTTGTCAGAATTCAGCCATCTCTGTGGAGCTGGCGTGTACTTCACTGAATTTCACAGAAGGAGGTACATTTTTTTTTTTAAGCCAAACCATAGATCACATCCCTGCTAGCAAGTTGGGACAAAAAATTCCTAGGTACTCTGTTTCCTTTTGCAAAGGGGAAAGGATTTTAAATGGAACCCCCTGCCAGGTCTCCTACTTACAGCTCTGTCCATAAGTCAGGAGTAGTACAATATCTGCTGCTAATCCAGAAGCAATATGCTGCAGTCATTAAGGTAGTTACTTACTACTGTGCTGATGAATGCACAAAAAAGAACAGAAAGGAAATTTGGCAGAGCAGATGGTGGATAATGATAGTGGCAGTGAACAAAAATACTGTCAAGTATTGTGTCTGTTGGGGAGCCCATTCCCCAATGTAAATATAAAGTAAACATGACATAGGTATTAGGTAATTTTACAATCTACTGTTTTTGGCAGCTAGTTTGGCACTGGTCATTGTGTCTATTTCGGGGATCAGCTGTATGGTCCCAGATTGCCATTTTTCCTCTGCCTTTCTTTCTCTTAAATTTCCTACAGTATATTATCACTTCATTTTAGTTTCACTTATTTCCTCTGACAGTAGAACAGGCCAGGCAGAGTCACTTCCTCCCTAAAACTCAATCTGTGCGAATGCTGCAGAAACCTTCCAAATGAAACGCTTTATTAAAACACATACATATTCAGCCATTCACCTTCTCAAACATCTTTTTCCTCTGGGTGCCACATACACTAAGGATGTGTGCTTTCCTCCAAGGTGGAAGATCTTTCTCTCTTAAGAAATCTTTCTCCCCACCTGCCATATGTGACCCTTTAAAGTGCAATTTGGGGTTCAAAAAGAGCTGAATTCAGGCCTTTTTTGTTCTTTTCCAGGAACTTCCTCTTTTTTTTTTCTTTTTTTTTTTTTTTTGTTCCTGTGACTGCAGCCTGTTTTGCTACACATGCTTTTCTGACAGGTTTTGAATTAGATTAGGTCACATGGATAAATGAAATAACTTGGTATAAAAGGTTATCTGCTCTCCTTGGTTTTCACAAATTTTACTCTCCTGGTCTCCTTTTTAGTGCAAACTTTCTAAAGCCTTTTAAAGATAAAAGGAAAAATCCCAGGAACAAGGCTTGCTGAAGGTTTATACACTCACTGTTCAGGTAATGTCTGCTTGCAACAAATTTTTCCAACCTATTTTACACATTCCTACTAACAGGCTTTTAGGGATCAAATTAACTAGGTCGATTAATGAATCCCAGAACTGACTTATAATGCATTCATATATGGGGGTAGTATCTGGGTTTAATGAAGTGATTCTGTAATAAAAACATCAGCAATTAATATTTTATTTGGAGGCTGAGGGCTGAGGCAAGATTTTGGAAAAGCCAAGTAGTTCAGCTGCTAGCTTCATGATTTAAAATAAAGGTGTCTGCACATAAAACCTAATGATTCTGTCACAAAAGATAAAAGGATGTGTCAGCTTTTCTCTGAATTTGCATAGATACGTATATTTATACATGTCTCGGTGTGCTATTCAACAGAAAATCCAAACCATTTAAATTATATTAGCTGATTGTTGTGGTTTTTTTTAAAGAACCAAGGTGATTTAAAAGAAATTTAAAGAGAATAAGGTAGTGTCCTTGTTGCCTCTTAGCCCATGAGCAAGCTGCATACATCAATGCCTGAATTATTTTCAGGTGATTTAGTTTACTCCTAGACTCAGATTGCAAAGCTGAAAGAGGTGTAGCAGTGGAAGCCTTTATGCAGCAGAAATGATCCATGGCCTCATGGGGCACATTAGGCCATCTCAGTTCACAGGTCTGGTTTGGACACCTCACTGAACTATTTGACAGCAATCCATGCTAGGCAGAGCAACCATTTCCTCTGCCTTTCCTCTGATGTATGGGCTGACTATGAAGGCTGATGTGAGGGCAACAACAGATTGGCAAATAATTTCTTGTGAATCTTCTATGATCGTCATGCCCACCCAGGTCTGGACAGAAAAATACCAGCATCTTTGGCTTCCTGTAATATTTTTGGTGGCAAGGATGTAGACCTAGACAGTTTGGTAAACCAAAATCCCTCTTCTTGGAAATGGACTGGAAATGAGCATTTTGTCACTGCATAGCAAGCTTCTTAATGCCTGCAAATTTTTCTTAGCATGCTATTTTGTTTTAAATGCTTTCTTTTGAGAGAGACTTCATATAAACAACATTCTCCATTATATTTGTTCATTAGATTTTTTTTTTTAAGAAAGGATAACTCTGAGAAATTTTAAACAAGTTATTTCTTATGGATATTGTTCCTTGAAACTAGATTTATACTATTGTATGGTGAAATGAAAAATGTTGTCTCAGGTTTGGACTTGATCCATATGCCAAGAATACATATTAATTTTATTTAGGTTGCTTAAACCTTTACTTCAGTGTTTCGTGACTGAATGTTTAACTATGCATTTTTCATTGTTTTCTCATTTTTTCCCCC
The DNA here is from genome assembly GCA_013397315.1 of Donacobius atricapilla. NCBI lineage: Eukaryota > Metazoa > Chordata > Aves > Passeriformes > Mimidae > Donacobius > Donacobius atricapilla. The sequence goes on from WBMY01011137.1 coordinate 98,075, forward strand.
TGAAATTCCCTAAGCTGTTTAGACAGGGGATGGAGGAAATGAATAAATATCACAAAACTGATTGCCTATAAAACACCACTGGATTACTGATTCACATGTACAATAATTGTTCTTTCAAAATAGCACATAAAAGTAGTAATCCTTTAGAATGCTCCATCACCATTCTACAGCTGATGAAAGATGCATGCTTTCCATTGCGATGCTACAGAATTCCTAAGAGTGCATCTGAATTTAGACCACGAATAGACATCTGGACTTTGGTGTTTTCATTTCCATATCCATACAGCTTTTGTGCAGCCCAGATCGCTTTGCAAAGGTCATTAAATATTGCTGGTTAGGTCATGGATAAATCATTAGTTTTACTCAGTGACTGGAGTTAGTTTTGCTAAGCACAAAAATTCGAGGACATTGTTTTTTCAAAGTCAAAATATCGCATCTGACAGCACCAGATTTTATAGCTGTATTTCCAGCTATATCAGAAAGAACTTCTTTAATAATTTCCAGACTATCAAATCATTCAACTTGCTCAGTCTTCTTGTTTCAGTGATTCTTTTTCACTTGTCCTTGTAGTTGAAGGGAAACAAAAGAGAAAGGACAGAAATGGAACCGGAAAAATTTAAAGCCCATAGAGCAAAAAGGAAATGGACAGCATTGGTGATAAGAAGGAAAACCATTCTTTCTCAGTTCCTTCCTACTTCTGAAGGCAGGCTTCACTTCTGAAGGGCCAGTCAGTTATCTCTGCCACTGCACTCAGGGAGAATTTCAGCTGTTAATGAACAGGTGACATTACAAACCCCGTGAGTTTTTACCCTCAGCTTTGCTGACTCTCTCCATTTCTCATACTGGGATTTCTTCACCTACTCATGCTGCTCTCTCTTTGGCCGGAACATAATGGTTTCCTCAGACAGCTGAGCAAGGTGGCCAGGGCAGCTGTTCATGCCTGCCTCCTGCAATTTCTGTCACTGATGGACCTCACTGCCATATCACTCCTCAGTTATTACTTCTCCAGCCAGTTTTATTTTGTGACTGGAGTTTTCTCTTTCTCAATGGCCAGTGTGATTTTTCCCAACCTGATACTCTGTGTTCAGCCTTCTTCAGACAGAAACTGGAAAATAATGACCAAAAATATCTAAAAATAGAAGGCGCAGCTCCAAAACTGATGACAATTGGTCATGCACACGTAATATCATTGAATTGATTTTTATTTCTAGTTAGAACACTGTAACTTCTTGTAAGTATCATAACAGAGAAAATAAAAAATAATAATAATAATTATTCAACATAGAGTAAATTATTAACATTTTCAAACTGTGAAAATTGTCTCTTTTTTTGTTGTTTTGGTTTGGGTTGTTTTTAGTTTTAATTTTGGCTTGGAGTATGGGGCTAGGTGTATATACAAAGTTTTCACTAGTAAGAGTACTTTTTAAGGAAATACCACAGAATTTTTTAAATGACAATTACATTTGCTAAATTCTACAATTTCTTTGTATTTATAAGACTGTAGAAAATGACTAAAGTATAATTTCAGGTACATTATAGAAATGCAACTGAACAGGTGAGTAAGAACAGAAAATACTGAAATTTTGGAAGGATCCATTTAAGCCATGACATATAGGACATATAATTCTACACATGGCAAAGACTATTGACATGAATGTCAAGGAAGATTAAGTTAAGATTTTCCACTTTATAATAGTTTCAGGGCTCTTTCCTTTTAAAATTGCAGGCTGCAACTCTGACAAAAAGTCATATGCAGAACCCTGACTATAATGCAGCATTATGTCAGCAAGTTATACTAATGAGAGATAAGATTTGACCTAAATATCAGTCATAATCTTGCTTTCTGACAGATTAAATGAGTCTAGAAAGTCCTTGACCCACCTACAAAATTTGAGGGTGCAGAGGAGGTGCACTGTCCTGCATGGACACTGCAGGACAGTGACAAGAAGGTGTTATTCATTAGTTCTGGGAAAAATAGAACTAGATGGATGTGTAGTGTAAGACAAGGGAAAGTGTCAGATGTTTTGGGTAAGAGGTAGGCAGGACTAAGCTGGTGAGGAAGACTTTGACATGTGAGTGACCATTTAGCGAGTTGATACAGGTCTTTCTTTCTTTCTTTCTTTCTTTCTTTCTTTCTTTCTTTCTTTCTTTCTTTCTCTCTTTCTTTCTTTCTTTCTTTCTTTCTTTTCTCTCTCTATCTCTCTCTCTTTCACTCTTTCTCTCTCTCTTTTTCTCTCTTTCTCTCTTTCTTTCTTTTTCTTTATCTTTTTCTCTCTCTTTCTCTCTCTTTCTCTCTCTTTCTCTCTCTTTCTCTCTCTTTCTCTCTCCTTTCCTTTCCTTTCCTTTCCTTTCCTTTCCTTTCCTTTCCTTTCCTTTCCTTTCCTTTCCTTTCCTTTCCTTTCCTTTCCTTTCCTTTCCTTTNACTTCCTTTCCCAAAACTTCCCAGAACTTCCCGGAACTTCCCCTCCCTTCCTGGAACTTCCCAGAACTTCCCTTCCCTTCCTTTTTCCTGTTTTCATAAGAAATAATTACATTGTTTAGTTTTCTGGAAATTCTGGGCAAATCCCATGTCCTTTTCCTGCAATTTTACATTTATAGGGTTTCAACCTGTGAAGTTTCCACACACATCCAACAATCTTTAGACAATTATGTGAACTTTAGGTTTGAGGATCCAGAACACATGAATTAATAAAAGCCATATAGGAAGTTCCTCAGTATTATGTTCAGCCAGGAAGAAGAAAACTGGAATGAAGTCAAAGTGTTTCCACTGCAATACTCCTAGTTCTCATGATAAAGCTTTTTGCTGTAAAAGCCTCCAGACTGGTAGGTGTGTAAACAAGAAATGTGTCATTCTTGAGTTTGGAATAGGCTTCAGAACAATGAATTATAATACTTAACATGTTTATTCTCATTTAAGAATACAGAAGTAGCAAGAATTATGGAGTCCAGTCATTAAAATTGTTGGTGAAAGAATTTACTGCATTAAAATAATGAAATTCTAGCCTAAACCACAAAGTATCTTTGTTTTCTCTGTCACTAGGAATGTTCTGGTAAGTTCTAGGTAAAATGCATTCTTAGTCAGTTTATTGCCATTGTGTTAAATTTCATCAAACCCAGTATCCTTAAAAACCTAGTACTTCCTGATGTTTAACTGCCCTGTTTTCACAGGTGTAAAGAGTATCACAGTCTATATTTCAGTCTTATTTCTCTTAACTTGGCCATGTTCTTTCAGTCAGCAGTAACCTCCCAGCATGATCCTTTAGTATCTCCTCTTTTCTTTTGTTTAAGTTTAATTCATGAACATGTATAATGAGAAGTTTGAAAGTATTGCAAGACCTCATACAGTGCCCAGGCTTTTCTAGAAATAAACCTAATACAACCATAGTGGGAGTTTTCATTGTACTGGCAACTTAGATAATTCTGCAATTAGCTAGTCTGCTCAGGTCCTTTCACAACTTTTTCAGCTGATAAGGTCTCACCCTGCAGCAGAACTTTCTGTTATGAGCTCTTATCCTATTACTCCTCAAGAATATACAGATCTTTTGTATTACATCCTGGTTATCCAGGATACTTACTGATATAAGTACCAAGTTGAGAGGTATAAGCAGATTGGTATTTTGCCTTCTTGTTTCCTGAGTGAAAAGCAGTCATTAGACTATTAATCACCATCTGTTTCAATACTGAGTCTTGAAGAACTCAGCCAGTAATTAATCTCCAGTTCCTCTACCAATATTTGCCTGCCAGTTTTATATTTGACATCACAGAGTCTTCACCCCCTTCTTTGATTTTAAATTGCAAGCTTCATAGTTGGCACCATTTCCTGAAGTCTTGATATATGAAATCCAATGCACTTCCTTTGTCTAGAAGCTCTGTCTAGGATAATCTACATTTGATTAAATCCTTGTTGTTTTACATCCTATTAAATTGTCTTTAAATATTTTTCCTTCAAAATATGTCCTAAAGCAATCTACAGAGTTACAGGCTTACAGATGCCTGATTACTTTCTCTTCTTTTCACCGTAGGCATAGTATTTGGTGTTTGATTTGAAAGGTGTGTTCTCATAAATCCTGCAAGGAAGACCCCCCTAATCCCCCTGACTTGAGTGTATTAACTCTCATGACTTGTGTTTCCACCACAGTTGAGATAACAAGGGTGTGTAAATGAAAGCTGCCATGAAATGTTCTGGTTTTTCCTCCCAAATCAACATAATTGTCCTTTTTGAAACCTGAGGCAAAATTTGTTTCATTTTTGGCCACACCTAGATTATCTTTAATCTGCTTTTTACCTTGACTGCAAAGCCACCCAACTTCTTTCCTTGTATATTTTACTCTCAGTTTATATGGCTCAAAAAGGAAATAGCACATAGTTCAGTATCTTCTTCCAGGCCAAACACAGAAACTCTTTTGACAGTCTAAAGTATCATCTTTCATTTGTAGATTTCTGGAGAGTTATTTCAAATTTTTCTCTAGTTCTGGTTTCACATTATTTTCTCACTTCAGATTTATTTTACTATCCTTCCACAAAATGGTCCAGACCCAAACAAGTTATTACATTACTACACTCTTTTATTCTTTTAGATTCCACATTGTAAGTTAAAGCTCCAACTTTTTTTCTTTCTTCTTGTCTTAAAGACTGAGTCTCCTTCAATATCTATGTTCCATTTGGAATTGCTGGTCTCTGATATCTTTATCTCAATAAAACTTGGTTTCATCTCTAATGGGTGTAGCTGAAAATCCTCCCTCTCTGAGGAACACAAAATTATGTGGAAGCATTTGTTAGTCTCATCACATACCAATGAAATAACTAATTGCAATGGTGGAAGGCATAAGTGCATTGCATGTTGAGAAGGTTGAATGTAGAAACACCAAAATTCCACAAACAAGTCCACCCTTGCTCTAGATGGATTCTTTTACTACACATATCACCATAATATCTCAACATCTTCAGTGGTGTGGTAAGCAATATGGCTAGCCTTTAACTGTTGCTCTTTGTTTTCTCTTGCTATTATCTTTCCTCTCAGTGCTAAAGCATTTTGGTTTTAATTTTTGGCTTTTTCATGCCTCTCTTCTTTCTGTTCGTTGTACTGAATGGAGCATTAAAAATGTCACCTGTCACCTGTGAGAAGGAGAAAATGTTTCAGTAACTCTGTGAGGCCAGGGTCCATTTGGCTTTAGACTATTTTCTTAGACCACTTTCCTTCAAAAAAGATTTCCTACTTTGATTCTGATCCTAATAAAAGTATTGTAACACAAACTTATCTGCAATTGAGGATGCTATCCTAACTTTGATTGGCATGTAAAAACCAGAGATTAATTCCTAGATGTGTCTCTTCTGCATCACTCCTAGGACCTCATTAGCCTGCAGAATAAAATAAAGTCTTACAATCTGAAGCTGTGTTTCTCCCAATAAGCATTGGCATTACCCCAGAGTTCCTCATATTCACTTTTTGTGAAAATTGCCCCTAACTTTACACCATACTACAAAAGTACGTTAAGCTCTCAGCCATTTCCATGCAGTGATGATAGGAAGGAAGGATATCAATAATGACATCAGTATCCTTCACATTAAATTCCTGTGGTACTTTTAGGAAAACAACTTCCTGAGTTAGCCAGTGGCCCATGTAGCTCTGTCACATTCTATCATTTGGTGGCAGATTAGGTGCAGATCAAATCCATTTGGATTTGTTGTCATAAGGTAGGCAGAAGGGGTGAGAGGATGCAGGACAGATATTACAGTAGATAGTCTGTGACATTTAGAAATTATCATTCAATATTGGTTTCTTTCATCTGGCACCTAAGGCTTTACAACTGTGCAAACAACTCACCCAAAGGCCACAGGCAGCCACTGCCAGCTTTGCCAAGAGACTCCTAAGACTTCTGATGATGCTTCTGGTAAAGGGAACACCAAAGCAGGCCTGTTTCCAGAGGCATGATGAAGGCTTTTGGGCACCTCAATTCTTAAGCAGAGATTATTATACTGATTCTCTAAGGGTCAGAGAAGTGTTAGAAATACAATGGACTACCATTGTATGAATAAGCAGATTCATTTATAACTGCAAAATGTCTCTTTGCCATTCCATGAGGCCATAAAATCACCATTGTCTTGGTGTTTATTATGGTTCAGTACCATTGTGAAAGCATTCCAGCAGTTGTAAGCACTGTCACCATTATTACTCTGCTTTCTTCTCTACCATGGACCTTCTCTTTGACACAAATTTACAGGACAGAATTTGGAGGATTATATCTTCCTGCTTCTCTCCTGATTTCTGGGTTTCTGAGTGTAGTAAAAATAAATGAGCTACTTCTTTTTTTTTTTTCACCAATTTATAAGAAATATGATGATGTACCCAAACAGCTTTTGTTTGCTTGTTCTTGCTTTGCATGTAAGCAGAGCACCATGAAGAATCCTCTGTGATTAGAGTGAGGAGTTGAAGAGCTCCAAGGGGGGCAAAGTAATAGAGAAAAACCTTTAAGTGCAGGAAGAAACATCTCATAATAACCTTCATTTAGATAAAAAAAGTCAAAGGCTGAGATGTGTTAATTTGAAAAAGCAGATGGAATTCCTGTGTACATTTGAAAAGTGACAACTCCAAGTGTGCTTTCAAGGTGAAATTTTGAAAAAACACCTGCCTGAGTTAGGGGCACAAACATAACTGGAATCTGAGTATTTAAAAAAAAATCATGCCATAATCACTAGAGAATAAAAGTATGCTTTAAACTTGAAGAGTAATATCTAAAATATGGCCATTTCCATGCCCATAGTCCACATCTGCAAGTAATTATGGGTGCAAATGTGGATATGTCAACATCTACATACATTAATATACCTGTTAATCTGATAGTTAAATGTATGTTTGTTATCAAATAACATACTCTGCAAATCTGTTCCCAGCTTTTTGTGCATGTAAAAAGGGAAACCATGTTAACATTAACCCTTAGAATTCTAATGTTGATCTTTTTATCATGTACAAATGGAAATCACACTAATATCAAAATATACAGATTTGAGGAAGACATTAATACCTTCCCTCATTTTTATTTTAGTGAGAACTGTATTTTCTACCTATGTTGTTCATCAATTCTCTTTTGTGTAGCAATAAACAAGCGAGTTACATGAACTTGCATGAGCAGAATTGTCAGTAATTAGTTTTTAAATATTTTCCAGTTCAGGAGGCTAGGCACTGATCTTCCTGATTATTTAAAATTGCCCTTTAAATACTCCTTTACATGTTGAAGTAAAATTTAGATTTAAAAACATAATTGCAAACCCCTCTATACAAAACTTTATCCAAAGAAAATGTCAGACTTGTATATCTATGGCTCACTCGAAGAAAAGGGAATTAATTTTTTTCTCCTTCTTTCAAAGACATATACTGATTAGTTAACTATCCTGAGATCTGACATTTTCCTGAGTAGATTGTCATCATAATTGTTGATTTATACTAAGAAAAAATACAGTTTCATTGAACTGACTTTCCAATAAGATTACTTTGCTATGTTGGACCAAAACCATTCTAATTCTGAGGTACTTGCTTCCACCTAGCTTTATAGCTTTTAATGTAGAGTTATTCATTTCAGATGTCAGGTATGCACACGCAGTTTTTTTTCCTGGAAAATTCCAGCCATCTTTGGGACCATGATTAACAGGTTATATTGTTATGCTGATTATTAAAGTGTAAACTACCAGCTACTTTGTTAAGTTTTTGCACATTCAAAGCCTGTCTCCGGAACCTGTAGGTTGAGAAAAGCTTACCCTCCGTGGTGAAGAGGCACTTAATGATATCCTTCTGAAAATCTTATCAAACTAGTTGTAAACATCTGAAAAGTCACCTTTAGCTTGTGCCAAGAAGTTTGTCACAGCCTGGAAGTAATCTGTTTTTAATAATCTATCTATACTCCTAGAGAACTCCTTAGAGATCCTGTAATGTGCAGCCAAGAGGACTTCTCTGGTAGGTTTCCCCTGCTGAAATCTGCTGTGGCTCCTGGGAATCACACATCATGAAAACAAACTACACTGCCTGCCTTTTGCCATCTTAAGGAGTTCAGTATTTTCCATTTATATTTTGGCATTTCTGGCTTTCGCTTTATTTATATAGACACACATAACCCTTCAAGGCACTATATTTGAAGGTAACACATTAAAAGAATATTAGCCTGCATTCTTGCCTCCACCAACCCTTTGTATAAGCAATGATGCAGGCTCTAATTGCCTGTATACATTCAATAATTTTTTACCCCATCAGTGCCCTTACCTCACTCATAACAAGGTCTGAGCTTGGGACTCGGTCAGGATGGTATATTGAATGGAGCTGTGTTGTAAACAACGTTTTATAGACCTCTTCCCCTATTTGTTGCAGAAGTTCAAGGTCTGTGATCAAAACAAAAGCACTGTGGGATGAAAAGCAAAACAATGGTTGCCCAAATAAAACCAAGACAGGTTCTACTGCAGTCTTTGACACCATGGGCATGTTTACTGTGGGTAAATGTATACCGTAGAGATAACTGAGCAGGTCAGGCACCAGGAACAATTCTGCAGCAGCACAAGGGAATTCATTCTTCAAAGTTAAACTCAGAGCTACTTGAAGCTTCTACAGCCGGACTGGTCCTTGCAGCTGAGTTAGCTTGAGTGGACAAGAATTTGCAATGTAGAAAATATAAAGAGCTTTTTTGTCTTGCTTGGTTGCATACATTGTATTTTGCAAGGAGGATCAGTCAGCAATTTCGCATTTCCTACTACCTAACTTGCAGGGTACTCCTGGGATACTCCTTTTGTGTGTGGAGCCACAAGCAGATCTGATGTGAGCCATACATTGAACTGAGCTCTTAACAATGATAAATGATCAGCCAGCAAGCTAAATGTATTGCTTAATTAAACTAAGAATCCTTAATGATAATTTCTTATGCAAAAACAAGGTGCCAATGTGTCTTTCAATAGACATCTCTCAATGCCATCATTAGGCTTCAAAGAAGAGCAAAAATTATACACTACCTCACATCTGTGGAATAATAGTTAAGAAGTACCATTTAAAATCAATAAAATAATATAGTAAGAGATTCAAATATATAAGAAAGAAAAACTGGGACTCTGAACCCAAGATTATGTAAAAAATCCATTGTTACCTGTATATAATAGAATCATAGAATGGTTTGTGTTGGAAGGGACATTAGGAATCATTTAACTCCAGTCCTCCAACCATGGGCAGGGACACATTCTGCTAGGCTGGGTTGCTCAGAGCCCCATTCTGGGGCTTGAACACTTCCAGGGATGGGGCATTCATAGCTTCTCTGGGTAACCTGGTCCAATCCTTGCAGAGATTTCTTCCTTATGTCCAATCTAAACCTTTAAGTTTAAAGCCACCATTCCTCCTGGTCATGTCCTTGTCCAAAGTCCCTCTCCAGCTCCCCTGTCGCCCCTTGAAGTACTGGAAATCTGCTGCAAGGACTCCCTAGGGCCCTCTCTGCTCTGGGCTGAGCAACCCCAAATCTCAGAACCCATCATCAAAGAACGTGCTCCAGCCCTGTGATTGTCTTTGTGGCCTCCTCTGGACTTGCTCCAACAAGTCCATGTCCTTCCTATGTGGGGGCCCCAGATCTGGAGGTACTCCAGGTGGGGTCTCATGAAAGCAGAGCTGAGGAATAAGAATGCATGAGGCAAAGTTTCTCTGCTGTCTACACTGAGTCTGTAGTAAGTCTACACAGCCAACTGCCACTTAAATGCCTCCTAAATAATTGGAACTTTATAATATTGGAGTGGTTTGTTAATTAGTTTTGTTGATTTTTTTTTTAATGTGGATAACTTCAAAGTGCAATAAGCACTGTCTGCATGATGGAGTGAAAAGTAGCTGCACTCTGCTTCCTATTTTTCTCTCATGGATGATTTTCATTCAGATGCTTTCTCTTTTATTTTTCCCAGCCTGCAGTCAACTGAGGATTTTTGCCGAACTGCTCAGAAACCTTGCTGCCTTGCATACTGCAATCAGGAAGTACTCTATATCTCTCTCTAGAAAGGAAAAGTAAATACCAGAGTTTTCTAACTGAGGTCATACTCTCTCCATGTCTAGACATCTTTGGTAATCTCTCTCTTTTATAATACTGCTGTGCCTTCCATGTACTCCGCTGTGAGGAAAGTACTTTGCTCTTAGTTGCATAAAATATGCTGAATTTCCAGACAACTTTCAGTACAGCATCTCAGATTGTTAGGGCTGGTGTGTGTGATCTTTTATGAAATCTGATTTTTTCCTCTGAGGAACTTTGCTCAGTAAACCAGTGGCAAATTTGGAATGAAAATATGACTGATGTGGCTCCTTAATGCCCAGCTTGTTAAGCAAATGCTGTTGAATCCAGTCCCTAGTAAACAAGCTAAACTTCTGGTTCCACTAGAAATATATTTTACTAAGAATCTTTGTAGATCACTCTTTATGCAAAAAATAATGTCACAAGTCACGGTTTTGAGCAGAATAAAGCAACCATTTATTAAAATAAATCATATGCTGAATCAGTGTTTGCCATTATAGTTGCAGTTTTTAAATATTAATATTCTTTTATAACTCTTTGTACATAAATAATCTTTTAAGAGACTAACAATGAAATATAGACAATCCACATCAAATGGATGCAAACTTTTGATGTAATTATCAAAGGTCTGTTGGATTTTGTCTAATTTTAATTAGTATTGTGTTGTAACCAACAAATTCAGGTCTCACATGGATTTTTTTAATCCAAACTTTATGCCCCCTTGCATAAAGGATTTTGGCTTAATTTGGCCCATTATAAAGGTACTGGTTATTAATAAAACTATGTAGAAGTTCAGATTTTGAAAACTAAAGTGCTGAGGATTTGCTGCAGCATGAAGCAATTAACTAATTGGTCTATGCACTAAGTGAAACTCCAATAAAGGCTTTTAGGGTGGGTTTTTTCACTATTAGCTGTTAGGAGAAATATTTTAATGTTTAAAAAGAATATACTAACCTGAAATTCTTCCTGATATATAGAGTCATAAACTAAGTAGATCATAAAATCATAGAATCATTAAGGTTGGAGAAGATATTCAAGATCATCAAGTCCCACCTTTGACCAATCACCACCTTGTCAATTACACCACAGCACCAAGTGCCATATCAAGGCTTTCCTTGAACACTTCCAGGGATGGTGACACCACCACCTCCCTGGGCCAGCCTTTTCGGCCTGATGTTCAGCCTGAACCTTCCTTGATACAGCTTGAGGCCATGTCCTCTTGCCCCGTCACTTGCTGCCTGGGAGAAGAGACTGACCCCCACCTGCCTACAGCCTCCTTTCAGGGAGTTGCAGAAAATGATAAGGTGTCCCCTGAGCTGCTTTGTCTCCCAGATAAACACTCTCATCTCCCTCAGCTGCTCCTCATCTGACTTGTGCTCCAGGTGCTTCACCAGCTCTGTTTCCCTTTCTGGTCTAGTTCCAACATCTCAATGTCCTTCTTGTAGTGAGAGGTCCAAAACTGGACACAGGACTCAAGGCGTGACCTCACCACTGGCCAGTACAGAGGGACAATCACTGTCCTAGTCCTGCAGGGCATATTGTTGGCTCAAAAAATTTTGTCACCCATCATGAATCTGCATGTCATCCTTGCCAAGGAGCTATGCAAATCTTCTCTGTATTGTTCCAATTTTTGTGTATGTACTACCAAAGTGAAATATGGGATACTATCCCTACTTTCAGTGTCGGGGAGAACTTAAGCACAGAGACACTGTCCATTGTAAATAGCTATTAAAAAAGGATTGCTGCATGCACGTTTGCAACATGTTCCTATGTCCTTTTACTGATTCCAGTCCTTTTTTCTCTGGGAAACACCAAAAACCTTTTGAACAGGCAAAGAAACACAAAGTTAACCAGACTGAGATTATCTGGCCTACAAGACCATTTGAGTTTTGCTAAGATAAGAAATCAGCTCTATTTTTTTCTTCCCCTGGGAGACCTTTAACCAAAGAGGAAAGCTCACGCAGGCAGTAAAGGGCCATTCATGGATTCTGAAGCCAGAAAGGACCACTAGTACCATTTAATCTCTAGCCACGGGACCTGTATTGTTTGTTTCCCCTATGGGGTCCTTAGACAGGGGAAAGCTGATGGCCCAGTGGTGGCTGCCAGCCCTCTAGTCTGTTCCAGATGTTGCTGGGTGAGGAGCTGAGTGTAGCCGTGGTAAGGGTGCTGGATGTGAGTAGCCATGGTCAGACACTTGCAGGATGGGTAGTGGGCTTGAGGGTTAGGAAAAGGAGCGCGCCAACACCAGGAGCCACATTTCATGAGTGCCCACTTCCCCATCTCACTGCCCTCTCTCTAACTTCCTCTCCCCCCAGCTGCTCTAGCCCCTCAAATCTTCCTACAGGATACAAATAATCTCCTCAGCTCTATTCCTCTTCACTCACTTCTCCAGGTTTTACTCAGGCACCACCTTGACTCACCATAAAAACTTTGCCTAATGTCAAAGATTAGGTTTCTCCTCTGCATCCATTTTGGATGAGTTTTTCATCCTTCCAAAAATGCACAGGTTTTTTTCCCAGGGAGCATGGGCTGGCAGCTCCACTCCACAACACATTTTTGCTCCCTGTTCACAGCATTTCAGTGTGTTCAGACTTTTGCTGAATCCAGGCCACCCATCCAGGAGATTCAGTGCACTCTAACAGCTGATTCCTGATTGCTTTTCACAGCATCAACATTTTGCCCCCTTCATACTGCACCCAGAATTCAGATGATTTTCAAAAAAGGGTTAAAATGGCTTAGGACTAAGAGTCTTGCAGTGTCTTATTAGTAATGGCCCAGATAATTAATATCTTTCCATTAATGCACACATTTTGAGTGCTATGAGTCAAGTGGCTTTTAAATCATTTAATCTGTGCTCTATTAATTACATATAATGCAGGATTTTAAAACACAATGTCACGTGTAGTATGTCAAATGCCTCAGTGAAATTTGATTAGACAGCAACAGCTCAGCTACCTTTGTCAACCAGACCAATAATCTTATAAAAGAAAAACCTAAAGAAGATAATTTGACAAGAACTACTTTCTCTGAAACTACGTTGAATGATATAGCTTTATTTTTAGCACATAATTCCCTGTTGATAGAGTGCTGACTTTGTCCAGTTTTCTATTTTTTTTTCCTAAGATTAGAATCAGAATAACTGGTATATCATTTCCTGGGCCATTTTCTTTAAATGCTACGATTGCTTTGTCAAGTCAGCAGTTCCTTGGAATATCCTTCCTTTCCCAAGACTTGGTAAAGAAAATTAACTCTAGCGGTACAGAGACCTTCTTGACTAATTTTTTTTTAATTTTCAGGTAAGAGCAAGGTTTGAAATATTTGATTTTAGCAGAAGATGTGAACTATTCAGATGCATTAATTGTTAGGTATAATTCTCTTTAATCTTTTATTCCAGTTACTATTTAGTTTTATTTTTTTAAGAAATCTGATGGCCAATATTGCATTCATTTATTTCTGAAAGGAAGAAATGTAGGTATCAAGACCCCAGTGGGACCTCAAGGCAGATAAGTGGCTAAAACTCAGCTCTTGTTCTGACTTAAGGGTGGGAGTACTGGTTCATCTCATGCTGAGCCCATGAGGTGGCTGTATGCCTTATCTTTGGTAAGCATACCAGGAGAGTCTGCAAGGAGTGGTTTATTGATAAGAATGATGAATTAACATCTATGCTGGTTCTTTATCAGCCCCCTAGAAATGTTTTTCTGTCTACCTTTTCCTCATCATTACAACCTGTCATGGAACTCAGCAAAACATACTGTAGCAAGGAGCTTCCCTTTTCCTTTCTATCAGTGCTGTAACTTCATGCAATTCGAGAAGTCTTGAGGCCTAACAAGAACGGTGGATCTTCCCACAGCAGGGTGTGTCTGTAGGGTGATGCACCTGGAAAAAGCACTGCCTGTGGTAAGAATCAAAGTACCCTGAATAAGTCTGCCCAAGACAATCCCACAGCTTTTCTTGTATCTCATGGTTTACCAAGCATGAAAACAGATGTGGATGACTTGTTGCTTTGTAGTTTGTTTGTTTGTGTGTTTTCATCTGAGATTTTCACATTCTTGAAAGAGGTTTTTGTTTTCCTGGTCTTTGAAAACTCTTGAAAATGTGCAACCTAGAGGTTGAAAACCTACAGGCAAACACAGAAGTTGAAATTTCATTGTCTACAAAATCTGTTACACAAAGCTGGTGACTTTCTGGGTCTTACCCCCCTCAGATTTCGAGTCTGGTGCAACAGAAAAGTTCTAAACAATGAGTTCAGGATTATTTCAGACCAGATATTTCCAGGATACTACAAGTAGATAGCTGGGGAAAGCTGACACTGATGATTTTTTTTCCATCAACAGCCCCAGTCAGAGATAAGGTATCGTTCCGCACAGACCTGCGGGGTGAACTAAGGTAACAAAGGTCAAAATAATGGTACACAGATAATTAGTCACTACTTCTATGGAAAGATCTAACAAGAAGGCCATAAATGTAATAAATTTCTTTTCAGGATTATGAAAATCAGCACTGAAACTATTATTTAGAGGTGAACTGAAATGCCAGAATCAAAAATATTTGCTCTGTAATTATTATTGAAATGCTGAACCGTTCAGTGTGTTTCATTCAGTCTTTGATGGACTTGATTTAAAACTGACATTCATTATTTCCATTTCTTTTGGTTTAGCACACTTTGTTAGGAAGGACACTCAAGCAGTCCTTAATTACAGTAACATCTTCAATAAAACCCATCCATGGGTACCTAGATACCTATATATTATTCTTCAGTGCATACCACCCCTATAAAAACACAGTATAAAAAACCCCAAATAAAATCATGGAACAGCCATGTTAAAAAATGAGTTAGTTAACCAACATAATGAGGACCAGTTAGAAAAAATGCAGCTTCACTTCCCTTTATCTGTACTCTCTACATTGCAGGGGGCAGTTATTTCTTTGTTAAATCATGTCTTTGACCACAGTTCAAAAGGCAATATTCTACTGTCAGATGCAACTTGCAATTGAGGGATAGGTAAGGAACTTAACTAGGAAGCTTTGTGAATAGGGAATTGAATTTGCATCTAATTCACTCAGTGTACATGTTTACATGACCTTTAAAAAAGGGAATTAGAGCAGTTTTATCATGAGCTCTAGGCAATCTGACATAGTGAGTTGATTGAATCAAGAGGCTCAGGTACTTCTTACATGAGAGCTGAACTGAAAGAGAATTATTTTAATTTAAATGCAATTTCATATCAAATTCATAGCTGTGTTAGCATTATGAAATAATTGTAGCAGCACTGTAAATGACTGTCCAGAAGCTTCTAGGGCAACAACAATCACTTTAAGGCTGTCAGTTCAGCTGGGTCCCTTCTTGCTACCAAACAATGCAGGGAGAGTATTATGGAGATTTGATGTCAGAATGTGGCAAGTGATATTCAAGCAGACAGCTAATATTTACCGAGATCAAATGTATTATAACATTAAATTCTCAGAAGAATACCAAAGCTTGGTTAAATTACATAGAGGATCTAATTTCTAGACTCCTTTAATGCCAAACCTTCATTAGACTACAAGTATGCAAAGGACAATTTTGACTGTATGACCTATCCTAGGTTTAAGAGCCAAGCATCTCTTGTTCTGTGCAAGCACTACATGCCTCTATGGGTTTAGAGCACTGGGTTTTGAAATATGTAGAGAAAAGAGGTACTTTTCGAAACCAAGGATATTGAAGTTCTTATTTACTCTCCAAATGCTCAATAGCACACTTTTCAGGAGCACATCAAAACTTTGCCTCTTCACCCACATGGGTGTCAAGGATATGTGTCTCAGTATGCCTTACATTCCCAATGAGGGTAATACATTGCTTACCAAGGGGAAAGGGAGGGTGGGAAAAACAGAATGTAAACGTAGTTTCTGCCCGAAAGTCGTGAGTTAATACTCTTCTTCAGGTAGGCAGGTTTCTTCCAGTATAGCATGCCAAGTCAGTCCAGTTCGGAGACTAGGCTTTCTGGTTCTCTGCTGGGAGAAATAAAGGACATATGAGATAGTGAATAGTAACAGCAGAAAGATATCTATTGATGGTAATATCATCTAGGTTGTAGGATCTATTTTTAGGGTATTTTTTCTAATTCATTCCCATACTAGAGGAAAAGTTCCTTTTTCTTTTCAATTTTCTGAACCACATTAGCCATAAAATTTTTTGAAAGTCTTAGCAATTTACTTAATATTCATAATCCTGTTTAATTATAGCTACGTGTGATTTTCTATTCTTAGAAATCGGCTTTCCAGGTTATAATAATACAAAAGAAATGTAGTTTGCAAAAATATTGCAAAGACACATAGTGCTCAATTTTGATGAAGATGGGCACAGTCCAGGGACTGATTACGTCTCTATTATGCCTCGCAGATTGAGGAAATCAAATGGCCCTAGCATCTGGGTTTCAAGACAGTCTAAGTAACAACACAGATCTTATTGCCAGACTGCATACAGTCTTGCTGTGGATGAGCACAGCAGAAAGGTACTGCAGATACCCCATTTCTCCGTTATGTTCCTATTCTGTGTCTCACTTGAAAGGTCCAATAAGCATCTAATGTCCTTTTAGTTCTCAAAAATGGAAATATATTGCTTTTGGGTTATGATTAAAGTACCCTTCATAGTTTCTGCAATTTTTTAAAATGGAAAATGTTGATGTTTTTGTTAGAAAAACAAATTCATTGTTGTATCAGAGGAAGTGTGCTGTAGTTTAAGAGTTAAGCCGGAAGAGAAGAATGGAAATGTGAAGACCTCAGCCAGTGCTTCAGCTGTTTTTCAGAATGCAAACACATACATTCTGGTTGAAAATACAAGATTTTCCACTTATGACTTCAATTTATCATCTTTTTCTTTATAATTACTGCTTTTTTTTTGGTGAAAATTGCATTTTCAAATCAGTCCATAATACTATAAAGAGCACTTGCATGTCAGTCCTTCAGTGAATCTCTGATCATTTTCACCTGCTCATTTCTGCAATAAAAGCCCCTGACATGATTCATGGTGGGGGCATTTCAATGTAGCAGTGTCCACCTGAGATTTAAAGGAAGCTTTTGACATGTTTAAAGCTTTTCTTATTAGTTAAGGTGAGGGATAGGTTTCAGATCTGCCCCCCACCAGCCATAGAGGCCAGTAGGACATATATAAATATTTTTAGATGGATACAAAATTTATAGTGCATGCAGGAGAACATACAGACATTACACAACATGCATGACCAGGACAAGAAGCATTATGAATAATTGAAAAGCAGATTTGCTAGCTTCTGTGCTTTATCTTATCTGTACTTTTCCTACTAAATACTTCACAGTTCTGACCTTTCCAGCAAAATTTCATCATGTAAAATAATCTGAAATATATGTCTTCATTTGGTCACAAGCACATGCTGCTTCTGTACCCTCTCAGTGGTTATATGCTCTGGATGAAACAATAATCACAGCAAACACAGTAAACACAAAATCAGGATCACAGCCTTTCTTAAAAGAAAACGTATAAGAAATCATTACCATGATGAAGGTGTTGCTTTGTATAAATATTTTCATTTATAACTCTTCACTGTTTATGAACCTTACCAAGATGTTCTCCTCCCAGATGGTTTCTTCCAACACTCTGCTCCTGCAGGAAATGGTCAAGTCTCCATGCTCTGCTCTAGATCTCTGCCTCCCTAGCAGGGGAACAGAAATACCAGGAGATGAGTTGCCCCTGAGAGTTTCCCACACAGTAGATATGTAATCAAGGGTCTTTAAGAGATTTTCATCTCCTAGTTTGTGGATTTTCATTTATGGTGTAACAAACCTTGGCAGAAATCCTAAACAAGCTTACAGTCACTTGAATTGAGCCTTTCCTTGGTTTGATTTACTGTAAGGTCTGATGCAGGATGTTTACTCTTTTCCCTCCAGCTATTTCATCTTGGAGAACCACGCAGTGTTTCTCTGATTCTATGATGATAAAACCAATCCATCTATCAAGATGAGTCAGCAGACTTGGTCTGCTCACACCCCTCTCCCCACACACACACAGAACCAAAATGCCAACAAGCTGCATGTTAAACATATGTGCAGAACAGCTATGATAAGTTAGAACGATCATTAACTTATTCACTGTGCAATTCACATACATCTTGTACATGAGTTTACAAAATTGTTTTAATAACAATCATCTTTGACTACACAGTTGAAGATAGTTGGATCTCTTCCTGAAGGCACATTCTCACAGTAATATCCATGGCACATCCATTACAGACAATGCTGTTGGTTCTCATTAGCTAGGACAAACAAGGCAGTGAGTCACAATCTCCCTGCATAAAGGATCCCATTGTTTTAAACTGATAAACCAGAGATTCTGCTCTGTACTGGTGTAAACGTGACATTGATTAAAGCTTCCTGGGATGTTAGAGAGGCAGCATTTGAACGGATGTGGACTTGAGGTGTCAAGGAAATCTGCCACAAAGATACAGTCAGTTTGTATTTTCTCTGATACATGTTATTTAGCTTTTCTCATTGTTGGAAGAATCTATTCAATTTGCTGCAAGTATTTTCCAAAAGCATCGAAGAAAACTAGGCTTAAACTACATAGATTGTACAAAATATTTCTCAAGTTTGCCTAGTAAAATAAATCGTGTTAATACACTTTTCACTTAATAGTATATTTCTAGTACATGGCATTTTTTCCGAAAGTATGCTGAAGTGTATCTAATTTACTATGAGAAAGTATTCTTCCTCTTATGCTTTGGCTCTTGTTTTGTTGTTAAGTTTTGTAAAATCTTAGCTCTAACGGTGAAAGCCAAACACAGAAATATTTTTACCTGCACTTTGCCAGTAACATCAAAAGATGTGCTATTATCTCAACAGCAATTTGGACTGGTTATCAAATGATAATCTTGGAATGAGTGAGTATGATTTGTGACGGTACTTATCTTTTGTAGGTGTGGTTGGCATGTATTAAAAAGTTTTTTTTTCTTGCTGGATAGCATGCCAAAGACTTCAGGCAATAAGTAATTATTCCATGTAAAATATTTATTCTCTGCCAGTCATATGTCTTTCTCAAAGATCTGACTTTGCAGCAAGCATTTAAAACCATGTAAAAGCTTAAATATGAGGCCAGAATGAAACCTGATGTAAGCAACTACAATAGAAATATGTGTTGTGTGTGCTCAGTAGCTCTCTGTGAGTAGAGACCAGTCGTAATTCCTTTCTGCATTTATTTGGAATCTTAAGATCAGATTATGCAATATTGGGCACTCAATTTCTGTTCCAGCTCTGACCCAGCTAGGAACTCACTAGGTGAAGATTTCTGTGCGTTAGAGCTGCAAAATTAAACTTCTCTTTCTTTTAGTTCATTATATGCTGTAGGTTACTCCCCACCTGAAAATGTTTTCTGTATCTGAAGTGAAAGCTCCAGAATACATGCACAGTGTAAAGTCAGATTGACCATGGCAGTTCCCAGCAGAAGCTTCAGCTCATGGATTTGGCCCTGAGCTCCCGTGCAGCCACAACAACTCCTCCCTCCCAGCAGGGCACACGGTGCGCTGCCACATACTGGGAAGCCTAAACTGAACACATTAAAATAAACTCTGCTGGTTTGAACTTGCACTAATTTATTTAGAGATTTTTTTCTCAAATCTAGTGCTAGGTACTGAGCTCTTAATGTAAGACTTACTTCACCCTTCCAAAATCACACAAGAGACACAATCAACAGAGGAAATAGGGCAATAAATGTGGATGTAACAGTCTGTGTTATCTGCCTTTTCAAATAAAATATTCACTTCAATACTTACACGTCTAAACTATTAACATCCTCTTTTCCTGATTCTAATTTCAGCATCTAGATACAAAGCTGACTTTCTTTTGTCTAATTTCTTGAGAGAGTATGCAGACAGCTGCTGCTGCATTGGTGCTTGCCTGCAGGACTGGCAGGTGGTTGTACTTCTGAAAGGTTTCAGGGCACATTTCCCTCCTAAGAAATGTTGGAAGGCACAAACCTCTTCATAAGTACAATGAAGAATCAAAAGGAGAAGATTCAGGAGGTGAAATAAACTTCTGAAAGACAAAACAGTAAAGTAAACCATGGTTATCATTTCAGTAAGATCACATCGTTATCATTCAATAATGCATTTCATTGCATTTCATTGCAATGAAAAAGAACATCTAAGATTCATTTCTATTTATTACATTTTGCAGTAGGGAAATTTGTCAAATGTTAGTATAACTCCAGCTACTTCCAAGCATTACCTCTGGCATATGCCAGTGTGGCAGATAATTTAGACCCTTGTTTGTAACTTCAATAGCTTTTAGACCCCTCAGTGGTAGTTATAAAGGGAGTCTGACCAACAGTGAAATCTCTAGATAATTAGAAGCCAATCCTTGTCCTTATTGTACAACTAATCTCTTGTTACACATTCAATATGCTATTGCCTTTCAGCAAAGTTTTTATTCCAGTTCTGAAAAACCTTGCATAAATAATTCCCATTCATAACTATCATTGATGCCATTTATTTATTAAATCCTTCTACTTGGTAAGCACATAGTTTACTCTTTAAAGTCCCCAGAAATTCAGTATTTCTCAATGCAACTCTAGTGAAGACTGAACTCAGAAATCAAGTTAGCAGAAATGCTGGTGTAGGATTAATATGGTGAAAAACCCCACAACCATGGCTTATTTTCATAATTTGACAGGCAGGTATTATACTGATCATCTTTTTAAACTGATTCTATCTTGGAGATTACACTGATATGTTAATAGCAGCTTCTGATGTTAAGTTGATAATGTCATTTATGTATTGGCACAACACTGGTAGATTGACAAGACTTAAAATCTGTGACAAGACTCAGCAAGATTTAAAGAGGAACAGAAGGAGCTGAAAACATGATGAAAGAGAGGGATGTGAGCAGATCAGGCTGCATCCTTGGACTTATTGGAAGGATTTTCTGTTAACTTTTTTCTAATCATGCAACATTTACATGAAATTTAATCCTTGAACTTACTGCTTTGAAACTAGATAGCTGAACAATTTATATCTGCTGCTAAACTCTAGACTTTCAGTTTCCAACAACTTAAGCTATTCAGTATATTACTGCATTTAAATGTGGCAGGCCTGTACCTGCTCAGGAATACGAAGGACCTCCTGGATTTGTTTTTACAAGGAGAACATCCTGATTTTTTGTCAGTGTATGTGACATAATCATCATGAGATTGTCACCGTTGTTTAATTCTACAAGGAAATGACAGGTTCACAGATCATTCTAAATCTGATTTGGCCTGAAACCATGCTGTTATCTCTCACTTCTGATCACCTGGATGTGGAAATATTTCTGGGCTCCGAACAGTTTGAAAGGGATTACATGTGAACACAAAAAGCAATATTCAAAGGGGAAAGTTTCAGCCTGACTTTTAAAAGTGTTTGGCAAAGGACATCCAGTGAGTTTAAAGGGCTGGGAGTTCCAGACAGAAGGAACAGGGTATGCAAATATTCAATTAGCAGCAATATGAGGGCGAGACTTTGGAAGAAACAGAACAATTTAGAGATGAATCTCTGGGAGAATTGGCAGGAATATAGGTGACAAGGAAGTCTTATAAATCATGTCATGAAAAAAGCATGGAATGTTTGATAGCTAGGAACAAAAAACATATGAAAACAGTGCTTCACATTACCCAATTAGAAGCAAATGCAGTGAGAACATTTCAGGGTAATGCAAGGATCAGCTTACTTCTAGGCAAGGGTCCAGCTCACACATTTTAGAGCGGCTACTGTGGAAGCAAAGTGTGTATAAGAAAGTAGGCTTGAAGATGATTAAAATAACCAGGCCTGCTCATGATTGCATGGGATGAAGACAGTGTAATTAACTTGGCTAAAGGAGTGTCTTATCCTTGCGATATATGTAGGCTGATAAGAGGCTAAACAAGTGGAGGCAGCTGAAAATTGAATGAGATGGAATGGAGACTTCAAAACAGCTCCAAAAAAATTGACTCATTGTATTGCTGTAAGACATGTCCATTTGATCTGCAACATGGAAAGAGCATTCAGCCTGGTCTCCATCCTGAAACAATTTACATCATAGTGGCACTTGGGTACAAGTAGGACTTTCACAATGTAATTTTTTCTGTGTTCCAACTAAATATTAGTCTACCACAGATTAACATGCAAAAAAAAGCAAACTACAACAGAGAGATAGGCATAATGGAGACAGTGAAACCATGGTTAGAAGGGAGAAAGATGCAAAGTATACTTCCAGATCCTAGTATCGGAACAGAAATGAAAACTCAACATTGATCCACTAATATAATTTTTAGAAAAGTTATTAGAAGCAGATGTAAGGAAATCAAATTTTCCTTTTCCCTTCATCATCAATAATTCCTGAGTATATTGTTGCCGTTTCCCTTGGCTTTTCCAAATGAAATTTTACAACATGAGAAAAAGAATTCTAACTCTCAAGCTGACGCCTATAATTCTGAAGTAGTGAAGATTAGAAAGAATCTACAAATTAAAGAATGAAGACAATTGCAAATAGTTGAAGGAACAGATGAGGAAACGATAATTTAGGATACCCTGAATAACTTTGTTGTATGTCTGACTGTTCAACTACATGAAAGAGTTGGTCTAAGCAGAAATTTTTATTTTTCTTCATAATTTCTATCTAAAGTGGAAAAAAAAAAAAAAAGCACAAAAGACACATAAATGAAAAACCAGAAGCATTTATTTAACACATAGGAAAAGTTTTCATGTGATCTAGCATACAAGTTTCACCCTGGTCACTTGTACTGAACTTTTAAAGAAGCTGAGCATTCAAAGAAAGTCAAATCAGCTATCAGCTGACCCTCCACACAATGTTCTTACCAGGTGAAGTGCTCAAAAGTGTTATGAATTCTGAAGACCTGGAAATGGTAGCATGACCTTTCTCGTTGTTACCATAGTTCACAGCAATGTCTTTGAATATATCTGAAGAATTCTTTTAAATAGAAAAGCCTTACCAAACATCACATTATGGTAATAAAAATATCTATAGAAACAGTATATTTTGTTGTCCTTGGTATTTCAGTTAAAACTCCCAAGTAACAGTTATCTAAATTTAAAAATATATTTTTGAGAGGAAATTTTCAGTTCTTTCAATAATTACTTAATAAGCTATGGAAGAGTAATAGGTGGGTTTGACTCTGTGAGGACAATTGGACTATACCTCCTATTTTTGTTCTCATCATTGGCTACCTTCTTTCTAAGTGAGTATTTGGTGATTTTTCTTCAGAATGCTTGTATTCAATACAGCACTGATACGACAGGCTGAGAAAATGAAGAACGTTTCTTCTCAAAACAAGTCTGCAGTCCAGATCTCAAGGAACACTTTTATTTCATGATCCAGTATAGCTAATACTTAGAGTTTGTAATGTTGTATATGGGAAAATGAAACTACAGGGCCTATTTCTCTAAAAGAAATAGCTTCACTTTCTGGTTTTAAAACTGAAGTACAGTATTCTCCCTTAGAACCTGCGCTGGTTTTGGCTGAGGCAGAGTTAATTGTCTTCACAGCGGCTGCTATGGAGCTGTGTTTTGGATTTGTGCTGAACACAAAGTTGACACCATAGAGATGCTTTTGTTATTGCTGAGCAGGGCTTGCACAGAGCCAAGGCCTCTTCTGTTTTTTGTACTGCTACACTGGAGAGGAGATTGTGATCCCTGGTTTGTTCCTAGGTTTCAGCACCAAAAAGACTGTAGTGGGTTGATTCTGGATGGATGGGGACACCCACCCCAGCCTCTCTATCGCTCCCTTCTGCAACGGGACAGGAAGAGAAAATATAAAGAAGGGTGGGTTCATGAGCTGAGATAAGGACAGACAGAGACCACTCACTGTCACGGGCAAAATGGACTTGAATTAGAGATATTAACTTTATTTATTATTAATAGACTCAGAGCAGGATAATGAGAAGTAAAGTAAGACCTCAAAACCAGCTTTCCCTTACTCCTCCTTCCTTCCCAGCTCTACCTCCTCCCCCTGAGTGGCACAGGGAGACAGGGAAGGAGAGTTACAGGAAGTTCACCACATGATGTTTATGTCACTGCTCAGGGAGAGGAGTCCTTCCCCTGCTCCAGCATGGGGTCTCTCCATGATCTTCTCCAATGTGAGTCCATCCCACAGGCAACAAATTACTGCAATGTGGGTCACTCTTCGACAGAGTGCAGTTCTTCAGGAACAGGCTGCTCCAGCATGAGTCCCCCACAGCTTCATAAGTCCTACCAGGAGCCTGCTCCAGCATGGGTTTCCCATGGGTTCACAGGCTCCTCTCAGGCATCCACTTGCTCCAGGTGGGGCTTCTCCCCAGGCTGCAGGTGGATCTCTGCATCCCCATGGACCTTCGTGGGCAGCAGGACCACAGCTGCTTCACCATGGTCTGCACCAGGGGCCACAGGGCAATCTGGGCTCTGCTGCCAGGAGCAGCTCCTCCTCCTTCTCCACTGACCCTGACTCTGCAGATGCAGAGTTGTTTCTCTCACATGTTCTCACTCTGCTCTTCTCTGGACACAATTGCATCTGCGCAATAACTTTTTTCTTCTTCCTAAATATGTTATCACAGAGGCATTACCACCATTTCCAGTTGCCCCAGGCTTGGCTAGCAGCAGGTCCACCTTTGAGCTGGCTGGGATTGGTTCTGTCAGACATGGAGGAAGCTTCCAGCAGCTTCTTACAGAAGCCACCCCTGTAGCCCTCCTGCTACCAAAACCCAGGTGTACCAACCCAATACAGTGTACCGGCAGGCTGGGAGGAGACACAGCCAGGACAGGTGACCCAAAGCGACCAAAGGGATATTCCAGACCACAGGACATGCTCAGGATATAAAGCTAGGGAGAAGAAGGAAGAAGGGCTGGGGAGAGACATTCAATGTGATGGTGTTTGTCCTCCCAAGCGACCACTACATGTGATGGGGTCCTGCTCTCCTGGAGATGGCTGAACACCTGCCCGCCAGTGAGAAGTAGTGAATTAATTACTTGTTTTCCTTTACTTGTGTATGCAGCTTTTGCTTTCCCTAATAAACGGTCTCTATCTCAACCCATGAGTGTTCTGGCCTCTACCCTTCCACTTCTGTCCCCAATCCCTCTGGTGGGAGAGTGAGTGAGCAGCTGCCTGGGGCTTGACTGCTGGCTGGGGTTAAGCCATGACAGAACCATAATGCAGAAGAGTAACAATCAAAGTGATATCTTTGTTCTGGTAACAATAACACAGGCATTTCTCAGTCATAATGAGATGTGCTATTGGATAGATTAAAAACAGGGGAGTTCACACTACTGTCATAGACAACCATTCTGGAGTCAATTTCTCCAAGATACCAGCTCTTTCCATTTCAATAGTACTGCTCATGAGATGTTCAGCATTATCAACTACAAGGATTTTCAATGCTTGTCAAGATTCCTGACCATTAAAATCTATTATGAGTTATAAAACTTAGTTTTCTCTTTCAGAAACTTATTAATTTTAATCAAGATTGTGCATCATTCCCTTTTTCATGTTCCTTCTGGAACCAAACCAAGGGAAGGTCAGGAACCTTCCTTGGGCTTTGTTTCAGAATTTTTATGGCAGCTACTGAATTACTTGGAGCTTTAAAAGAGTCAGCTTTCCAAAGCTGAGAACAAATAAAGCCAAATCTATTGGGAAAAAGAACTGAAACAGAAAAATATGAATAATTAGAAACTGTTTAAGAATACTTTATTACATATCCAGAAGCCACAATCAATAAAGAAGGACAACTGCTCTGGTAATAAACCAACTTAGCTTAGAAAGAAAAATAAAGCCATTCTTAAAAATACTCATACATACAATATTTGTTTGTCTGTGTATGTGCATATAAACTTACCAATACATATAGAGTAAAATGGGGAAAAGGGATTGAATAGGCAACTGATAACGAGAGCAGAAGGACAAATATGAAATGAGTATCCAGAAAAGCTAAAATACAGCCAAAGGTGCTTTCTAATACACAAGTGATACTTCACCATGTTGAACAGAAATTACATAAACCTGGAATGTAGAGATGAGAATGAGACCATATAGTTTCATTCACTCACTGACTTGGGTACAAATTAAAAATATGCATTTTCATACAGTGAAACATATAAAGACACTCATCTCAGAATAACATAGGCTGCAGCAGCATCCCCTTTTATGGGGACAGTGTAGAGCCTACAGCAGAAGAACCTATTTCTCATTTTGACAGTGACCTCTGCTGCAATTAATTAAATCATTAATTATAATAAGGCAAAGTACTTCCTTTCCCTTATTACTATATTGTTAATGTATCAGGCATTATTGAAGTTTGAAATATGTCCAATCCTGGTACTCATAACTTAAAAGATGTATTTATAAATTGGAAAGTATTTGAAAAAGATCTATGGGACAGAGTAAAGCATCGGGCAACAGTGAATGGAGTTCTCTTTCTTTAGTGGAAAAGTGAAATGGCTAATGGACTGAAAAGCTATAGTTTACATGTTTATAGTCACAGTTGTAAACATTTGGTTTATACCTCGTTTGTATTCTATCTGCTCTTCCCCTTCCTTCAAAGAAAGTATAACATGCACTATACCATAGCATGAATAGTGCACACTTGTTCAACTACACAAGTCAGACTAAGGACAAGTTTCTTCCAGCTTTAACCTGTAACTGCAACATGAGCTTTGCTGGGGCTTAGGAATCATACTGAGAGAGAGGAGAACATCTTATCTGAGACTACACTGGAAATCCTCACCCAAGAACTGAGGTAATCACTCCTACTTATTGTCACCAGCTCTTTCAGCTAAAAATGGACTAACTGAGGAATTTTTTACATTCACACTGTGAAGAAAATCATGGAAATAGGCTAAAATAAACCTAACGAAGAGGGAAATAAAATTTTCAAGAATTTCCCCTAAAAAATGTTCAGCCTGGAGGAGGAGGGTAGCACAGGCTGGGAATGAGGACTCTGTATCAAGGGAGACCAAAATGCTGGAAATGCTGGTTACTATCACAAACTCCAAGCTGAAAACCCTAATCTAAAACATTATTACATCAATAATAGATTACTTTGATTACACCTAAAAAGTAGATTTTAAAATTCCCATCTCATTCTTAAAACCTTGCGCTCCTTGGAGAAGCAATTATTTTCTACATTCAGAAACCATCAGGCAAGCAATGGACTACTCTCTCTGAAAAATCACTCTATATAACTTGCACTATTGCTGTAAATGTTTGTAACTTTTCATTCCCTTCTAGGTTTAAAGAGTAAAAATTATACTAAAACCTTGAACTCAGGAATCACATGATTATTCCTGTGAAGAACTGAGGATCTTTACTTCTCAGCAAGGTCAATAAGAACTCAGAGTTGGAAACATCTAAGTGGCAAATAAAATTTTTGTGCTGTAGAAAGAGTGAGCGTCTGGAGCAAAAGATGCACGTTTAGCAAAAAAAAAAAGTTATTTCTGAAAAAAGATATAGAAACATTTGAATTTCACTGATGCGAAAAATTATAAGCAGTATCTAATTCACAGAGTTTTAAATTGAGTAAAAAGGAAAAGCAACAAAACCAACCTGCCAAAAAACCCCAAAAAAGCTTCAAAGAACAAAGGCCCCCCAAACCAAACTTAAATTATTTATTCCATTCTTAAATTTGTCTGGTTTTTTTCAATATTGATATAAACCTGTAGAACACTTCAGTATCATAGAAAGAACTTTTGAATGAAAAATTGTTTTATAAAAATGTATTTTATCAACTTTGCCTCTTCTATAAAATGTTTATGTTACTTAAGCTAACTTATAATAAGACTTTGAGAACTGTCTTCTTCCATGAATATTGGATTACAAACAGTGTACAAATTGGAAAAAAAATCTAGTAAATTATTTGTTTTCAAACCTTTAGTAATTAGTGTATTGATCTACATATGAATCTTTAATTGCATTTGACTACTGTCATTCTACTTCTTCTGCCTCTCTAGATGCTACTTACCACTTGCACAATAGAATATAATCCAGAAGAAGGAAACTTTGAAGATACTTCACCACGAGTTTTGTTGGCCTAATCAACTCATACGAAGGTGATCTGTAGATGCTAAATATTAGAAAAGAGTCTATTGGGATACTGAGGTTCAAGAGAAAGATACTTCGGGTGGATCTTATTCTGTACCTTTTCTTTCAGTCATTATGGAATGTAGGACTCCATGACTTTCATTATGGAATGTAGGACTCCAGGATACACACAGTGTAACACATCAGTTCCTGCCTGCACACCTAATGTTTTTTAATTATTTTCTCTTTAAGCTTGAGTCTGAAAAGCCTGTGAATATTGTCTGTTCTCAAAGTGGAGGCAGAGCAAGAGGAATGAGTGTCTTGCAGTTGAATTTCTTAAGTAGTTTCTAATTCAGAAATTACAGAATATTTTCAATTTCTATGAATATTGTTTTAAATCCAACATTCAACAGTATTTGAGAAGAATCTAGCATGTGATTGCAAGTACTCAAAACCTGGCTGATTTTTACAACCATTGAACCAAACAAATTCCCACCAGACATATTAGTCTGAGTCTTCATAACAATTTTCCTGTTTAAAAGAATACTAATTGACCTGGTACAATACAAAAAGTGCATCAGTCCTCTGAAACATCTTCAGTATCAGAACCCAAAAGTAACACTGTGCCCTTCTGAGTGAGGCAACAAGAAAATCAGATAGAGCCACAGACATTGCATTCAGATCTCCCAGAGTCATTCACAACACCCCCAGAGACAGAAGTCAGGAGTTGAGAACTTACCTGGTACTAACCTGTGATTCAGTTCGTATGAACAGAAATTCAAGGAACCAATTAACCTGTAACACAAAAAAAACTCAGAAACAAAACTTTTGTCAAGCAGTCTTCCAGGCAAACATGTAAGGATTTGGGAAGCGAGCTGTCAAGAAACTTAGCTGTTCAAGAAGTTTCCTATCAAAACCTATGTGGGATTAGAAATTTGCTAAAAGCAACACATTTTGACAAAATCACATTTTCTGATGGAAAATATTTTCATCGGGAGTTTTTCCACCTCTCCTTACTATTGTATTCATTCAACTTACTAATGCATATTTTTATACATACTCTGCAATGATCCTTTCTACAAGAAGACCATTCCCCATGACATTCTGATCCAAATCTGATATTCTTTACCAGATGCAGCTCAGTGTGCCACTACTGAGCTAATTCTTCTGCTCCGCCTCTTTCATTCATGCTCTTCTTCACATAATCATTTAGATGTCTGACCAGAACTTAATTAATTCTATAGCACCTTACTCCCAACTACATTATTTTCTGGAAGTCCAGAAACTTTCTTCATCATATGATAGATTCATAACTTCAAGGTTATATACTATGACATTTCTAATATCATTATTTTAATGAAACTGAGCTATGATATGGGATTTTTTTGGCTACCTTTCAATTAATTTAGTTTTCCTAAAAAAAAAAAAAATTCAAGACACCTCGAAAGAGCTATTTTTTATATTAAAATCATATTGAAGCAAAGAAGATTTCACTTGAATTGCCACATATTTTGTAGTACTCACACAGTTTGACATCTTTCCTTCTTTTTTCATCACTGAGTGTAAGTCCAAAAGATAAGTGGCTGAGATCATACCTTCTAATAATCTTCCATTATTTATTACTTAGGACTGCCATTTTGATGAATTAATCTCTAAACTGCATCCCTTGAATACACCTGAAATTCAGGCTTTAGTAGTTAAAATTTCTCTTGGAAGAGTAGGCTTGTCCAGGAGAATCTAGAAGAAAGGAGATTTAATGCTTGAGGATATTCATTTTTTGGGCAGACTGCTAGATAATGCTAACTGTGAATCTATGCTGGAGTCTGATGAAAAATGAAGTAACTAAGGGAACGCCAGGAGAAATTTGGAGAATTTTGGCAGAGATTATTTAAGTGTCTTTCTTTGTTGGCTAATGAAAAGTTCAGTATTTGAAAAATTGAGATAAAACTATAAATTCTAATTCTACTAATTGAAAATATTGCAAAATTTTTAGCACACACATTGAATCATAGGAGTTTGAAAGTGTTTAAATCCAGGCAGAAAAATATTTGATATTGCCAGCAGCTTACTTAGTTACACAACATAAGAAAAAGTGAAGTTCAGATAAAAAGACATTTATCTCATTTCTTGAAGGTAATATCCATTATCCCATGAGCTAGTCTTTGAAGTCAAGGGTGGCATCATCCTTTCCTGGACAGTTGCAGTCTAGAGAATGAGGCAATACTGACAGTGAATAACTGGAACAAACTCACTGATATTTTCAGCATTTCCCTCATTCTACTATGATATACTCCAACGAGGAAAATACCTCCCAACAAGCAGCAATTATATAAAACTTAGTGTTAGATAGATAGTTATCCTAGAGCTCACTCTATCATGGACTGTCTAAGCAGGGTAGGGTTATTTCTCCAAGGGGCAAGTTATGTGGATTCCAGTGGAGCTAACCAATCTTCATCAGAGAGCTATATCTTTCACAAATCTGGCTAAAACCAAAACTATTCGAAAGACATCAAAACTATTCAAAAGACATGGCTAGGAATGAGAGCATCAAGTCTATTTTATTCTCATGCTAACATTTTGAAGACCAACGAGTGCTCAGGAATAAGTGATGAAGTCAGATATGAATAAGGTGAAGTGTTATATCGTGTAGCTCACAAAATCAGAGCATTAGGCTGAAGGCTGAGCAATTACATAGGCTTGTTCAGGCTCCTGTCTTCAGTAGTTACATTTCATTCAGGCCAGATAAATTACATATTACATAATCAGGTACGAAAAATACCACCCAAGGCCCCTGAGGCGATGCAAACCTCTTTATGGACTATATGAATTTCCATGGAGAAGAAGCAGCAAAAGACCTACCCTGGACAAAGAAGATGTCACATGAAAATAGGTGATGGATAAATCATGGGAATATGTAATAGGAAATGATCATGGGCATTACCTGGAAACAGTAAAATGAGAAAGGTTTTAATGCTCTTTCCATCTCTTCTAATTCCAGTGAAATCAGGGTGCATGCATCTTCCTCTAACTGAAAACTATCTCATCAAAGAAGTCTCTAACCCCATCATTAAACTTCTTTTCACGAGATATAATTATTGCTATTAACAGTAATATTTTTGCTGTAATAGTCTGTTTTCTCTGAGCAGGCTATTCTCAGAGCATCTTTCCCCAGGTTTGCACATTCTATAAGGTCAACAAAATCAAGGGTATTCAGGAGATCTGCCTTTGTCATGACAGCTTATGAGGGAGATAACTTTTCCCCACTATGGAAAAGTCAACTTCATAGTTTCATGTCTTTTAGAATGGAAAAAGAAACTCAGGAAAATAAGCTTTCCTTAAGTAACCAGACTCCAGATGTTTAGCACATACATCCATGAGGGAGCATAACTTATGCAAGTGCCTGATCTTGTAAAAGGAATAAGGTGTTGTTGCAGGAAGAAGTGCTAGGCAGGGTTTCCCTGTCCATGGTCATGGCTGAGTACCAGTAAGTCCTTTTAGAATACTACCCTTTTGAAATTGTAGATTTTGATGGTATTTACACATTTATATATATATAGTCTTGAGTTTCTGAGTTCCTTAGGAAATGCATTGAGTGAAGAAGGACTGATGACAAATATTTCAGTCCTCTTAATTATTATTCTTCCATTGAAGTCAAGATGAAAACACACAAAGTAAAACAAAGATGGTTTGCCAGGACAGGCGGACAGTTCTTCCTTATTTACAATATATAAGACTCAGATTAAAATGCAAGCAGTATGAGAGCAAAGCTTTACTAATTATTCAATAATGGACAAAGTAACTCCAAAGTAGGTGGATTGTCCTGCATGTGAGACAAGATTTGTTTTGTCAGAAAGTACTTTCTTGCAGATGTGTCTGTGTTAACACTCTTACATACCTCTATAAACATTTTAAAAGTGCTTTGATCATTTCTCGTGGACAAACCTTAACCAGCACCTCTACCCTCTCGTACAATTTTGTGATCCTTGATACATTAATGTCTTGATGCTTAATTAATCAATATGGATCTCAGCTGTTAGAAACAAAAGGAATTTTACATCACCTCATTATGAAATATAAAAATCATCTTCCCCTGTATTCCTAGAAGTGAACTAGAAAAGCACATGTAAAGATCAGATGTAATTCAAACATGGGTAGATGTAGACATCGTCTAAATGAAAAAAGAAGGGAGGAAAACACTCTGCATTTGCTAACGTCTCTCACAAGGTTGATCATTACTATATGCAGCACTGAGAAGCTGAGCAAAGATCCCTTGGACTCTTTTCTTTCATTAGTGGTGGGAAAAAAAAAAAATCAGAAAACTTGTCATTTAATTTTGTTGATTGTTGAATAACTGTTGGTATGACCATCCAATCAAGCTGAGACATGGAAGATTCCCAGTAGCTGTTCACACAGAAAATGAAAACACAGTCAATAATTCTTCTGTAGCATGTCCCTAATATCAGGCTTCAAGCAGATCTCACTCAAAAACTCCAACTCAACCTCACTGCAATCAACATTTAACAATCAGAAAATCTGACAAAAGAAATGACCTTGCATGTCTGTGATTGGCTAAAAGATTGTTGCCAGCTGTGAAAGAAAGATGTGGTAGTTGCAATTCAAGAAGATAACCGTTTTCAGACTTTATTCCCATTGAATAACTCTGATGAAAACCAGTCATGACAGACCTCAAAAACTGAGGCTAACACAAAATTCTTTTAACTTTGGATTACTGAGATACATGTGTGGGAAAGCTTATGAGTGGATTTTTTTTTTTTATGGGTACACATCACATCCATTTATATGATTAAGGGCGGCAAATCTGATGCAGAATTAGCAATGCTAAACTCAGAAGATGTGACTTTCAGAAAAGGCAAGTATATGGACAGTAACAATGGTGGAAAAAGAAAGGAAAATGGAAGTGATGAGAGCAGCACCAGGTGAGAGCGGTGCCTAAAAATGGGTGTGAGGAACTGGCCATGGCAGTCAAAATCAACTGCAGCCATTGTAAAATAAATACAAAGTTTTGAAATGAGAAAAATGCTTAATCTCTCAAGGAAGCGTGTGAAATTAGATGCTATTGCAAGTAATAGGAACATGGTAAAATAACCATCAATGGAATAAAAAGTGCAGAGGGAAAAGCTTTAAATAAATATAAAGGCAATAAGGTAGAATTGTCTAACATTACATGATTGCCTGTAAAGAAGAGAAGGAGATGGTTGGCATAATAGTCTGCCCAGGTGATCATCCTTTCCAGAAGACTGATGAAATAGACTCCACTAAGCAATTCTCAGGGGCAAGTTTGTCAAGCTGTTACATGGGAAAGAGAAAGGTAAAGTCATCCAGAACTTTCCCCGTCCGGGTTAAAGCACTGTCTGGATTTGGGGGCTGAAACTACCATGTGTCTACAAAGTCAAAACTGCAAGCTGAGGCACTGATGTCTAACATCTCCTAGGAGAAAATTCACAAGGAAAAATAAATATATTAACCATATAGAAAATATGAAATTACAACTGAAATGAGAAGAGGGTTTCTTCTACTCATCAGATCTTCAAAATCAAAAGTAAAGACAAGAGGGTCATCTGAATTTTCAGGCTTTTCCTTCTTATATTAACTGTCTTACATATTCCTCTTTCTTGCTCTGTGGCACATTAACAGTGAACAATAACAGTGAATCTGGTGGTCAAGAAGCAATACCTTCTTGTGTGTGTTCTGAAATCAAAACACTTTTAAAACTCCTGATTTCTGGTAGTTTTTCTTGTTAAAGAATTCTTTTTTCCAAACTTTCACTTTGGATGACATTTACCCCACAAATATTCTGTTGGATTAACTAAATTTAGGAATGAAGTGGTATGTGAAAAGGGGTTTACTAGTATTACTTAATAGTGATTAATTACTTCAGTGTTAGGAGAACTGATTGAGATAACAGGCATTTAGGTCTCTGTGGCATTAACAAAGCAGCTTTTACAAGGGACTAGCTTGAAATAGATTCAAATAAACATGATAAAAAATTTATTCCACTAAAAATAATGTCCTAAGTAAGAGACACACCTTGAGATTTGGGGTATAATTTATCTAAGTATCCCTTAGAGATCCTTTCTTCTCTGCAAGGCAAATGAAAAATCACAGTATCACTTAATGCTTTTTCTTACCTATAAAATATTTTATTGTAAGTTAGGTAGCATGTAATATATAGTGTAGTTTGGTTCACATGGTAGTGACTATTCTGTTCTTTTCAAATTGCAAAGACTCATTACCATGAAGGTAATGAAACATAAGCAGCTAGATGAGACTCCAAAACTGACGGATCCATATTCTTTCCCTTTCCAGAGTCAACAGGAATTTTCTCAGCAACATCAGCAAGAAGTAGATAAATGGTGATCAGATTTTCCATGACATTAAATGGATGTCTTAATGAGAATGAAGCCAATCTGAAAGCAGAGCTTAGAGAACATGTCAGCAAAAGTAGAACTTTCATGGGGGGAATTTCCCTTGTCTTCAGCATAGAAAGTATTATTAGCATAATTCCTCAAGTGCACACTAGCTAAGATACCTGTGAGTTATTTATTAATAGCTAAAGGAATTATTTGGCATCCAGCTGTCACCCTGATTTTTTCAGCCTTCTCTTCTGTTTCACAGTTTCATGTTTTGGGTGCTTTCTCATGCTCCGGTCTGTAAACACTGCCAAATGTTTATCATAACTTCAAGGTAGTTTTCATTCCTGTTCTTAGAGATATGGACAGCTGATGGACAGTTGTCCGGACCAACGAGATGGGGAGAGGTGTCAACCTTCTCCCCCAGTCCCTGGCCTTTGTAGAGATACTATATATTTGAGTCAAACTTTCAAATAGAGTTTTAGTTCATGCCTTCTGATCAAAGTGTGTGTGTTTGTGTGTGAGTGACAGATTGTGTCATCCAGCATCAAATATAATTCTTGAAAAGGACTAACAGCAGAATATATTTGTTAACTAGAGACGCGCCTAAACTTTGCCAAGAGAAATACTGAACTACATGCGCACTTATTGAAGGAGATTGTGCCTTTTTTAAATTGAAGTCCGTGTTTATATAATTTCCTTTTTCATCTTGTCATATTTCTCTAAATTTAGATTGATAATAGTAGCAACAGGAATAAGGTAGATTAAACTAAAGAAGAGTTCTGCCTGTTACACCATTCAAAGCTTACATCTTTCTGCAGCACTTTCTTTATACAGTGATAGAAGACCACCCTTGTGATACCCCAAAACCTTGACATTTTATATTTTGTTCATGTTCTTTAGTTTAATGAGGTGATAAATTAACAAGCTTCTCAAGGAGTGAGAGACTGTCAGTGCTTGAAACTGAGGTTCTCTGTTTATTCATAGGCCAGATATAAATGGCAACAGGCACCATGCAAAAATGTCTGACAGTAATCATGAAGTTGGTCTGAGGGAACAAGACCAAGTAAAGTGGTGGTTATTAATGTAACTCCTTGCTGCTCCACATTTGGGACCCTTTCCTGAGCTGAGAAGGTCAATGTTATCGACCCATGGTCAAGTATACAGAATCCAGACGGGGAAATCAAAGATAAGAATTGACTTGTAGTCTGTTCTCTCATAAACCTCCTCTCTTCTAATTGATTTTCCATATGGAAAAATAATAAAAAAGAGAGTGAAAACCGATATCTGTGACATAGTAATTCATGAGAAAGCTATGGTATGGTAAAATTGCTCAGGCAGAGTAGTCTCTTGAGCACCCTGAGCAGAAGCGTGCTGCACTGCTATTTAGATCCTCTCCTTTTGGCTGCCTCTCAAGACAGACGGCTTCTCAATCACGCTGTAGGCTATTTATCTGGGCAGACGTGGTAGGGAATTAATCTACCTGGCGTGCTTGGATATGCAGTGTCCCATGAGCTCTTAAGGGTACCCTCCAGCCTGTCTGAGCCCATACTTCCAAGATTACTGTCTAGTTCTGATGATGATTTTGACTCCTGGAATGGCCATCAAAAGCAACACAGAGAGTCTCTTGGAGTTCATCACTACCTATGATGAAGAACCTTGGGACTTTCATGTGAGCTAATGCAAGTATCAAGATCTATTATGCATAATATAGCAAAGAAAAACAACATACTTAGGAAGTTTCACGAGATTTATCCTGTCTTTTAGATACTGGAAAACTGCCTTAAAAACTTCTGAAGCTGCATCACTGATGTCAAAGGTCAATATTTTCAAATGATGTTCTTACAAAATCAAATCAAATAGGATATTTATTTTACTGTGACATCCAACTTTTTTAAAAGTTATTTTCCAAGTCTACTGACAGTCAATAGCATTTTGCATGTAACTGCTCTTTTGCTGGTGAAGAAAGGAATTCTGTATACACAAAAAATATATATTCTTTTTACTTCCTTGTTAACATTTGTTTATTCCTTAAAAATTAGTAGTCATTTTAGCTGTATGTGAAAGAGATAGCCACACAGTGATGGCAATTTGTCTTGCATTATTCTGAATCTTAAAATGAAAAATAAGAGAATATTTTGGACAATAGCAGTCACGTGGACATTTTTGCAAGACTGGGAATAGACATACTATTTAAGATATTGCTAAGACATTATAGGAGAGAAAAGGAGGCGAAATTACAATTATGTCTTTTAATATAAAGTTATAACTCTTTCAGCCCTGTTTTATTCTGCAAACACTGTAATTTACTGTACTGATTGTCTACTAATCAGGTGTTGTTATTGCAGTGTTCTCTTTTACCAGGACACTTTAGTGTTAAAAATTATAAAAGATGTCAGTCAGTTCTGAGTGTACTGCAATTATTTTTATGGCTGATAAACTGAATGAATAACTCCCTGTGTGCAACATAGGCAGAGCAGGTTTGAACAGTCCTTGGTTTGCTTTTGATTTACATGCCTATACAACAATGTGCAACTCCTAAAAAATATGGTATTACTGCACAATAAAACAATTGGATTAGAAGTGATTCTACTGAATATTTTTGCTTTCTTTCACATAATATTGCAGTTTCAAAAATATATACACATACTCAGTCAAACCCTGTGTGCACTAAAATACAGTTACTAATGTTTCTTTTTTAAGATAAACTGATGAGATTGCAAAGATTCTTGGCAAGAAAAAAAATAGGGTATGTGTTGTGATTGGTCTCAAGGTCATTAACAACAACATGGGCAGATAACTTTTAGCTGGCACCTAAATCTCTAAAAGTAAAGATAAAGAATCCTTGAATGACAAGAGGCAACTTTTCCTTTCCTGAATCAGGATTATCCTACAGAGCTTCAAGAAAACCCCACAGTAAAGGTAAGGAAGAAACAGTTTTAGTGCAACATCCCTTAATTATACTCAGATGTTTACCAAGAAATGTAGCTATATCATCTGCATGGCAGAGAAGAACAGAGATTTTATTCCTCTGTCTGTTATCAATTAAATCATCAAAACAATTATCATTTGAATTACAATGTATCATTTCACTTTT
Source organism: Donacobius atricapilla (assembly GCA_013397315.1). Taxonomy (NCBI): domain Eukaryota; kingdom Metazoa; phylum Chordata; class Aves; order Passeriformes; family Mimidae; genus Donacobius; species Donacobius atricapilla. Next base: position 135,577 of record WBMY01011137.1, read on the forward strand.
AGAATGTATGGGGAGGAGGCAATCTATGAAGCAGAAATCTGTTAACCATCAAAGCAACAAAGAAACATTAAAGTTCAATGGACAGTTTGTTCATGTTTTAATCTAGGGGCTTTTTAAAAAAAATGGAAACCATGTTCACACGGTCTAAGTAACACTTGAGTCAAGAAAGCCTTTGAGATTCAATCCAGTGAGACAGTCATTTTTTTTTCTCTTTTCCCCCTCCCTTTCTTTTCCCTCTCCGCTACNTGTATTCCTTTGGAAAATGGTTGCAACTCGGAACTGATTCCTATTAATGCTAAGATTCTGTTATCTTCCACTATGCATGTGGTACACCTTCTCAGTGTTATTTATTATGCTATCTATGCTTCAAATATTCACCTGACCTAAGAAAAGGGATATATTTCAATCCTTTTTATGATACATATATCTTGAATAAATTAATGAAATGGCAGGTAAGTAGTTTCCTTATTGTTTTTAAAATGAAAGAAATGTAAAGCCAGCCAAGACACACTTTTTAAAAGAAAACAGAGATCTTTTCTTATGGGAAATATGTTGGTATCAAAAATTAAAATCTTCAACAAATAATCCATATGAGATGTTAGATACTATCCCCAGGTGCTTCTGTTTTTTCTACTAGCAGTTATTTTCAGAAATTATTCCCGATAAAATATTAATATTTTTCTCTTGCTGTGAAATTTGAAACCTTTTTTCCTTCTAAAATTAAGCAACAAGTATGCCACTGTTCTTTCTGATGCAATCCCTACCTGGGACAAAGGGTCATATTCATAAAAAGCTTTCTGTGGCCCAGGCATTTTAATACTTTCCTTTTAGAGCTGAAAATAAAGACACACGATTTTATTAGAGATGCACAAAATGTCATAATTACCTAGTCACAGAGATTAGTGTCTTCTTGAGGAAACCTTTAAGCAGGGATGGATCTTTCCCCCAGGTTCAAATGCAGGGTTTGGAAAGAGCCCTCTGCCTGTGCTTCCAGGATGTGTGCTGATATGCAGTCTGGTTGCACAATTAGCATCTGAATTTAAACTGAGCTTTGTTTAAACTTTATACCTATAATTTTGGCATTTTGTACAGAAGGACAAAACAGCCTGGAAAGGAGAATCATTCTCCAGATAGCAAATGCAATCTGCCTCCTGTCAACTGTCCATTTCCATCAGATTAGCCTGCCTTTTCCACGTTTAGAGGTCCAGTTCAAATGTTTTACATGGGCATAACAATTATAAGGAGAGTCATGAGCTTAGAAAAATAACTGCCATGGGATTTATTACTGCATTTTCTCTCAAAATTTAAGTGTATACTACATTAAGTGCAGTCCAGGCAGTTTGTGTATATTTGCTGTCTCTTCACTGCATGTAAACACGGATTTGTGAATTCAGCTATCATTTCACAGCAGTATCTAAGTGCCTGGAATTAACAACAGTGATACAACGTCTGTATTAACAAAAGAGATAAACTTTTGTTTTGAAATTGCTTGTCCCTTACAGACACAGATGTATTGCAGAGCTTGGGAATTTGTTTGCTTTGAGAGCTCACAGCTTTCCACTTGTGCTGCACTGCTGAGCAGAGTAATATCTTTGATGCCAGAAAGGCACAGCAGCCTTCCAATGCTCACCTCTCCCTAAAATGATCCAAGGACCATTTTACTTTGGGACCTACTTTCTGACCTTTCAGGTACCTTGTACCTACACTTACCTTGCCCCCCTAGAAAGTGACAGTGGTTTGTCACGAATCAAGTATTACATGCACCATCTACTTTGCTCAGTAAAATGTCTCAGGAAGAGTTGCCACATGAGATTGAAAGGAATTTATTGTTTTACTGATTGGAAATGGTGCATGTGTGGGTTGTGGAGGTAATGTGCTGCTGAGACAAGTGCGTATTCCAGCTGGCTCAAAGGCTAGACATGCCTCCTAACTTTTATGCTCCTTAACATTTAAATGTGCCAAAAGAAGCTCCTGGGCATCCTGAGGAGCAGGCCCAGTCCTTTGCCTGCTGACAGCATGTCTAAACCTGAACTTGGTCCTATTTTGAACATACTGGGAGCTTGAGAGCACATCTTGAGACTTAGCTTTTAAATCAAGCTTTCCACAGACTGCCAGCTGCAAAGCCCTGGATGATAAGTTTACTGGCAAGTTTTGTGTTTCTTTGCTGAACTCAAAGCCTCAGGGTGGTAAGACAGCAGTGTGGATTTTTGGCCCTTTCATCCTAAGTATTAATTGATCTTCCAGGAGCTTGCGCAAGATATGCCATCACAGCTCCATGAAGGATCATAAAAAATACTGTCTGTGCTACATGATAGATATATGTATTTTTCTGAGATACAGCATGAGCCCCAGCTCTTCATCATGAATATTTAATTCCTGTTTACTTCAGCTATTTTGTCTTTTTTTTATTTACCACTCAAACTCTGAATAGCTGCTTCATTTATATACGCACTAGAAGTACTTTTATAAGAAGCACCAAGTTACTGGAACTATTTTCACTGAAACTACAGAGTAATCAAATTATTGCAGCACTTAAAATCAGTCTCATGGGGTAACTACTCAGAGTTATGAATGTGATCTTTTGCTTCTGCACATGCTCTGCAGTGATGACTTGAAAAACACTGATGAATATACCTGCTGTAAAGTCATTCCCTGGAATATTTAACATACAAAATTTAACATATTTAACAAACTGTGCTTTATTAATTTAAAAAATGCCTTCTATCTCACTTCATAGCACAGACATGGCAAAATTCAGACTTTGGAAAACTGGAAAGCAAAGAGTTAAATGACATTAGGCCCTGCAGCCTAGTTGTGCCCTCTGGAAGTTGCACATTGCTGGGAAATCCCCAGGGCCTTTTTGGCTTCTCCTGTATGAGGTGTATGTGCAGAGACAGAAGGATAGGATGGAGCAGTGCAGCAGGATGGGCTGTAAGAGGTGCCTGGGCAGCAGCTGTATCTCTGGGTGTGTGTGAATCCCTGTCAGTGACTCCTGCATGCACCATCAAAGGGAAGAGGTACTGATGCATCTGAGAAGAGCCTGTGTACCTAATTCCTGCTCTGTCATGTGTACATTAGTAGTGGTAGAGTACTGAGATCATCAGCAGTTAGATGGGAGATATGCGTGGTCTGTGGGTTTACAGACTGGCAAGTCAAAGAAAAATGTTAGACTGAGTCATCTGCAGAAGGATGAAGGCACTGAAGACACAAAAAAACCCCTTTTTTTCAAAAATTGTTGGTGTGATGATCTTTTTATGCAGCTGAGTAAGTGCTTGAGAGGAGGACAGATGGAGGCAAATAAAAACTTGAACTCCCCAGGTTTCAAAATTTTAAACTGAGAGACCTGCACATACACTCCCCGCTTTTCAGAAACAGGATTTGCCACACCTATTTCTCAGAAAGGAAACAAAATACCTCTAAGCAACCCTAAATCAGTTTAAAAACCCTTTTTCTGGTTTGCATTGTTTTTCTCACTGGATCTATTTAAGTTACTTTTTGTTTGATTTTAATGAAAGAGAATTTTTTCTATCAGAAAATGCATAATCATTTTGTGCAATTTTTTCTTTTTGAGCTTTACGACAGGGAGAAAGCTTTAGCCACCTGAATGATCTAGTGTATTTGTCTTGTCCTCTGGGCACTCTGACATACCCCGTGCAATTTTATGTCCTCTCATCATTTTACCTTCCACTCTATCCATTTTGCTTTTCTTCTCATTGAGGCATTTTGGAATATATAAGCACCCCAAAAAATCCTAAATAGGAATGTGATGCATACATATAGGGTGAAACACTTCCAGCTTCAAACACACACACACACACACACACACACACAAGATGTTCTCCATTCCTCTAGAACTTCAACTCCTTTAGGAGGAAGACCCATGTAGGTAGCTCTCCCATCTGGCTAATACTATGCCATGTCCAGCTTGTCTAAGAAATTCTCCCCCAGCTTACAGGTTAGTTCAATTTTCACGGAAATTGCTGAAGGACAGAGTTGCTGGCTTTTTCATTAATCTTTTTGGCCACTACATCTGATTGTAAATCAGGCATAGCTGTGCAAGGCAGTTCTTCTCAAACAAACATGCTGCTTTGCCAAATACTCAATTGTACTGAAACTCAACTCTTTCTTCCTCAAAAATAAAAGAAAAAACAACAAAAAAAAAATTGAGGAAGCATGTAGTGATTGAGACAAACACAAAGTGACCGAGGTCACTTAGGACATAATTGCAGCTCCAGTGTGATCTTGATATCTACATGCACAAAAAAAGCTCTGCTGAGAGTTATTCTTTTTAAACGAATGTCAATTTATTTTTTTTTTAACCCCTTGATTCCAAAGACAGATAAATCTTTGGAAATTCTGAATCAAGTAGCACAATGCTTGAAGCACTAAATGTATCCAGTGGTCCTATTACAGACATCTGAACTACAGTCCAGTTGAAAAATGTGCGTAAGATTTAGGGGCACATAGATAAGTTAGAGAAAAACCTACTTAGAATTCTAGCTCTAACATAACTCCCATGTTTCTATAAAGAGTGAAACAACTACAAAAGTGAAAAAACCTACCTCTAACAGCTGAAGTTCCTGCATATCAAATTTGTAATACATCATGTCATAATCATATGTGATGCTCAGCATGACAAATAAAGACAGATTACCTGTCCAGAGCAGCTTATAAAGTCCTGATGTTTTAAACGCTTTCATAGGGTGTGGTGTTTACGCTATGAAGAGTGCCATTAACTGCACTGTAACTACTTCTGGAATAAAGCAGTGTCATTGACTTCAATGAGACTACTCATGGTAATAAGCACTGTGCTCAGTGCTGTCTGGAGACTACTATTATTGCTAGTTACATGCACTTCATGTGGCAGTAGCCTCTAGAAGACAAGTCAAGGACCTGGGCTCCACTGGGTTAATCATTATGGTGCTCAGAGTTAAGAACGAGAATAATATGGATAGTGAAGAGTGGAAAACTAGGATGAGAGTGAGAAGAATAGGAAACAAGTGTCTCAGCATTGTTACTTGGCAAGTTGCTGCATATATTTCAGACTTACAGTTTTTAAAAGCTAATAATAATGGCTTTGTTTAATCAGAGCTGCATTCAACAGAAAAGTTATTTACATATTTTAAAAGACTCTGAAGGGCTCCTCCTATCCTGGCTCATTTAGCCCTCTTCCTGCCCTTTTTCCCCCACTGTGACTTTTGAAAGCAGGATCCACAGCAATATGTGCTTCTATAGGAAGAAAAATTAAAAAGACTTACATTTTGTTGTGGTTGTGGTAAAAAAACTATACATAGACCTTTTTCTTTGACTCCATTGTTTGAAACTTTGCTAGTTTCTTTTTTTTTTTTTTTTCTCTCACTTCCTCTTACTTGTTTTTTAGAGTGTGAGAGAGGTTAAATGCTTTCAGCATTTGATCAGTCACCAACTGAGAGTACCCTGGAAATCAATGTTTTCTATAACTTGAATTTTGTGACTATGTGCACATGAATGTGTGAATATGACCATATGAGTAATTGCTAGGAATGTGCATGTGTGTTGTGGTAGTTATTTTACTCCATTCATGGGCTTTTCAAAGGAGAAAACATTAAATTGATCTACAGGGAAAAAAAATAAAGAAAATCCCCTTAAAAACTAATTTCCTAGACCAAATACCAGAATATTTTAGGGGAGGGGGAGTAGGGAGATTAACACTGCTGTAGCAGTTACAATTTTTTTTTTTTTTTTAAGCATAATTCTATACAAATACATGCAGTGTGGGAGGAAGGAAGGACTTGTGGTTTTGGCACTTGACTGGTAAGCTCACAAGAGCTAGATTCTGTTTCCAGCTGTGCCACAGACTGTTCATAGATGCTATCACAGTGAAAATAATAAATAATAATAGTTAGGAGCACTTCTGCAAATTTTTATCATCTTTCTTTTCTTGTAAAAAGGGAATAAGAACAGTACTTCCCTCTTAGTGCATGATTTTAATGCGCTGGTGTGGTAAGAAGACTGAAGATGCCCAATCTGGTGCTGTGCAGGATCCTCTGATACCTGGAGTAGCACATGGCATGTGAGCTCTGGTGCTTTGGCCAGCCCAGGTGGCTGTGTCTGAGGGAGGGCTCACTTGGCTCTAGTGATGAGACACAATCTTAGTGTAGGATGACATCACTGACTAAACAGCATTATCACAATGGAAATTAATTTCTGAGGGGGTTCATTCAAGTAATAATGTTTCTTTCTGGAATTTTAAAGATGACAATAGTGATAGGAGATACCAAAATGTATGTTAAAGTGCTCAATTCAGTATTTTTAGCTAAAAAGTATTTTCTGTGCAACAAAATCAGTGGGGGCTCTGATGTCTCATGCTTCCTCCAGCTACCTGTCTGGGTTTCTGCACCCTGATTCCAAGTGAACATACAAGCTACAGATGAAGAAAATTCCTTCTTCTTGAAGGGAAGGGTAGGGGTTTATTATAACGTTGTGGTTAACCCAGAAGGCAGCTGAAACCAGGACAAATAATTATCACAAAGAAAAGCTTTGGGAATGATGATAGTCATCTACTACTGCACCATTAAACTTAAAAAGTTTTTTGGTAATCAACACGAAAGGTTTAATTATCATAAAAACTTCTCTCTGGACTAGCTTTCCTTCCATTAAAGTACATTATTTTTGAAAAAAGAACGCTGTTTTCCCACTGATTTTAGAGAATTTTAGAGTCAACAATGACTGACTTTGAAATTTCTGCCCCAAAGGTCCCCGTCTATGGGACTCTCCATGGACTGCTACTTTCCACTTTACCTTCAGTAAAACACTTTGTTCTAAATTTTCTCCTGCCTTTCTCTCTTAGCAGAGCATCTTCATTAACAAAACACTGTTTTATAAATGGTAGTGATGAAAAAAGTGCCAAGTGGATTTTCTAGTGAACCAAATCTCTGAAGAAAAATGAAATTGTAATAAAAAAAGTATCCCCACTACATTCCTGACAATGAAGTTGACTTTTCTTTCCTTTGGGAACAAATGCTTCCTCAGCATTTGGAGCTTGTAATTCCCCTGCATTTATAATCTTGTTTAATTTAATTTATTTTCTCTTTGTTGGTTTGTTGGGTGTGGTTTTTTGTTGTTGTTGTTGTTTGTTTGTTTGTCAGAGATTGATGTAGAATAACTCCCTTTTTTGATTTCTGTTTGCTATAGGATATTGTCCACAGAGTCCACCAAAACATCCTTAAAAATCAAGTGTTTAAATAATCTTGACTCTGGACTCTCATGTGTAACTTTAACTACTTAAATAGCTGTAATGCTAATATTTTTACCATTACTATTCCTTTTCATAGATGATAAGTTCACACAAAATCACTATGATACTTGCTTTCCTGCATAAGTTAGACCATACAGCTCTAGCCAACTTATTTCTGCATAAGCCTTAAGGATTTATCCTAGAATTGAGATATTCCTCTTGATAAGATATTGAGCCTTGACTTAAAGATCCCTAATTACAGAAAATTTAACACATCCCTTGAAAATACAATTCACAGGATGATTAACTGTTATAAATATGTCTGATTGAACTTTGCTAGTTACAGCATGTTTTTTATTTATTATTCTAAAGTCAGGTCTTAATAACCTAATGTACCTTATAACAGCAACTTTCTCTTAGGAAAAAAAAGAAAAAGACAAAGCTGCCTTACTGCCAAGTACACTGTTTATTGAGGAAGGTGGCATTCTGCAACAAGATTAGAACCCAAATTTAGCCTTATTGGTTGTTTTAGACGTGCGTATTTCTGACAGATAATTCAAGTCCAAGTCTACTGTCTTGTGGTCTGAGAAAAGTTATAATAGGACATACCTGGCAGAGCAGAAGTAGGTGAGGGACTAAGATGGGGAAGAGAAGCGATTTAATGTTCATTTTTGAAGTTACATGTTTTTGAGTGCATACTATTTAGTGCTCTCTCATTTTGCATTTAATTTGTATAGTTTAACTTCAATCAATTGGCATGGGAATGGTGGTCAGGGCTGAAAAGAGAATGGAACTGATTCATATTCACCATAGATCTAACATGCTGAGCAGTGTCTGGTCTTTGATTTTGTAAAGACTCCTCAAGATATTTGATATTAGGCTACAAGTCACGGAATGTACTGTTGTAACTTGTACAAGATCCTAAATTATTTTGAACTGGCTTGTGTTCAGTTCTTGTGATTTTTTAGGCTTCCTTTTTTCTAATGTGCATAAATTATTCTTCCCAATCCCATTAATGTTAAATATGCTTGCTGAGTTGTCTTCCAAGAACCTTTTATTTAAATAGAGTCTACCTGAGATAAATGACTTTTTTTTTGTTGTTTTAAACTTACAACACCTGAATAAAAGACCTTTGGGGCTTGCTGTCTTTATATTATGATTTATTTGTTGATGTCAAAAGATTGCACTGTGTAGCAGGTCTACTTTTCTCCCTCGTGTACTAATACAGCTACTATTATCTGTCTTCTTATTGAGAAATCCTCCCCAATAGAGCTGAGAGCAGAACCCTGAGCAGTTTCCCGCCTACCTCTTTATACCCTGGTGCCTGTAAAAACATCTCAGGAAGCCTCAGTTTCATTGGGATGACTTGTAAGAACTGAGGGAACTGCTAGGAGTTCCAGTGCTTACTCCTACATCAACACTGCTGGGAACTGGAGACACATCAACGTTCCATCCATTCCCACCCACCCTTAACTCTACTGTTTTTCAGGGAATTTGCCCCTGCAAAAACCTTGGTCCTGTCTCTGCACACCTATGATATTTTATGTAAGCTAGAGATTGTAAGAGCATGCCACGGTTGCTGGCCAACATCAGTCACTCCAGACCCCGCAGAGCAGCAGTGTGGGACTGGGTAAAATCAACCATCCATGTCAGTGGAATGGGGAGCTACAAGTTCTCTTCTCCTCACACATGAAACAAACCGGTTCCTTTCCAATGAGAAACAAATCCTTCCCTGACAGTGGCCCATGGATTTTCACTTGTATGTCCTTGATTCCCAGAGAAAGCAAATATAAAGGCATCACTCACTAGTCATTATTCTATTTTACTCTTTCAAAATTCCTTTTCTATCATTTGCTTTTGCCTCAATGAGGATACTCTGTGAGCTTCAGGATCCAGGTTTTTGCAACTATCATCATTTTAGGACCACATTTAGTTAGCTCAATGCTGATGATAACAGAAAGTTTGAAGTTTCTAAATATGCAACTTCTTTGATAGACCTTAAATACAAGCTATGCATGTGGTGTTCTGAATACATGTTAATCCTATAGCTGAGCAGGTTTGTTTTAACAAATCTGAATTAACATGATGCACCTTTTATGTAGATCAGAGATGAGAGACTTTGTGGGAGAAGGTGGATTTAAGAAATACTTTTGTCAAATGGGCAACCAGTTACAAAGAAAATGTTTTATCATGTATATCTGCATATTGAAATAATACAGAAAGGAAAGCTCTTAAGATAGAGAAAACAGAATACTATGGAATTTGAGAAAGTAAAAACCTTTAAGCCAAAATTCTCAAAGGTTCATTTGTTCAGCAAAAAAAACTGGACATGATCTAAACTCAGACGAGAACAGTCCTATAGCATATTTGCTAGTGGTGACACATGCCAGTTCAAAGGGGTGTGTTGCTGCAGCAGGATGCTCTGAGGAGTGGGGATAACAACTCGACCAATGCCTGATTTGCAAAGCTATCAGTGGTGAATGGAGTGTCATGCTGCTTTTGGTGTTGAACAATGCTGAAACCAGCCTGACTCATCAATCCTGATAGTGAGATAAGATAGATAAGACCTGGTAAAACACTAGGAAAAAGGACCAAACAGGTGATACTACTGATAACTTATCTAAAACTGCTGAGCTGACACAGCTGGCCTGGAGACATATGACAGTCATATATAAAAGCCCCGTCCCAAATTTTAACACCAGGGTCTTCTGATGTATCCTTTCTTTGGGCAGATGTGTGGAGATTTGCCCCTTGACTGGGGATCCCCTGCAAGGTTATTCCTTGAGGCTGTGCAAAAGAGATGCGCCCACTGTCATTAGTATGAGTGAGTAGAACATCAATCTCTACTTAACAATTTGGTTTGCTAGCTTTAATAAAATTGCTTTAATACAATTTCTTTTAATATAATTTCTTCAATATTGTTTCATATTGCACTATATTATAATAGTTGCTATAGCTCCTATACTCTGTAGTAAATAATTCTGATTAAGATCTTTTTGTCTAATCATTATTATAACAAACCATATATATTTATAAAAATATATCTGGTTTGCCATTCTTAATTCTGTAGGTCAAAGTTGTATAAATGTACAATTACACCTGTATAATCTTTTACACATAATTAATTGACAAAGTCTGGGGCTAAGATTGGATTCAGCCACACATTGGTTCCTTTCTGAGAAGGAGCTTAGAAAGCAAGGGGGTCCATTCTGCACCTCTTAACTCAATGCAAGGGCTTCTTTAATAAACTGTCTGAAGCTCCCTCTCTGCCTGCAACAATTGCACAACACAAAACTGTGAAATACCACTAGCTCCCACAACAATATCCACTACTGAGGCTGAAAGTTACTGGAAAATGAGACAAAGGGTCTGTGAAGCCCTAGAGCTCTTTTTCCCACCTCTAAGTCAGAACAAGATTATTTATTATTTCATAATTACTGTTTTTATGTCTGTGGTAGTGTCAAATGTCTCAGACAAAAAGATTTGTAAATATAACTCTTACTGAACTGTAACAGTAGATCACTATTATTGTCTTGTAGTTGGCTGCCCAACCTATAATACCCAATGTATACACATATAACCATAGCATGTGTTGAATTGAAATGGACTGATAAGGGTGAAGTTCAATACCCTGCTCCTCACAGAACTACCTAAAACTAAACTGTATGACTAAGAGCATTGTCCAGATGCCCCTTGAACTCTCTCAGGCTTGGTGCCATGCCCACCTTCCTGGAGAGCCTGTTCTAGTGACCGATCAACCTCTTGGTGACCTTTTCCTAATGTCTAGTCTGAACTTTCCCTGACTCAACTTCACTCCATTTCCTCGTGTCCCATCACTGGCCACCAGAGAGAGGGGATCAGCACCTCCCACTACAGTGTTCACACTTTCAAGTATGACTCCACACTGTGACTTTCTGGCTTTCTTCACTATGGCTTTACTACCACAGGGCCTCCTAAGTAACCTTAGTCCCCACTGTGGGAGGAAGTGAGCTGTGATTGATGCCAGGAAATCACCTTTAGACACCATGCTGGACTCAGTTACTCCAGACCTGGGCCACTTAGGAAACGGTTGCCATCTCTCACCCATAAACTACTCCCTGAGTCCCACATCCACCCTGTCTCTGTGTGAGGCTTTAGTCTTGTGGCTCTAGGTCGTAAGAAGTTTTATCAGGTACCTTATCAGATAATTGAGTATAGTCTTTTGTAAGAGTTACATCAGGTAATATTTACAAATGCATGTAATCCCCAAAAGGAATTTGTCTCCACCTGAAGCAGCTGGTATCAAAGAACCTGCTATCAGGAAATAATTTCCTTTAAGAATATGTAAGCTGTTTCACTCTAAGGGTACTTAATATCATAAAATAAGGGTCTCTTAGAGAACTGGGAAGGAAGGAGAGAGTGAAATGGAAAATTTGAGCAGATGCAAGTTATTAATTTTAGGAGACACTTTTCATGCTGTCCCTACACATCTGAAAGAATGTAGGTGTGGAGAACTCAATGCTCTTTCACCTAGAAGACTAGATTAGAAGTTAAATCCTTAAATTATCATTAAAAATTTATAATATATTTCACTACAAGGTGAAGATGCAATATACAAGCTGTAAACTATAATCTTGTCTATTTCTAATGTACGCATTAAAATACACTTTGACTCTTTTTTTCCCCTCTCGAGTGACTGTATAAATTACACAGCAGTAAAGGTATTGTCTTGATTTTTTTTAATCTTCATGTATGTGATTTTCCACTAAATGTTCCTTCTTTAGGTAAAGGAAGAAACTTGGCTGCCTTTTACCCACAGCTAAACCATTAAAGTCTACAATTCTTTTATTGGCTGAAGATGTTTCTTCATCTTCTTGATACATTCTCTCATTGGATAAGAAGAGCTGAGTCTCCACATAAAGAGACAGAGAAGGACTGGATGAACAGCGTGCAGGATTGTTTTTTTCTTATTGGTCATTGGTAAGTTTTCTGCCATTAGTTAAGAAAAAAGAGATGGAAAAGTTCTCCTAAATCATCCAGTCCAGCTCCTCCTCTGTGCTACACTTCATATTCCCCATGCTACACTTCATATTTTTGCCCAGAAAAAAATATAAAGGGTTTGCATTTGTTCCCATATAAGCTTATTTCATACCACTGTTTCATGCTTTAACTTCCACTCAGGGAATCCTAAATAATTTCTGTCCATCCTTTCCATTGTGTTTGCCAGATATTTGTAGGGTGTTATGTTTTCCCCCAAGCCACTGTGTTGCCAGTTTTTGTCTCCATGGTATAGTAGGGCTGTTAGACCCATCTACAGTTACGGCTGCCATTCCTTCTTGTTAGTATTGCTCTGTGGTGATATGCCGACCTTTAACCATTTGGACAGAATTTGTAGTCTTTACATGAATGTCTTGAGCTTATATTTTGGAGAGTATAGAACAGCACAAGTCAGCCTTCCCTAAAACTGGAATTAAAGGGGAAAAGAGAGAAAAAAATACACTCTTTTCTCTTGAGAAGCTGTAACAGACACATGCCTTGCGGTACACACTTGACTTTCAGTTTTTGGGTAAGACGACCCCTAGAACCAAGCCTATCCTTTTTGTCAACTCCTGACAACCCTGTCAAACTATGCAATTTCAAGGGAAAAAAAAGATCACTACTTACACAGGTTTAAAAGGCCCTTCTTATGTTGATTACATTCTTCAAAATTTCTACCTTAATTCAGCATGCTCAACAACAACGGAACTCTTACAAAACCTTGCCTCTCCTTGAGTGGCTGAGCTTACTTTCAGAGAGCATAAAAGGTAGAAAAAGCCTCTATACTTTTTGTCCCAGCTGTTCATCCTTTGGTGGGCCTGGATATCATGCATGAGAGCAGGAAATAAGGCTCTTGTGTGTTCTCAGCGTTCCCTTTCTTTGACATTTGTGGGAGGTAAAGGGGCATGGCCTAGATAATGCTGAAAGATGGGGAAGGTGGGAAGTGCTAAGAGTAGAAAAAGGAAGTGGTATGAGCCCCAAGAGCCTCATGCTTAAGGAGTGTGGAGCAAGGATCATGGACAAACAGAAGTGTCAAGCAGTGGATGGAGGAGAGGATAAGATATAGGGGAAGCAGGAGCTGTGACAGGCAAGCAGAAGACCAGAACAGAGATCAGACAAGCAGAGGTAAACATGAACCAGTATGTGAGTACGAAAAAAATACACTGTTGACAGATCATACAGCCACAGGCTGTACCATCATGAATATTCACAAAGGCACCAAGCTAAAAATGCACTGGCATTTCCTACCACTTGAATGCTTGATTTTGCAATCTGAACATTCTTTTAACATAAATTTTTTAATGTAACTCTCTGTAGATATATAATCCAGAGTTATGTATTTAGATTGTGTTGTGTACATATAATCATGCTTAGCTTCTTTGTATGGAAATGCAATGATACAACTTGCTTCAGGCTCAAGCCTTGAGCTCTTTTCACGTGTCCATAGCCTCAGTCTTATTTGATCAGCATGAAATCACTCTGTCATTCTTCTCTGAATTCCTTCTAAATTACTAAGGAGGTGCCCAAGACTGAATATAATAATTTGTTCATGGTCAGATCAGAGCTACAGGGAAATAATGTTACACTGTATGTCTTGCATAGTTGATACTTCCGTCAGCTACACTCTTTTGCTTCTATACTACACTACAAATTCAAATCTAATTACATGTTCTGCATCATACCTCTGTTTCATTAGTGCTTCTCTGCTGGCTTCTTGGTGCTGCTATGCATGCTTCTATATAGAAAACAATCCTCTCTGTGCGAAGGCGGGATGGGATGGAAGTAAACAGAAGAACACAAATAATAATTCAGATGAAGCTGTAGAAGTTGATCTACTATTCCAGAAGTTGTTCTACTGGTTGACTCTACTAGTAGTTCCACCACTCTCCAAGTCATAAAGGATGTCTAGAGGATTAAAAAAAACTAGTTTGGCTTAAAGAGAAATTCAATCTTCTGTAAAGATTATAAAAAATACTCTTCCATTTTTTTTTCAGTGTGTATCTATCCAAAACGGTCCATCTCCTACACAAATAAATAAAAAGATAACAGCAGTGACAATAAGCTAGGAGGTATACAAATCTGAAGTGGAGAACAAAAGAACTCAGAAGAAAATGGGCCAAGGCAGTTGAAAAGAAGAATATGTTAGGAATATTGAGGGCAAACAGAATCAAAATGACTGTGTTGATTGATTACTAAAAAATTTGACCAGTGGAGAAAGAGCAAAAGTGCTAAATAAGTGTCTATGGTTTATGTTTGAGGGGAAAAATATGTGATAGTATTATGTATTAACTGAAACTTTCCACTTTAAGAGTGAGGAAGAGTGATGATAAACAGAGCTACCAGAATTAGTCATTTTAAAACCAGCAAGTCCAAATAACATGTATATAATAACAAATTCTAAAGAGCTGGCTAGGAAACATTGGGAAAAAACGAGCAGTCTAAAATATAGCTAATACTGTACTAAAAAGTCAGAGAACTCCTGAGTCTTTGCAACCATCAGTTAGCTTGGCCTATTGCTTATAATGCCCTTAACAATTTCTTGAGTGGGATATAAAAGTTACACATTTTAGATGGTGCAGAGACTGAAAGAAAGATAAATAACACAGAATACAGGCTGTTGGTACAGAATGACCTAGTAAGCTAGTTGTGGTGAACCAAAATGTTTCAGGATGGGAAAATGCAATGTTGTGAACACAAGAACAAGGAAAGTAATCCATAAAGAATTGAGGTCATGGTCTGAAATAGTCTTAGATGGTTGAGTTGGATAGTCAGCCTAATATGAGTTGTAAGAGTGATGTTATAGACAAAAAGCCATTTTGGAAATCTTTGTTTGCCAAAGTTAAATTACCACTGCACTAGAGTTACTGTGCCCAGTTCTGCTGCTCATGATTTAGCAGAGAGAAAAAGAGTTCAGGGTTCACAGAGTAGTAAGATATATGGGAGGACACAAAGAATTTGATTTGATATAAATAAATGTATATATATATGTTATCATATATATATATATATATATATATGAGAACAAAATTTGATAATGAAGGGTTTCTCAGTCTAGCAGACATAACACAATCTAATGGCTGGAAGGAGAAGCTAAACAAATTCCATAAGAAATATGGAAATATTTTTAACATTAGAACAAAGTGCCAAGGGTTGTGGTATAGCTTCTATCACAGGAATTACTTTTATCAGGGTTGGATGCCTTACTAAACCACAGCTGTTGGAGATGAAACAAGAATTAAATCAGAAAAAATACTTAAGCCTGTATTGCTGTTGTATATTAGATAATTACTTATTTAATGCTGTTCTTAAATTCCAGGAATATTTTACTCGGGATGCACAAATCTGAATATTTCCAAGTTTAACATTTATATGTGATTTTTGCTTTTGTGCCTCTGACTGCAAAACTGGTGATAGAGAATATTTGTATTCTTGTGACAACTCTGAAATGTAATAATTAAGACACCCTAATATACAGGCATGAATCAGGCATTTATTTCTTATGGACTGTCCCATACTTTAGGAGGCTTGGTGAGGGCTGAAAGTTTGAAATCAAGTTGTTGTTGTTCGATTTTGAGCACACACCTCTAGAGTTTCTGAGTTTTAAGCCCTGATTGCTACCTCTTGAAGTTTCATGGTTGTTTTTCTGCATTTAAAATGTTTTTCTTTTCTTTATATGAAACGATACTGGTGGAACTTCCAGTAGTTCAGCAAAACTGATGAAACTAAGCTTATCTGTAAATTTTAGCCCATAGGTACTCCTGTGATGAAAATGCCCATAATTATACAGGAAGTACATTCACATAAACAAGAACATGGAAAATGTATTGAGAAAGATTTCCATTTACTCTTTGTTTGAGGCATAACAATATTAGCTATGACGATTATAGGCAAACTCAAATATTATTCTCTTAATAAGCACATATACATAATTTGATACCCAGTAAATGCCAGCATGAACACTTTCAGAGTCTCTAACACAATGCTATGCCTATCAGACAGGCACATCACGGTGCCCTCTGTGAAACCCTGATCAGTTATGTCTTTTTGTGAGATGAAAAGTCTCTCAGTGTCTCATTCTTGTCTCTGTAGCAACTCTTTGTATCTTATAGATCCTATTAAACACAAACAAACAAATATAAATGAGAGTAAGTCTAACCAATTCTCTATCCAGTTCAAGTCTGACTATTCAGTTAAATCAGGCACAAGCTAAAACACTAGTGGCACCAGTGTTCTCTAATTGACAAATGCAGGAATGTTCATATCAGCAGGACACCACAAATGTGCCTGTTTCATGGCACTTCTAGGAAACAAGTGTAAAACAGGAGGGTGATGACCCACTGAAAATAATCTATGTGAAACATACACATCAAACCAGTTATTCAACATGCTGTTGCCATTTTCTTTGACATTGGGTGCTGCATAGCCCTTATAACCCTGAGCACTCCTGAGTGCAGGTATCTGTTCCTCCCCTCTGAAAGGCTGTGTGCAAACCCTGCTGGGGTGGGGCACCATATATAGACACTGCAACTTGAAAATGGTGGCAGCTGCTGAGCTGGCATCACACTTGAGATGAGTGTCCAGAAGCAATTTATCAGCCTTTTGTTCTTCATACTTAAATATGTTTTAAGATACTGTGATTGTACCCCAGCATATGTGCCCCAGATGCTTTTGGGTCGTGGTTGTAACACAGTTTAGAAGCATGTTCAAACACCCCTCATTTCTACATGTAAAAGGTGGGGACCACCAGCTGCAGGGCTGCTGCTTTCCTTTGCAGAGGCAGAGCCCGAGATGATGGTGCTGAGGTTTGTGTTTTTCTCCCTGTCTTCAGAGGAATGTAGCACATGTCTACTGACCAAGGATTTTGCAAGTCCAGGCCCTCCTGCACCAACACCACTGGCCAGTTTGCTGTAAATCCTGACCAAAAAATCCACACATCATAACTCTGTCTCTTGTGAAGGCCTTTACAAATTCATTCCAGGATCCCGTAGTAAATGGGGAGGTCCAATTTTTGCTTATGAGAAACCCAAGGCAGAGACCTAAACTTAGTCCTTTTACTCCCAGACCCAGGTTATCGCTCTCCCAGCGTGGGGGGAAGTCCAGAAACACACAAGCCTTCACCAATTCCTACTCAGAAGCTGATGAGTGCTGGGTGGAACTGGCCACACAGCGGGTGTGGCCACGGCACCGACACAAAAGAAGCTGATTCAGCTCATTCCCAGATAATTTTCACTGTCTTTCCCTGCTGGAATTTGTGGGAGGGCTAGAGCAGCAACAGCAGCATCAGATCTTCCCCCAGCTCCTCGGGTTGCCGGGTGGTAACTCCTGCACCGGTGGGGGTGGTTTGGGGAGCTCCGCAGGAAGGATCGGTGCTGGAGCTGTGTCGGGGAAGGTGGCCTCCCCTCATGCTAGGGTTACTCAGCTCTTTCACAACACTCCTAATGGTCTCACCTCCCGAGACTGGAGCAAGGCTTGCAGCTACTCAGTGACCAGTCTAAATAGCAGTCTTGCAGAACCACAAATTAGATTAGAGCAGGCTCTGAAATGCTGACAGGTGTGTGCCTATGGTCTCCATGATTGCCCCTGACCATTCAGGGAATAAGCAACCGTGAAAAATAATGTTTGGGAAAAATCAGTGCCACAATCCTTACTGTTCATCCCCAAGTCAAGCGACCAGTTTTCAAGCTCTCTTCCACTCAAGACTTAAGAAATCTGCAGGCAGCTGTGTGAGAGTCATATGTGAGAAGAAAAGCCACATGAAAGCTGAAGTTAGGGATAGATGGTACATAGCATGCATATGAAGATGCATTTGAGTGATTAATAAAGAAAGATTAAGTCAAAAGGATGAGAGTTAGAAGAAGCCAGTGATTACAATAGCTCTATACTCTTAGTGCTGAAAATAGATTTGATGAGCTCTGAACTTTTTTCTGTGAATTGAGAGAAGTTATAGCAGCACTGTGAATAAAGTAGGTAAAAACATCGCATTAAAATTAAACGTGAAGAAGAAGTGTTAACCAGTCTAATAACAAAGTCCAGTATTTTGTGAGGTTGCTTTCTGAGGCAGGTAGTAGGGGACACACTTCATGCAGTTCTTTTTTTTCGGTTCTGGTTCTTTTGTACAGCTGTACAGCTGAGTCTGCAAGCACAGATCATGCTGTGCTTACAGACTCAGCTGCCTTGTTTTCTTTTTTATTCTAGTGGATGAACTGCATTAAATAAGCCCAAATAATAATGCCTTTGCCTATCTATTGCTTGTTCATGTAGGCAACTGCTGAAGTTGCTAAGGAATTGTTATATGACTCTGAAGAAGAGATTATTTACACGCTCATAGACAGAAGTAGGTCTGAAGGAATGTTATTATTAAATGGTGATTGGCATGATGGCTAAATTCAGTAATACTGTGTTAGAGAACACATCTTTATGTTCCTAGATAGTCCTACAGTGACCATATAGACCTTTGTAGTTGACAACTTTCTCAGTTCAAAAAGTTTGCAATTATTAGAGAAGCAAAGCTTCAGTATATGAAAGACCTGTCAGTCCAGTCTAGCAGGAGTAAATGCATTAAATTATTTATGAGTAAACTCTGCTTCCTTCTAAAACAGGGGTGTGAGAATTGTTCCCAGAGGGAGTTTGTTTTCTAATTCCAATTCTACTTCAGTTAACATAAGTATATTGTCTCACATAAAACAGTAATTTACTGTATTTATTGCCTTCATTGTTTTTAAGGAGCTGTAGCTTAGCCTTTTGTTTTGCTTTAAGCAGGTTGTGAGACAAAATATGCTTTTTAATGTCAAAGAGCTGGTAAAACACACATGTTTAAAATAACAATTTATATTTGACATTCAAACAATTCAATTTTTTTAAAAGTTTCTTAAGATATTTGCCCAGACAAACAAATAAAAGCAGGAGGATGAAAAGGAATGTGCCACTGAAGGTGCCATTGTGCCAGCATGTCACACTCTTCAATGACCAGGCATCTGTATCTGTTATCCATTTTGTCCTTCGTGATCTGCTCTCCATTCACGTCAGTGTACACAAACACCTTTTGGGCAGCTCCTCAGTGCTCAGCCATTCCAGGAACCTCATCCTCAAGAGAAATGGAGATGCTGAGTATCTTTGATCTGCTTTCAAATTGGAACAAAACTAACATCTATACTTTCTAGAAAACCACTAAGAACTAAAAACATGCATTCAGTCAGCACCACTCAAACCCCCATTGTTGAGCATAGGTCTGAGACTGACTGGCTTATAGCTGCTATAGGGATGGCACGGGCTAGGGATGAAACCTGGTGGTACAGAGATGTGCTTGTGGGTTTTGTGCCATCCACAGCTGAAGTTTCATGCTGTGGCACATTTCTGTTAGAAATCAGATGTTGAAGGGAGATGGTCTATAAGCAGTGGGAACAGCTGGGTTGTCATCCTCCCGGCAGCTTGGGTCAGCTGTGTTGGACCTCTTCAGAGTGGGATCCACAAACGCTGACCACCACCACAAGACAAGGTGGCAATCTGCTGACACTGGTGCACAAATAGGCGCTCTGCCTGTGCAGCACCTCATATCCCTGTGTGACAGGAGTAGGTGCTGTCTCCACCAAACAGGGATCATCCCTGTGAGTGCCCCAAGCTGCTGCAGACCTGCTCTTGCTGCAGAATGGTGATGCTCTGGCTGACTTCTTTCTTCCTCTCTTGGCTGCCCCCTGGGAACCTGCCTGATGCAGGTGTCTGGGCTTAGAAGTTCTCATGGTGACAACAGCTGTGCAAATCTTACATTTGGCACTTTCAGAGGACTAAATTGCTTCAACTTGCTTTGGTTTGAATGCAAAGAAAGATGTTCAAGGTGCTGTCAAAAGTTAGTTATCATGTTAGAGGAATGGTTTCTTCTGCTGTTCAATATTCCTCTTAGTTCCACTCCCTATCTGTCATATTCAAGATTAAGTGTGAAGCATAATAGCCACTAACTTACTTAGGGCCTGCAGATTTGTCTTGTCTCGGGAATAGTTATTAGCTTGGTTTCATTTGAAAATTATAACTTGGTGTCTCAGCAGGCAGAATTTTCTCATTAAAGCCCAAGTAATAATAGTCAGTATAGAAAAAAAGTGACTCTTTAATATTTAGTGATATTGCTGCCCACACTCGTGACAGAAACTACAACTAATGACTGATTCTTTCTTACCATTAGAAAGGAAATCCTTTATTTTTAGGGCCTCTAGTAAATTATACTAGTGTGGCTCTTGCCATGAAAACTCTGAGAATGAAGTATGCTGTGCTTATTTCAGTAATTTTCAAAAATTTTTTCAAAGAAAAAAAAGAAGAAAAGAAAAAAAAAATCCTAAGGCAGAGAACAGTTTTCCACAGAGAGTGAAAAATTATTTTGAAATATTGTGTATTGACAAATAAGCCTAAATTAAAAAAAAAAATCAATCTCTAGGGCCTTGCTTGGACAGATATTTTATGTTTATATTAGTTATATGTGAAGTCAGTATTTGCACTAAGAGTGGACATGAAGTAAGAAAAACACTTTAATTTAAAAGTGAACAGAATAACCTTTGACAAAGTGTATCTGTACTTCAAAAAGTATTTAAATGAATGATTGTAATGGGTTAAAATTCACAACTGGGCAGAAACACCAAAAAATGTAGTGGTTATCACATTTGCTGAATTTGTTTTGTGAAACGTAGTGTGGGGATCTAACTTTCATTTTAGTGGAATAGGATTAAAAGAAAAGCAAAACAGGCTCTACTTAAAATAGAAACAGTTCGATTTATTAACATACACTAAGGGGTAAACAAAAACCCAACAACCATGAAACCTTTTTAAAGACACCCCCCTCCTCCCTAGCAACAATCTACTTTTCCACGAAACAATGTAAAGAGACACAACGTCAGAACCCTTAAGTCAGTAGCACTTATAAAAATAGTCTCTCATTCAGTCTTTTGAGAGAGACAAGTCCCTCCTGATTCTTCTGGTAACTTTCCACAAGAGACACAGTCTGTTTGTGGCTTCCAGTTCCCACAAACGCAGCCCGCCTGACACTGCATCTGTGAGCTTGCCAAATGCAGCCTTTCCTATGGCTGCATAAGGGTTGTGGACTTAAAACACGGGGTTTCACCTTTTAAAGATGCACAGCTTCACAATAAAGGACTTCTTATTCTTCATTGGTGACANCCGCTGGCAGCTGCCGAGGCTCAGAGACCCGGCTCGGCTTGGCTCCCACAGCGCCAGCCTCGGCACAGCCGCCCCCAGCCCGACTCCTGGGGCTGGCGGGGCCCTGAGCCCGGGGCCCTCCCAGCCTGGCCGCCCTGGCACCTCGGCCGAGGTCCGTCGAAAAAGAGAAGGAATCTCCCAAGATTCCTGTATTTAAGCAGTGTGTCCCCAGGGGTGTACACTTTTTACCTGATTGGCCAACTTGGCTGTCAGTTCCAAAGCAGATTACCGATTGGTTTTTCTACCATTCATGCCAAACCAATACAATGATGAAAGGCATAGAAAGATATACTGAAATTATACAGGATAATGCATGAAGGAAACTTCATTTGCTTGCTTTAAGGGAGAGAAGGAAACTACAGTCTGCAAGTCCATACATAGAGGAGAGGGTCTCATTTGAATAATATAGGTCAATAAACTAAACTGAGCTAAACTAAACTAAACTAAAATGAAGTAGAACTGGAAGTTATACTAAATCAGGTCAGGGACATTTTCAAGAGTGATAGTATTTAAACACTAGAACAACTTACCTAGGAGTGCAGTGAATCCTTCAACATTGGACATGTTTAAATCAAGACAGACACCTTCAGAAAGATATACTATCTTCACACAGCAGTTATCGCCTGGCACAGCCAGTATTGAGTGTTTGATGGCTAGAAAGACAAAACAAAGCTTATAATGGTTTCTTCTGGCTTTAAGCTCTATTTTTTGGAGATGCACTTTCCCTATTTCTGACATTTATTTAGCAAGTATCATTATGGTTACATGACATATGTAGGCAAAGATCAGACTGAAATTTAAAGAAGAGAGGTGGGGAGATTGTGATTAGTCATGTAACTGTGTGTATATTCATATCACACAAATAACAAACCCAGTTGCCTCTTGGCTGGGCTTCTTCAGTAGCTAGGGATGAAAAGAGAGAAACTCTTTCCAATGGCAGCTGATGGTAGTCATCACTCTCTACTGCCCACACAGCTGGTTCTGGAGACATGCCTCCAAAGGTTAGCTGTTTCCTGAAAAAGTCCCTAAAAAGAAGGAAGTCCCACCCTTTTCCTTGTCCCAGACACTGTATTTGTCAACTGGCAATTAATTAAAGAGACAAGGTAATTTTCTACTGGGTCAGTTCCCTTTTATGGCTTACAATGCAGTTGCAGGAATTTTGGCACAGCATGAGCAAAGGGATAGGGTGTGTGACTTAGGAGGAGCAGGACAGTGCAACACAGCGGGTCCAGCCTTTGTGAACCATCCCAGACTTGGACAGTTACGTGCTGGTCCAGAAACTTCATTCTTAGGGGTTCACATCTGGAGGGGTGATCACAGTTTCTCTTTATGTCTGCGGATTAAGTAGGGGTATAGAGCCATGCTTGTCCCACTAGCTTCATGAGGTTTTATCAGATCAAAAGAGACCATAAACTGGCTGCTTCATTCAACAGCTGTCACCAGAGAAAATCTTGATTTTTTTGAGTTTCTTAAAGCATAATTCTGTGGTCTGGAAGCTTCCTGTGGTTCAAAATGGCTGGATGGGTAGAAAGGAGGTGAGAGACAAGTACAGCCTCCATTGTTATCATGCCATTTTCTGTGCTTAAGATGTACCTTCATCAGAAATTAAAACAAAACTCCTGATGCTCTGAAGAAGCTGATAGCAATATTTGTCTGGGCATTTTAGAACAGATAAGATTCTTGAGGTTTCTGTGTCTTCTACATCCATAAAGAGATGTAAGTGCTACCTCTCAATTGAAATTAATGAGAATTAGGCACCCAAATGTATTTGTGGATTTGAACCCTTATGTTCTAATTACTGTGGCAATTAAATATGTGGAAAAACAGGTTCAGCAGCTGGAATCTTGTCTACACCAAGGCCTGGTGAAACATTTATGTTAATTTTCTTTCTAGACATGGCTTGAGTTTGCACTGATGACTATGCAAAACCTTTCTTGATTGTAGAGGACATGTACAATATGGAAGGCCCTGAAAGTAAACCTTGTGCACTTGGCTTAGAGAAGGTTATAAGATACATATTCATGAACTGTGTGTCTTGCTGAGTGAGACAAGATAGTTACAAACAAAATAACAAACAAAAAATATAACCAAATCTTACTTAATGTAAATAGTAGAATATAGAAGAAGCTGATTTTTCCTAAACTGTTTCTGTAGGAGATCTTCACAAATCAGTTTATCACTGTACTGATTTCTGAAGGCCACAAGACCATATAAACAATACTTCATGCAATAGCATATACACCTCAACTATTTTTTTCATAAAGAAAGAAGGAAATAAAATGACTGTCTGTTTAATTTGCAGACTCTTTGCTGTTTGAGGCCAATATAATTACCGATATTATTCTTAAGCATGTACACAACACTGAAGTACCAGTGTTAAAGGAGACACCTTCATTCTGTATTTTCTAACTTCAAAGTAATGAAATCCATAACTTCAAACCACAAGAATGGTCTTTTCAATGTTAAGTACCTAGTCCTAGTGTCAGTGTATAGAACAACCTTGGCCAAAAAAGCCCAATTAGGCCATGTAAATGAAGTGCATTTTCAGCCAGTCCTACTGGGAAAACCAGCTTTGTCTGAATGGTTGTAATTACAGTTGATGGGGAAGGGGAAAACAAATTTGCTATGCATGAGCCCTTCCCAAGTAGCCTTTTTTTCTCCTAACACTTGCATATCTACAAGAATGGCACTATGAAGGGAAGGAAAAAAGGACTTTGTCCTTACATGGGTTCTTATTCTCTTCAAGAATATCAATGATACATGAAGTTTGCTATGGGAGAGGTGCTCCTTTCTCTGATACTCCTTTTGTTTACTTTTCTCTGCCTGACAGCCTCACTGGGCTGCCTGTCATAATCAGCAGCCAAGGTACACACATCTCCATAAAAGCTATACTTCGTAGCTTGTTTTAAGCTTCGTAGCTCTATTTTCCTATTTGGGTCCCTTCTTTTGATTCACACCCTCAGCAAAGCATGTGAAAGTCAAATCAAACAGCAATGTGCAAAATTCCCAAACCAGTGTTTTTTGTAGACTTTTCAAAGTGTCACACTCTTCTCTCTGCCTGTTCTTGAGAATGCTCACCCCACTACTGGTCTGGATTCATTCATTCACCTGCATTACTCAAAAAAGAGTTAATTTTTCAGTGCAATAAATGTACTCATCTGAATTCACATCACAGTATGTAGCTTACTTGCTGTGTCTCTGGATTGCTAGTTGGGCTGTCTTTAACTCTTGGCAAGGAAAAATAGGGCACCAGACCAGTACGATTACCTCCAGGGATGCTTCCTATGTGCGATTCTGGCTTCTGTGACTAAGGGCTCATGAAGGTCACATAGCTCTTTCTTAGATATAACTTTCAAATTCTCTGTATTTGTTTTTACTGCTCTAATCCTTAAATAGTGCAGATTCATTTCTGCCCACATCATATGCATCAGTCTTTCAAAAGGATGCCTTTTTCCACAAATATAAAGCTATTAATCACAAATGTTCTATTTACAAGTTACTGTACAAGTGACTCTTTCATTTATTAGTCATAATGTAGTGCATAGCTTTATTTCCTTTATTTAAAAATAGCTAATGATCCTTCTTTCAATGAGTATGTTAATGTCAATAATATCAGCATGTTTTGCAATGTTAAAGCACTAAATGGGAAGGGATTGGTCAGAGTTGAGTTACTTGGTTTGAAATGGTTTTTTGTTTTGGCTTAGGGTTTTTTTTTTTTTCATTGATGCATACACTAACTGGAAAAAAAAAAATAACACATGAAGGAAAATTGCACAGACTATCCAGGTTTTTCACCAGCTTATTAAGGGTATCTCTGGCCATTGTTAAATAAGAAGTGTTAGCACACAAATATTTTAGTATGTCATAAGGTAACTGTTTTATGTGAGCAATGAAAGGAACTGAAAGCAGTGGAGTCAGGAAGGAGAAAAAATATTGAAGTTATAAAGACTACCTTTTTGCCCTCTGTGGGATCAGTTTGTCCAGGCATTGAAGTAGACAAGGACACACATGTTTTCTGGGTCATGGTCTGCACTTCACCACATCAAGATCCCAACTGTAAATGAATGCTGATCCATCAGCATTATTTTTGCCTGATTCATGCAGTGCTTAGTAAAACCTTGTACACAGGCACATGATCCAGCTCCTGAAGAGTGAGAGGTATGAACAGAAATGAGGTTTCTATGTGAGAGGGCTGAACCAAGTGAGCTAAGGCTGCTGCTGCTTGAGTAAGTTGTGCTCTTCCCTAAAGGAATGACTTTTTTCTCAGGAAACCTCTTTCAAGACTGATAACCACTGAGGAAAATGAAGCAAAGCAAACTCCTGAATAAGTTTAAAGGATGCATACTGTTTCATGTTTTTCAACAAGGACACTGGCACTACCATTTCACAACTAGAGGATGTGGCATATATTAATCTTGGTGTCAACAAGCCTTAGTGTTAATCAAGGTGGCATTCTTGTTAGGTTACCTGTTTTCAAAGACTAACCATTAAAAGACTTGTGGATGTAGATGTATATACATTCTTATGCAGAGGTCAGACAGAAAGTGGGTCAGGGTGCACTTCTCACTCAGATTAGAAAGCCCCTTTGAGCTGTCTCAGACCAGGAACAAGTTATAGCAGTCATGTAGACTATAGGAGAATCATGAAGTCTCCAAAAGGAGAAATTGGATCCTGGGCAACTGGCTGTAGCTGGCCCTTCTTCATCAGGGGGATCAGACCTGATGACCTCCAAAGGTCCCTTCCAGCCTCGGACATTCTGTGATTCTATGATTCTGTGAATGTGCTCATCTTTCTTCCTTTTTGCTATAAAAATCCTCTAGAATGCAGTGGTTCATCAGATCTTTGCGAGATAGACTGGCTCATGATACAGAGGCTAAGGCCAGATTAAGGTCAAGACCTTCCTTACACAAAGGACTGAAAGTCAGATAAATTAGTCTGGTTGAATGTAGCTATTTGTGTGTTCTTGCGTGTGCTTAGACGTTTCATAGGAAACCGAGAGAGAGCACTAAAGACCACTTGCTATATTGCCATGTTTACCTTGCGTGACTTTCCCTCCATTTGTAATTGGAAAAGAGTGAGAGCATCTTGGTAATTTTACCAATGCACCGTGTCTGAGATTCCCAAGTGCTATTACTGCACCTCCTGGGCCATATATTGTGGCTATGCATTTGAGGTTCATAATGGAATGGAAAGTGATCTTTTTTACAAAGTGAAATATACATATTTGCAAGATATTTTCTTTCCCTAAACTAAATCTGAGACCCTGCATCAGTGTCAATGTGAATAAATCTTCTTTTTTTTTTTTAATAAAAGCGTGTTTTTTGTAGTCTGTCACATTAAAATAAAGATTTGAACACAGTTAGAAGTCACAAATGGAAAAGAAAAAAGTATTTACAAGAAATCAAGTGAAAGAAAATTCCTTTTGAGCCAAACGCTTCAATTGTACAGAATTGTTGCTTTATATTAGGAGACACTGTAGAGAGTTTTAACATTACTGTGTTCAGAACACTGCTATTATATAGCAACAAACCTTAGGAATAAGACTGAAAAATACTTGCATATAAGATGTAATGTAAAAACTACTAAACTCACTTATAACTTTTTTTTTTTCCCCTACTGACTTCAGCACACTTTTAACCAATCCAGATTAACCTTCCCAGAAATGCTGGAAATGCTGGAGGGAGGATGAATATGGATTTGAGGGAGGGAAAGGTAGTGGGTCTGTCTGGCAGGGGGTGATGACAAGACAGGGGGCTCAGGTTGTTTTGATTTGCTGATCTTGCAGTTGAAATGTGGGGAAGAAATGCTGCCACTTCTTTTATTGATATTTGTTGGGAGATACTCATTATATATTACTTCATATGTATGTGTATGTGCATGTGAAGCTTTTCAGAGCTTTGGATGGATGCCTTTTAGCATTTTTAAGATCAAAATCTATACAATTATGTGGATTCCTGCATGTAAATGATTTTAGGGAGTCTGATGTTATAGCATTTTTAATTTTCTAGTAGATTTTATGATAGTGTAAAGTGATAAATTATCTTTTGTGGCTGTCAGAGTTATTTAACTATCTGCAGACACACCATTAGCAGAAGCAGTCTGTGCCCGGTTGGTGTTCCTCATCCCTCTCTGGGAGCCTGCTCCCAGGGAAAAGGGTTTCCCGGCACTTCTGTGCAAGGCCCTTTTGGCAGCAGCGCCACTGGGGTGCGAGGAAGTACCCACCAGCCACGGTGCACTGCAGTCAGGAGGACATTTTTCTACCACGCAGCGGAGAAAGCTACCAAACAAGCACTGCCTATTGTTGACTTTCCATTGCTACTGGCCTGTGTTAAAACCAGTGACATAGAAAAGAAAGGTTCCATTTCCCATTACCAGATATCCAATCCCCCTAGAAAACATCTGTTGAATCTGGGAGGATGCCATGGTATTAGCTCTTCAGTTGCATGCTGTTTCATTGGCCGTTCTCAGCGCTGCCCTGTCTATCACTACGCATAATCTCTTTTCAGAGATGTTTCAGCCACATCGTTAAGGTCTCCAGTCCCATTTCTTTGAAAATCAATGGTAGTTTTTAGCGTTTGGCACACAACTTGAAGTTTAGAAACTTGACTCTGTGCAGGGTGTGAGACAGGGAACAAAAGTTTCCCGATGATTTCATGTGACAAAAGTGCTGCAAAGAAAAGAAGTGGATCTGCAGAAATTCTGCAAGTTGCTATGTTTATGATCCCAAGAATCTTGCACTGAAGTGCCTCAGACTCATAACTAAGTGCTTCTCAAAATGTTCATTTTTGAAGACAGTGTAAGAGAACCGTCTTTAGAATTCAAGTAATATGCTACCAACCAGAGGGAGAATAATATAGAAATACTTTCTTGATGATGTGTGCTAAAGCAGCAGGCATTTAAGAGCAACGAATGTCAATCTCTGAGGTTTTTGTAGAGAATTGCAATTTATGACGTGTTAGGGTAAACAGTTGGGTTATATTTCTGAAATGCATGTTCCATCAGGTAAAATCATTGTGATTATAGGCCCTACTACTTTCAGTAAGTTATGCACTAAAAGGCTGAAATTGTAAAACAAGTATGCTTATGCTTTACTCTTAATCCCTCTTTGTATCTACGCTGAGTAAACTACAAGAGAAACTGCATTAAACAATAAAGGCAAAAATGGCATGTTATGTCATCTTGATAAACAGTGACTGTTATACTGTTTTCCTTCAAGAAGCAACCATGACTGGCCTCTGTATTCTCCTTCAATGGAGAATGTGCCTGACTGTAAAAAAACCCCCGCAGGATTATTTAGAAGTTACTTTGCTCATGCTTCTCAGTGAAAGCAGCACTTTCTCTGCCTCTTCTCACTTTGCTGCTTTTCCTTCATTTCCTCAGCTCTTATCTATTAGGGAAAGCTGAACTTGTTATTTCAAAAACAACCAACTTTCATGCAGACTATGAATTTTGAACAAAGTGAAATAAAACTTCTTTTAAGTGGTTTTGGGAAAGTTTGACAGCGGAAGATAATAAATGAAAATAAATCTACAATATTTCTCGTAATGCAATTTCTGCTATGTCGATGTCAAAGCATTCTAACAACAAATCAACAAATATTTGAATGAAAACAATATACATAACTTATTTTCCTATATTGGAAACAACTGTCAAACAATTATTGTATGACTTCATGAATCAGTTGGCTTTTTTGAAATAGTCCTGCTAGAACTAAAAAAAAAAAGGCGGGGGGGCCTTTGAGCCTGAACATATTGTGTCAATCACAAGCATATGCAATGTATCTAAGCCATGAGGTAAAAATTTTCTTTTTAAATTATTTCATAAATAAATAATTTGCCTGAAAAACATCTATAAAAATCTTTTTTGCCTTTGTTAAGTTCTCTACAGTTCTTTGTGGTGAATGTAAACAGATTCATATTGACATCTTCTTGATCTGCTTTGTTTTAACTTGAAATGCAGAATGTATCATGAAAGCGTTTCTAAGAAAGATACGGTAACAAACTTTTTCTGAGAGATAGAGTATTTCATTAGAGTTGTCCACTTGAAACTATGAAAACATGTTGTGTCCTCATCTTTGCTTATGAATGGCTTTGTGGTTTCACTTTAAAAGTGCATGCACAGAGACACTCATGCCCTTTAAAAACACACCTCTATAATACTGCTCTACAGGTGAAAAAAGGTATGCTTGTTATCAAGCTTTACACATGTTGAAATCTGTGTTTTTGCCGTTATCAATCTTCACAGCTTGTGTGTCATAATGTGAATAAAATCTGGGAAAGCTAGAGCCACACGTAAGAACTGGCTGGGATTTAAGGTGTGGGGGGTATCATTTCCTGATTTAAAATAAAAAGACATTAATAAGTCTCACAAGAGCAGAGAAGTGAAGGGAAATAACTCTTGTTTAAATATTTTCCACTCAAGCCCTGCTTGTAAGATGCTTAGCCAAGTCATCAGACAAAATACCTGCCTATTTTAACCCTTCCTATGCAAGACATATGCCAAGTGAACAGTCACTTGGGGCTGACGTGCTCAGTAAAAATAATAAAATCAAAACTGTTGAGAAAAACACGTTTGAATTGATGCGACAAAAATATTTGCTTTTCAGAGTTCTGTATTCACTAAAGCTTGTGGAAGTGGCTTGTCTCTTTGACTGTGGTTCAGCCATGGCATTTGCAGCTTGTGGAAAAGTAAATTTATGAAGTCAGGAAAGGTTGCCTGCATATGAGTGGGGTGCTATCACGCATGAGGTACTAAAGTATTGAGGCAGACTTTGTAACAAACTTTAAATTTTGGTATTACTTCCCTCAGCATTCCATATATTTCTCTGCTGCTCCGAACTAATTTTCTGTGGATGGGTATAGAGGGAGTATCACACAGAATCAGTGAGTTCCCCTTTCCCTGTGTTGGGGATCCTACTGTGTGTGCCTAATCATGCAACCTTCCATTTTCAGCATGACAAGTTCACCTCTTGTATGTGAATTACTTCTTTTCTATTCATAAAGTGCTTTATCAGACAATCCTACAAAAGAACTTAAGGGGGAAATGTGTTCCTGGGTGATTTACACAAGCAATTACTTTACAAATCTGCCAGTGGATTATATTAAACATGTATGAAGAACATTTAAGTTTGGAGCGAGGGCTGAGAACGCCGTAAGTTTTACAATAGGGTTTCATTTGCGTCACTGTGTATCTCTGAAGATTTGTTACTTTACATTTCACCATGTATTTGGGAGCAAAATTGTACGGAAAGAGTTATGTAATTTCAAATATTTGGGGGGAAGCAGCTTTACCTCTCAAACTGTAATAATTTAACTCTTTTCCAACTTCTTCCTTGAATAATGTGTTAGTTCTGCAAGCAAGCAGAATGCATCTATTTGAATGTGAAATCAGCTTAAAACGACTTGCATGGGAGGAAAAGCACGCCATATAAAGTCACCTAACTGCAGAAAAAAATGTGTCCAAATACCCAACAAATGTTTACATAGTTTTTAACGCATACTATATTTGGGATTTTAAAATCCTTTCATAGGAACCTTTTATGTACTGCTTCTCCTTGGAGAGAGTTTTTACACTGAGATGCAGACTTCTGGCAGTTCGTAGCATGGGTGATATAGGAGTATTTCGAATTGCAAAAGTTCTGCACGACGAGGGAAAGTTGTGAAGGTTTTCTCGGATCAGCTCGGGGCTGACCTGCGACCGGTATCAAAGCGCGGGCGGCAACGGGACTGTTCATCGCTCAGCCTGGGACCCGGCTGCCCCCCCACCTCAGCGCCCGCATACAAACGGGGGGCATGGGACGGAGAGGCGAAACTGAATCTGCGGGAGAACCCCCGGAGCAGGGCTGGGGTCTCCCGAGGGGGGCAGCTACCGGCGCGCCCGGGTCGCGCCTT
>WBMY01011137.1:168384-186687 GCA_013397315.1 Donacobius atricapilla
TGGGCGATCGCGGGTCCGGGGCCGTGCAGGGTCCGGCCCGGGGGCTGCGGCCCATGCGCGGCCCTGGGACGCGAGCGGCACCCCGAGGGGGTTGACATTTCGGGGCTTTGTTTATCTGCCTCCCTGCTGCAAATCACGGCGCTCAGACACCCCGGCACTCCTACGCGGGTTCTAGTGGGGCCCGCTAGTCTCCTCTGTCTTTTTTTTTTTCCACGACCGGTTGTGTTTTCTGTCTGCAAATGGCAAACTTCTCCAGTGCACTGACTGAGCTAAGCTAACCAAGTGGTAGAGAGACGTCTCCACTCCATCACTTGTTCTCTGCCAGTGCGAGCGCCTTGCCTGGCAGAGCAGGAGCCGGGCCACCCCAGCAGCCTTTGGGAACCAAGGCGACAAGTCCCTTCCGAGGGGGAAAGATTGTCTAGTAAAGAAAATGTAAGCGGTTCTGCAGACTATGCTGCCTTCACTGCTTTTACGGTGCGCAGCACATTTTGAATGTTGATGGAAAGACAATAATTTAATGCATCTCAGGTTATATTTACTTGAGTTCAGTAAAGTCTCTCAAGGAACCATCAAAGTTTTTTGTCATTTGGGTTGTCGTCTTCAGCTACGCAACCGAATCCTATAGATGTTGGTGGCATCATGTTAATTTCCTGTTGGTTTTAGTAAAAGTTGAACATTTAGAGAAGACTGCCAGAGTTAAAAATGCAAGTGGCAGCAAAGGAAAGCAGTGGTAAGAGCCAGTTCCTGACGTGGACAAAATGAGAATAAAAGTTACAGTAGTCTTCTGAACTGCAGTCTGTGTTTGCTTCATGTTCACAATCTGTGTGTTAGGTTAGACAGCTCTCTCAGATATTCCACCAGAGTGACATTAAAAAAAACCAAAGCCTCCAAAAGAGTGAAGAATTTTTTTTTTTGCTTTTTGTTTAAGTAATCTGGGTCTATGAGTAGACATGGTTTGTTTAAGAACATCAACTATTTCCTGTAAATTGTGATGCTGACAAGACTGTCTGGAAATGATATCAACACTTCGAAAGATTTTTTTTTTCTATTTTAACCACTGAATGAAAGTCTGTTAATAATATGGTCAAACCAAACAAGTGGAACCTTTCTCTGTAAAGGTGAAAAAAAAAGTATTTTTCTTCTTTCATCTCGAATAATGTATACCTGCCTGANTTTCTCTCCTTTCCCTGTGACACACCGGGAGAGGCCGAGTGCGAAGCGGTGCTGCTCCGGGAGGAGGGCTTGGGATCCCTCCCGGTCACACCGGGGTAACAGGCGACATAGTGGTGTTTCATTTTTTTGTGTTTATTTTTTTTTTNCATCTCGAATAATGTATACCTGCCTGAGGTTTGCCACAAAGTCAGTGATTCTGAAGTTCAGTAGTGCATCAGTGCCTGTATACAAGTTTATCCTCAGCCTGTGACAACAGAAGTCTGCTTCACCTTTTTAAAATCAAGAGAGATTAGACATGAGAAAAACAGTCAGTTTGTAATCCACCCTGTTCTGTCTGATCATCGCTTTTTTTTTTTTTTTGGTTGCATATAATAACTTTCTCTGTTTGAAACTTTGCATATACATAGTCACAACAAAGTAAGTAAAGGGCAAAGTTGCATCAGCTTTTAAGTTTACATGTATTGCCTGTGATCCTCTGAAATAGACTCCAAATAACACTGAGCAGTCTGTGCCTGTGAGAGTATGGCTTTTTTATTATTATTTCATAGCACTGTTAATAAAGGAAAAGAATGTAAATGACAACTTCACAGATCTGAAACTTCTTTGGGCATCAAACACGATGCAGCCAGGTTATCCTTTCATGTTTTTACTGTGTTTTTAGTATAATTTATATGGTAGCTTTATGGGTTGACTTACATTTTTATCAGCAAGAGTAAATTCAGTAACATTTGATGAATCCCTGGCAGGATTATTTTCCGTAATGCCTTCTCTAGCATTTGTAGTAAACTTCCACGGTGCACGCTATTATCATGCATGCTCTGGCTAAGTGTAAAGAATGCTCTTATCCACATATCGTGATAGTGCATTTATAACAGCCAAATACTTATTCTTGTCTGTGGACTTGAGTGTCTGTGACATGCAGTTGTTTCTTGTCAAATCTGTGTATTCCAATCATATTATATTTTAATGCTAGTTGACACATTGGGTTTTGTGTTTTCAAAGCACTGGGCAAACAATGACTAATTACTTTCTGTTCATGTGAATTGCCTCTTTTAGCACTTTATCAGGCAGTTACTTTGAAATAAAACTATTTTACATTACAGTGTGAAAGAGTTAAAAAATTAGCAGAGACATTTAGGAAAAAACCCAAAATGTAATTACAACCAGGCAACTTTTGGTACGTATTTAAATTTTTCTTTTTATGTGGAACTTCCCTTCTAAGGCTTGGGGGGGCTGTAGGTGTATGAATATTTATGTTTCTTGTAAACTCTTGACAGTATTTTAATGCAATAATCCTAATAGAAACATTCTCAGATCTTAACTGAAGCCACACTGGCAGTATCGCTTTAATAAAGGTTTGTGGGTAACACCAAATATAACATTGTGAGAAAGTTTATGGTTAAATATTTTTGAACATGATAGTCTGGGAATCTGACAACCCTTTTTGTTAGGTGAAAGTATAGTGGAAATAAATTACATTTTTAATACAGTTTCAGGTAGAACAAGCTGCCATCTGGTAGTAAAAGTATGGGCCTTGAACAGAAATATATTCTGATTAAGGTATTCTAACTGGTGTGTAAAATGAAGCTATTCATTCAGTAAACTGACAGCTTTCCAGTTGGTGTTTGCCCTTACTTAATTTAGTTTCCTCAACACAACTAGTGAGGTAGCCTGGGTCTGTTTTAGGCAGTCCTGGGCAACTGTAAACTTGGATATATTTGTCCCAAATACTATACCTCACGAGTTAAAGACCAATTCGTTAAAAAGAATAGCAGGCAGGTATGAGGAAAAAAAAGAAAAGTGTTTCTTTTTTGTTTCTGAAACTTTCTCAAGTTCTTACCTAGTAAGAAAACAATGCTGTTTTCAAATACTGGTGATTAATACTATAACCAGTGTAGTCTGCACCCATTTATTGTATAAATACCATTGCCTGTTGACCTTTGGATACATTAATTACAGTATATCTGGTCTAGGTTCTATTATTTTTGTCTGTCCAGAAGATAAATAAAGGTGCCCTTTCCAGTCCTTCTGGAGAAGAACTTTTTTTTTTCTTGCTATTGTCATGAATTATGGAGTTCTTTTTCCTGCCGTGTGCCAATGAAGTTCTCTTTTGACTTTAAAAGATAAGCCTGCATCCAAAGACAGAATATTTGATTATTTTAAAACTATTTGTGCTTCAGTTTTTATGGTACGTACAAGCTTTCTGGGCTTTGCTTTTTTTGGATTCTGTGTTTGCTAATTAAAAGAAAAGCACAATGAGTTATATTAGATGATGTGAAGGATTAAAGTACAATTACACCATTAAATAGTAAATGTTTACAAGGGCAAGACATACAACTACATTTTTCAGATTATGCTTATTATTCACTCCTTGATGTTATTTTGCACCTAATCAATAAAGAGCCTTCCAGAACGCAGCTCCTTCGCCAATTGTGTATGTGCCCAGAACACAAGAAACATTGCTGTGGCAGGGGAGCACAGGGAGGGGAGGAAAGTGCTGGCATATTACTCTGACTTCTTGTCATGCAGACCAAGGCTCAAATGAAACACGGAGCAAAGGGAGGATAGTTCCCCTAGTCTCGATTTAAATCCCCAGTGGACATTTTGTCACACACCAAAAGCGTTGCAAAACCAAACACCAGTCCACTTGGTGTGTCGTCCAGAGTCAGAGGAGCCTCTGATTTGCCATCACGGAGTTTAGAAGACTATGATTTAGGTGAACTGGTGCAGCTGTGTGTAAGAAACTTACAGCCATTATGTTTTATTCATGTTCTGTGCTATCAGATTCTTATTTTTCTAGTACCTTTAAGTGGTTCTTTAAAATTT
The DNA here is from genome assembly GCA_013397315.1 of Donacobius atricapilla. NCBI lineage: Eukaryota > Metazoa > Chordata > Aves > Passeriformes > Mimidae > Donacobius > Donacobius atricapilla. The sequence continues at coordinate 172,384 of WBMY01011137.1, forward strand.
TATAATAACACCACCGGTGAAAAATACATCTAAAATTTAACAGAACTTGCCAATCCTTCTATCAGTGATTTTTAATACGGTCCTGCTGCCTTAACCAAGGAATCTTATTCCTGCTAGGGATCTCTGTATGTGCATTTAGTAGAGCTGTCGAAAGAAAATGCTTCATTAAATCGCTTAGCTGCCACGGGTGGCGCTTCTGTAGGACGTTTCTGCAGAACCCAGTTGGTTCCATCCCATAAAGTTCGGTGGAACTTTTCCGTCTCATAAGGGATGTGTGTGAGTACGGCAGCTACAGTAAGATTTCCTGCCTTGAAAATAGAGTTATTTTGAATTGCAAAGTTTAGTCCTAATAGTAATTTTTACTTTCCTAGCTTCAGTTGATGCATGTCTACATTCTCGTAAGTCTGTTTTCTTTCCAGGCTCAGATCATCTTTTCTCTTTTCCTTTAAATTTATTTAAAAATATTTAATTTTTAAAATGTTACTAGCCCTTTAAAAACCTGTAATAAATGCTTTACAAGTGGCTAGACACCTTCCCTGGTGGTTTAATTTATACAAGCAGGAAACTTTCTCTCCTTCTTTCTCTCTCTCTTTCTTGTTTTCTTTAAACCAACTGACGTAATCCCAAACTTTGCTTTAAAAGAACAGACAGAAGTAATTGGTAGCTTTTAACTTTTAATAATGTTCTGGATTGGTTTTAGTGGCCAAACTGCATTTTTTTAAAATATCAAGTAAAAACGGGCTTGTGGCCTGAGGAAGAAAGGCCCTGTTGATGCAGTTATTTTTATTCTTGTTTTTCAATCTGTTATTAAAAATCTTTCCTGCTGAGCTCTGCTGGATTTCTCCAATTGCTCTTTGTGATGGCTGGTGCATTTCAGGTTACGGTAACTTAAACTGTTTTCTGATTTTTACTTTTTTTTCCCCCTCATGGGCACTTTGAGATGCTTTATCCTTTTTATTTGTTTTGTTTTAATTTGATTCCCCTCAGAATTCCTTCTGTTTGCCCAGCACCTGACTTCTTCTTTCAGAGAAACAAATTTATTTTGATTCAGAGAGAAATAATATGTTAAACTTACCTTTGATGCCTGTTCAATGAATATTATTTTCCTAGTATGAGTGTTTTACACCTGTTAGTGACGCTGATTAGGAAGATACTAGCCATTGCAGGACACATAAGAGATCTTATCTTTCAGACTGTCCACTTTCTGTGTGTTCTCCACCCCATGTCTTAAAGCTAAATGAGATTTTAAAATATGTTTAGTAATAGTTTCGAGTGATCTGTATCTATTTGTATTAACTGGACATGAGAAACAAGAAAACCCAACAAAAGGATTTTTAAAAATAACTGTAAAATCCAGTCAACACATTTTTTCCTCATTTCTTTATTTTGTTCACGGTTTTCTGTCTCTTTTCCTTAATTTCTTTTCTACATCTGATGGGGTTTTGAGCACAAGCAAACTTTCTGCAGTAAAAGACAGAGTTGGGCAATAGACTTTCTTGACGAAGTTGACGTCAGGACGACTTCATAAGTTGGCAAGTAGGAAAATCGTTCAAAGACTGAGTTGGCTTGTGCCAGTTTTCCCTTCCTTTAGGGGAGACACTCCACCCAGTAGGAGGTTACCCCACCCAATGTGGAGAGCTATAATTCAGTGGCAACACTTTAAATGTCAATCCTCCCTAGGGTTTAAACCCCAGACTTGTCTTGCCTCAATCTTTATATTTAATCTAACATTCAATCTGTTGAAGTAACATCTCATCTTCATAAGCACTTTTGGGGCCTGATTCTGCAATTCTCATTCTTGAAAAATACTCACTGTCGTCAGGGGGACTTTTGGATTCAGTAAAAGCTGCAGGATTGGCCTCTGCAGAGTTGTGTGTATCTGTGTCTGTCTGTAAGTAAGACTGTGTCTGCCTGATCAATACTGTATAATCCATGTTGTTTAAGATGAAGTTGTAAAATGCTTAAAAATCAGAAGAAGTCCTGGAGTAGTGACGCTGTAAGAGAAATTTTCCTCAATAAGTGAAGTGTACGTATTTTTAATTTAGCAATTTCTGAGGTTAAAATATGATTTTAAAAGGGTCCAACTCTGAGGAATTAAAGCCATTTTTACCATTTTTCTGTGTTTCTCTTTATCATGCTGTAGACATATTTTTGAATGCTGCTTATAGCAATTTTTTCATCTCTAATGGAAAATGAAAATCACGGCATGTAGCTTAATGCCCACAGTAGGCATTGGGATACTTGGACAATACGGAAAACGCGCAAGGAAAAATTAGGTTTTGGTGTATGTTCAAAGTCAACATGTAATTTTTATAGGTACATTTTACTTCATCGTGGTGTCTATTCTCAATATCCTTTTCAGATCTCCAATTACATTTAGCAAGGTTAACAATGCGAGAGGGAATGTATAATGTGATATTGTAAAAATGTCACAGAAAAATTACTGGTGTGTTCATCTCTCTGTATTTTGAAAATACTCCAGCATTTTTACTTTACTAATAGATCTGGGGAAAAAAGTCCATAAAAGATGATGCTAAAAATCATCAATACACTTAGGTTTCTCAGCAAGATTTACTTAAACAGTGTGCTTCAGTTTTGCCTCAAACCATTTCAAGCCACCTCGGATCCAAGAATGTACCAGTTCGTGGTTCCTGGAAGATTAAGCATGACAGTTTCTATTATATAATGAACAGCAGTATTGTTTGAACAAAGGTAACACATTTTGATTTGTGTACCTTTTTTTGGCAGCTGGCACTAGAGTGTGTCTAAAATGAGTGGTGATCTAACAGTGTAAATATCTGAATGTTCTTGAAACACACGATATAGATGTAGTGTGTTTAAATCATTGAATCTATCTACCTATATTATATAGAATGTGTATGTATGTGTATATACAAAGCCGTAAATGGTGTGTTCTGCTATCTGTAGCCTTCAAGTGTGTATCCTTTGGGTATTCCTGACCTACTTTGCAAAGTCTGCAGTCTGAAGTACATACTGAAACTTAAAAAATTAAACATACAGCTTGGTGGTTCTCAAAAAAAACCCCAAAAACCTGTGAATTTTTGCTAGTAGTTAATTAAAAATAGAGGGGGAAAAAACCACATGGTCTGCCTATTCAAATACCTTCAGTTTGCTTTTGGATATCCCAGTGACATCACAGGGAATTTTTTTTAAAAAACAAAATCTCAAATTATCGAAAAAAAAGTTTGACGTAGATCCTGAAGTTAAGTATTGCCTAAAATTCCTATATTCAGAATATGGTTTAATTAAAGTTAAATGAGTTAGGATAAAGCAATTTTCTTTGGGGGTGAAGGGTTTCAGTGTTTCCAGCGTTATGAGTCTTCTTGACTTTGTCACACACCCCTCTTCAGTCAGAAGCCGTGAGATGTGGAACATAATCAAAAACTTACTATGCAGGTGAAACTTTGCTTCATGAATTCAGTTAATGAAAGAAGGATAACTCCAGTTTCATCACCTGAATGTAGTTTGCCTTTCTATGTAGAGTTCTCAGTGTTAGGTGTATTAAATACACTCAGCAGACATTGGCCAGTTGCAGTTATAGAGTACAAACCAAAAATGCAATACATGTTGATCGTTGCTGAGCCTTTTCCTCCTGCACAGATAGATACGGACACACATGCACACACACATTTAATAAACTAAACCTTGCCCCAAATACCTGAGGGAAAAGCTTGTGAAAATAGATTAGCCTTACCATGTGCCTTGCAGGTAAACAGTATCTGCCTCTGCTAGAGCAGTGGGAGAGGAGAGCTGCTGAACAGAGGCTGCCTGCCCATGCTGCCCAGGCACCACCTCTGGAGGCTGAAATCTGGGGGCCCTCAGTAAAAATCCCACCTCTTATTTCAACACTTACAGTCGTAGGAAGGAAGAAACAGTAACTCAGGTCTCCCATCTACTGTATATACTGTTTTCTTTCTGTGGCCTGCTACAGACATCTGAAATTTATGCCATCCAATTAGTCTCCTTTTACGTTCCTCAGATCTGGAGTTTTCTTTAGAACTAAACTCCTATTTGCATGTTATGTCTATCATGAAAAAATAATAATGTAATGGATTAAATTAATCCTGTAATAGTTGTTTGAGCATACTGTAGGAATGTAAATAATTTTGTGGCATTGAGCTCATATTTCCAGTCTTATGGGGGGTAAGATCAGAAGTTATCAACAGCATATATTTGAGTCATTCAGCTACAATAAATCTTCTAGCAAATACCCACCCTTTGCACGCCCAGAGATATTCTCCAAGACTGTTGAAACGCCGCACACACCCGTATCTTACGTATAAGTCCATATGCATGACTAGTAGATGTATCTTCACCTACAATCAGATAGTATGTTAGGCTATAGCAGCTGCAATCAAAGTAGTCTGTGGACAGAGGGTTCGATTGCTACTTGATTGCTGCTGGCTGTGTGGCCCTCAAGGTTGTCTTTTCCCCGTAGAAAGTCCCAAAGAATTGTTAGTTGAGAAGCAGTGTGGGGTGCGACACTGACTCCAGCTCTGCCGGAGCTCAGGATGCAAAGCATTAAGTGCCTCATCAATATCAGGTCACAAGTGATCATTCATAATTGATTTCTATCTAGGTGTCATTCTGTCATATGTAAGGTACTCTGCCTCTGTTATTCTGTCTGTTTCTTGCTCATGCAGATCGCTCTCTTCAACTGCCCTATGCGCATACATCCATTCTAAAAATACATGGAAATGGAAGCCTATCTGTGTTGCATAATTTTTTACAAAAACACCAGTGTTTGTATTGTTCTTTCTCTGAGCCCTTAATGAGTTTAAAGAATTTAATGTGACTTAATGAGGGTTCTTATTCTGTTTCTGACACAGACACTAATGAGGGAAAAGTAGAACAAATTGAACACCAACTTTTACTTGCTAGTTTCATGATGTCATCAAATACAGGATATTACAACTCCTGGAAAAATTTACAAATCTAGGCAAGAATCCATTTTGCATCACTGCCTTTCAGTTGTTTGTGACATGATGTTTTCTAGCAGAAAAACAAAACATAGCATTACTTGATTGATTTTTTTTTTAATGTTTAGGATGGTTTGTTTTTTTTGGCAAATGATTTTTGGAAAAGTGAATCTAATCTGCTTTGTCTGTCAACCTGGCAGAAACTTAGATACCACCAAAGATTAACCAAAGACTGATTAATCCCTCTGATTATGGCCCTGATCTGCCCCTGTACTTGGAAGGGACAAAACTTCTTGTCGCTTCATCTAGAGCAAGATCCAGTCCTCATTGGGCAACGTCTAAATTCTGTTGCAGCTTACTGAGAGGGAAGTGCAATTTTTGGGGCTTCATGTTACACTTACTGGAGTTTGGTACTTTATAGCAGTTCGCTGGACTAAGGACACAATAACGATATTTTGTAAGGCACCACCTTGCTTTTCTGCCGCCCCACTCCGGATGGTCAAGGAGCATTTCACTGCATGAAGCTGCTCTTCAGCAGGACCACGGTTGGTCTGTCACCTTTAAAAGTGATTATTGTGGTTGGAAAACAGTTCATTTCCCAAAGTGGAATGAAAGCGAAAAGTAGGTGTAGGAAGTGCACCTGCCCCTGAGCCCTGCTGCTACTCACTGGCTTCACGGGCATGCTTTTATCTTGTCCTCACCAACTTCTCTCCGAAACGCTTGCAGACATGGCAGTGAAGGACAGCAGTGTGGAAATAGTAACTGGAGGTCTGGTATTATAGGTACATATCTATGGAAGCGGGCTCTAATGCCCTCGCCAGGTTGCACGCCATGCCATCAGGGAGTTTTTGTCAGGCCAAGGGAAGCAGTGACTTCCATAACCCACAAAATGTGCTTTTGGTATAACCAAACTGCAAAAAGTTGCAGCATAGTGCATAAAATGTTTTTTTTTATAATACCTGATTTTTTTTCATCAGTTAGTATTTTTAACTATATCAAATAAATTGCACAATGTATGATTTCTTAGGTTGATGTTAACCCTTGACTTTTCTGTGAGGAATTTTATGGCTTTGCATTTTACTTTTTGCAATTAGTTGTTGGCTTCATATTTTTAACCGCAACAAAAGATAGCTAAAAAATTAATAATAATTTGAATTGGAAATATGGGCATTTTGACCAACTTTCTTGAGCATTTTCATATAAACAGAAGAAGGTAACTTGTTTGGTTGGTTTTTATGTATGTATATGTGTGTTTGTGGTTTGGTTTTTTTTTTAATAGTTTCCATAAATTGGTAGTTCAGCAAACATGAGTATATTCTGAAAATGTTTCTCACAAATATTCTGAGTTGAAGGCAGGTCTGAGCTGATAGCTTGTAGGCAGACAGAGTCTAGAGCCGCAAAACTATCTTCTGGAGTTTTAAAACACTGGGAAGTAAGATTTATTGGACCTTAAATATCCCAGTGGTGCAGATTTATTTGGTGTTCATGGCAGTCTCAGCTTAACTTTCCTTGGAGATTTGTTGTGGTACTGCATTATCTAAGGAACATTTAAAATCGTTTGTCCAGGGTTTTTTTTTCTTCAGCCATTCTTCAATTTTTATTTGTGCATATGAAAATCTAAACTAGGAAAGATGACCTGGCAGCTCTGCTGAACTTTACACTGCAAAACATTTTACCTGAATAGGACAAAATTAAGCATCTGAAAAGCTGACATTTTAAAAGATTTTTATATCTATAGTGATGCATGACAGTGGCTAGTTGTCAGTGGGAAGGAGCTTAAAATATAGTTACAGGAGAAAGAAGCAGCAGCTGTGGAAATTATTTTAATCGGGTGAATGAGACTCATGGTTAAGCAAGTTTTACCTTCTTAGGTCTTCAGAATTTATTGCCAAAAAGACATATGCCTGAATAGAAAGAGAACTATAATACTGTAAAATCCACTATGACATGGAGTGCTTCTACTGCACGTGAACAGAATTTATTTATTTTTTTCTCTCCAGCAAACTGTGACTCCTTTTGACAGAGGGAATTTCAGATTAGCCCCTACCAGAGTAATGCTGACATAAACCCTGTACTCCTCACCTGTATCTCTGTGCAGTGCGATGGTCCGTGGTAGTTTTCACAGAGTTGCTGTGCTGCTTTCAGTCTGGAATGGGACTGCATTGGCTTTACTTCTGCAAAAAAAGTACATTTTCTTAAAAAATGCGCTACATGAAAGAAGGAAGGGCAAGGAGAACGGAGAGAGTGCTCTGATATACGAGCTGAGATTATGGATGTTGTAATGCTGTTTTTTTGTAGGACTGTAGAAAAATCACATTGGGACCAAAGTTCCTGTGGATTACCATGCGATATTTATTACCATTTTCCTGTATTTTCCCTGGTTAGGATCTAATCCTTCAATGTCTGGAGCTGTATGGAGTTAAGAATTTGTCCATTCAGAGAGGAAAGCCTTGCCAGCTATGGGATTTCACTGTTTCATTACCTGTATTTATTTATTCCTCTCTGTAAATTTCTGAGAGCAAGGGGTTTGAGAGTGGAAGACAGAGATGGAGGACAGGTAAACTGAAGGGGTAGCAGGGGCACGCATCTGCTCAGTAAATAGTGTTTACTGATTACTGTTTACTGTCAAGCAGATTACTGCAGTTATATTTCTATGAAGCAACCCGCAAGCAGCCAGTGCAAAGGAATGAAGCGAAGTCGTGTGCAATTCTGAGGTAACTAAAAGACATGCTTGTGACACACTTCTAGCAAAAACCATTTTTGGTTGCCCAGTACCCTACTCGAATGCTGTAATTTTGTGAGTGACACATTTGATTATGAGCAGCCATCAAAACACTCACAGGCATCTTGTTTGGAAGAAGAATGTGCTTGAATTAAATATTTGCAGGTCGGAGAAATACGTTGATTTGTTATTTTAATTTGTCACCTTCCAGGTCTTTTTCAATTTGTTCAATAGTTAATCAATTTTGGAGTTTATTTAAAAGAGATGGTAAAGTTTATACTTTTGCATTCCTTACTTGTGCAAGCTTCCATTTGCTTCCTTGGGAGAGCTGGTTTGAGGAAGAGCTGCTGCCTGCTGTTGCCTTGATACGGATAGGATGTGGTTAGTATAGGAGTCCCCTCACCCTTAAAGCTCCCTTATTGCAAAGAACTCGTCACTTCCTTGGGGAAGAGATTTTCAATCTGATTTTCAATCCCTTCTGTCAGGTTTGTTTTACTGGAGCTGGCAGTAAGGAAAAGGAAGGGAATCTGGGCACATCTTACCTCTTTGTTAGGGGGAGTAAGGTATAGGAAGCCTCTGCTGAGCTTGCCTGGTAATTTTTTGGTTATCGTCTTCTTGTGATGGAATATGCACATAGAAAAAAATACAGAAGTTAATGTTTACCTTATAGACGCTTTATCGTCAAGCATAGAGACCTGACAGTTTCATGGTTAAGTGCCTAAAGTTGTTTTTGGCTTTGCAGTTGTTGAATTAATCACTGCAAAGCTAACTAATTGTGTACCTTTTAAAGCTTCCCTCCCTACTCTTTTAATGAAAGGGAGATATTTTGCTCTTTCTGACTTTGGAGTTGGGCTATCCCATTAACTACGAGCAGCAAGCTCTTCAGCTTTTACTGAGTTACCTCAGGAGTCATTCTAGTGTATGGTGGATTTACTGATCCAGTTATTTATAGCCTTCAGTGCCCATGCTATAGAATCAGCAAAATACTTTTTAAAAGGTGTTTTGAAAATACTTTTTATAGTTGTATAGAAAATGCCGGCTCTTTAATTCCTAGTTTACAGATGGTACTACTGCTACTGTTTTGATCTGTGAGAGACATTATCTTGGTGTCTTACTGAGATGCTTTGTAGCCAAAATGTAGACTGTAAACAGATTTTTTTTTTCTCTTTAAATTTTAGACATGACAAAAAAATGACAAAGATCCCATCTTTATAGTGATCTGCATGTCAGGCTTGATGGAATTGCAGCTAGTTAAACTCCTCAGTTTTAAAGAAAGATGAAAAAGTCGCTGCAAAGATTAACTTCATTTCTTGTCAACAATTTTACTAAGGCAAAGACAGAATCAAAGGCCGAATGGACAAAGTTGGGATTTTTGCCTTCGGTTATTTTTTTTCTGAGGCTGTGTAAGCTTTTTTCTTTTAAATAAAAAAATTAATGTAGAATTCAGTGTTTCCCACAGGAGAACCTTCACAGATTTAGCATAAAGAAAGTGCATTTTAATTCAAAGACACTGGTACATTTCTTATGGCTTTGAAAGCAGTAAACCAACAGGTATATAAAGGTCTAATGATAAATATGATGATATTTTGTATCTACTCTTGTTAAAATACATGGTTTATTTTAGTGTATTTAGAATAATACTATTTATTTAAGATACCAAATTTATTCTTCATTTTAAAGACAAGTCTTGGCTTCCCCATTTGCTTTTTTTATGTCAGCTGGCTCATTTCAACTCAAAGAAAGTTTTCACTTCAAGAACTTTTAATAATTTAAAAAGAATCTCTGATTGCAGTTGGAAGTTCTGTATATATAACTAACTAACAGGTCTGTTTATTGTATGGGAGAAGCTGTAGCGATATTATTTATCTTAGGGTCCGCATTATTGGAAGGCAGAACTAATGACAGTGAATCATGCACACTGTATATTAATGTAGTCCACTTTCAGCACTATATAAATAGTATTGTAAACACACACCTGCGGAGAGTCTGCAGTTATATGGTCATCACACAGAGTCCCTCTGTGCTCTCCTAATATATATCCAGTATATGTCTCTGCGTGTGTCACATCTAGCTAGCCCAGGCAGCATACTACAGCTGCTGTTCCTCTCGAGGAGGTGTCTATAAAATGAACACTTGCAAAACCAAAATTCTGGGATGGCTTTAAGCAGAACACATGGGGGTACTGTAGCTCGGTCTTTCCATACCTGCCCAGTCCCTTTCCCTGTACAGGGCTAGCTGCACAAGATGAGCTGGGTGTCAGTCTGGAATGTAGGCTGGTCCTCTGAATAGGGCATAAGATAAAGTGTGACATCAATAATTGGGAGCTTTCTTGGCTTCCCAAAGAGAGCTGTAGTGGAGAACTAGTCGGAAAAAGCCATTATTTCTACAAAAAGTCTAAAAACGTGACAACTACACTAGTGGCAGGTTCTTTAATTTTTATTAAAGAACCTGCTGTAGCAGGGCCCTCATCCTTTATTTCAGCAAACAGCCCTGGCAGTGCCATCGTCTCCCCTGTGCTGTTCGCATACACATATTCAGGGTAGCCTGAAATCTAAATTCGAGTTGCTGGTTGCCTGCGGTAGCTGAGGCTCCTTCCCTCCGCTGCACCTTGGAGCGTCTTCAAGCCCATGGTAGAAATCCTGGGCTGCTCCCAGGGCCAAGTTCTTCCACGGGGCTAGAGAGAGGCTGCTGGTTCAGGGGAGCCCCCCGTGTCCCCTGGCCACCTTCGCGGCGGTGGCTCTTCGCCCTGAGCGGTGCCTGCCCCTCTGTGGTGGCCCTGCCGCGCCCTGTGAACAACTCGGGCTGGCTCCCGTCCCGGGGACGCTCCTTGGGGTTTGCCGGTGGCAGCCACCGCGTCTGGGGCACGGCTGGGAGCCGGCTGCTCGGGCGCCTGCCGGCTGTGCCAGCTGGGGGCCAGTGCCGGATTTGGGGTCCCCATCCCCTCTGCAGCAGGGCGTGCCGGTGGGACCCCACGTTTTGGGCCGCAGCTGCTGACGGCCATGGTGTCCCTGCGGAGGGAGAGGAGCCCTTGTCTAGCGCCCAGAATGCTGGAGGGCAGGAGGGGAGAGAGGGATCTCCTTTTTAAAAGGAGGTGTTCTTTTGTTGTTTTTTTTTTTTTTTTTCCTTTCTCACCCCTGTTCTTTATTCATAAACCTAACGCAGTTTCACAATTCCCAGACATGTAAAGCTGCAGGGCTTTTTTTGTTTTGTTTAAATCTTTCTGAACCAGCCAAATTTTTGAGGTTGGCACGAGGTGCAGCCAGTACCATGGCCTTCCAGTGCTTGCTTGGTCTAGAAGTCTGCAGATGTTTTCTGCTGGATCTGACTCTTAATGAACAAAAAAGATTTTGGCATCCTTATTTATTTATTTTCAAGGGGAAAATGTGGTTTAGAACGTTGATAATTAGGTTTTACATGAACTACTCAGACTTTATGTGACTGTATGGGAAAATGAATGCTCATCAATATAAAAAAAATTCTTTATTCAAAAAGCATTCATATTTAAAGTGATCTTTTTTTCCCCTCCTCTCCTTAATGAAAACAGGGTTTGAGGACTATTATAAATAATTATGTCTTTTAATTACATGGAGTTCTGCATCAGAATTCTTGAAGACAGCCCACTGCGATCCTCTGGTGAAAATACCGGGGCTTTTCAAAAGCTTTATAATTATCTGTTCTCACTGCTCCTCTCTTTGCAATATACATATAGTAACTGAGAAAAGGAGAAAAAACAATATTCCAGGAGGAATCCACCTACACATGTGCATAGGTCAGGCACATACATCTCATTCAGAATGATTATTTTTCTTATGCAGCCATCAGGTAGTACTTCCCAGCTTGTGTGCTCTTTCAGAGGGAATACTTATCGCAAAGCTGCAGCGCATTTTAATCAAGGTTCCCAGAGTAGTTTACAAGCAGTAATTGCCTCTTAAGGACAGGATGAAGTATTATACCCATTGTACTGATGGGTGAGCCAGGGCACAGGGAATCTAAATAACTGCAGTGTTAGTGAGCCAGTGGCAAAGCTGTGATCAGAGCTTTGGTGTCTTCACTCCTGGTGCTGCTAAGATACCTCCCCTTCAACCCACCAGTCCTCCTTTGTTAAATCAAAAAAACTCAGACTTTGACATATTTTATTACATATTATATGGGAAATGCTGTACTTGGTCTGAAGTTGATGTAAATCTGTGTGAATGTGCTCTTGTTTCATGTGCTCGCAAAGTGTGAGGGCCCTTGTGGCAGGATTTCCCTTGAATTCTGAATTTTATGCTTTTCTGCTGTCTTCTGTGGCTCCGGTAAGCCACTGGATCATCCCCAAAATAGCTCCCATGGCATCTGTTACTGATGTATCACTGCACTGTGAATTACAGAAAGAATTCCACTTTTCAGCACAACAGTTCACTTGCTAAGTGATTCCCCAGCATGATACATGCTCTGTCTTGTATTTAATTATCTTTTAATTATCAAAACAGTAATGAAGTTGTGCATAAGAAGTGTATGGATCAATAAAAACAACTAAAAATTATGAAGGAGCTGACAGGCAGAGTCCAGCCGTTCTCTGAATGGTAGTTTCCATTTTTCTGAAAAGCTTTTGTCTTTTTCTTGAGACAACATCAGAAGAAAGAAGTTCTTATTGTTTATTCCTAGCTGCTGATGATCATGCATATATTCTCAGTGCTTTGCAAGAGGTGGTGTGAGTGCTAATGAAAATTTGTATTGGAGTAGTCCCTAAGAATATGATCATTGTTACGAATTTATTAACACCATGAAAGATTTCCTGTCCTAAAAAATCTGCCAGCAAACGTCATAATCCTGAGTGGGTTAGAACCATGTGGTAGGTTTGACTGAGCCCCTTTGACAATTATATCATTTATTTAACTGTCTATCTTTAGAAGTTGAGAAGCTCACCTTTGGTTTCAGAGGCATGCTGAAACTCTCGCACTGCATACATGGTGAGGGCAGTAGAATACCAGAGTGCTCGCTTGCCTTTAACTACTAAATAATGTGGTTGCACATGACACAACAAGAACAGAGGTATAATCCTGCCCTGTGAAGCAGGTCACATGTTTCAGGTTCTCTCTGTAATGTATGCAAAGTAGCTGCTTAAATCATTATGAGTGCGTAAATCACCATCTTCATAAACAATACCATCAAGGTACAGTCAGGCAACATGTCTCTTATGGGTTGACTGGAGCTGGAATTTCAGATGTTGAGGAGGTACGTCAGTGCATGTGAAGCAGATCTGTTGCTGCAGTGTGGTCTCTGCAATGTTTTGGATTTCTAAGATGAATATTGTTTAGGCTGTCTTCTTCACATTGAAGTGCAGTGAAAGGAGGAGGACGTGAATGAAGCAAATGAGCAGCTTGTATGATTCAAGGCTTCCATGAAAAATTTGCTCCTTCTTTTTCCTCTGGCTTTTTAAGTCACACAACTGATACCCATTTATTTCTCTGCATAAGTTTAGTAAGTATTTGAAGCTCCTGTTCCTATGTCTGTTGTGCATTTGGGGAGGAAAAGATGTGTTGAGTGGTGTGTGAGAATCCTATCTTCTGTTTTAGCCATCATTTCCCTGTATGGGCTATGACACTGTTTTTTCTGTTTTACTTTAACATGCCGATGTACTTTCTGTAACTCCTAAGTAACACTCCACACCTTTTTAAGGCAAAGCTGACTAGTTTAGTGCTGAGTGAAACTGAAAGCAAGACTAATCTTAAGAATCCTGCTGTACTTCTGCATAAAGTATAAATATGTGCCATTATCGTTATTATTTATTTGTCATTGTTATTATTACTGGAGCTTGTATTTTCTTGGGGGGGGAGAAGTAGGTGCACTGTGTCATCACCTCCCCACCTCCAAATGTTGTATTTTGAATCACTTTAAATAATTGTTTGGGGTGTCTTTATTACAGTGAATCATGTCTTTAATATCTGTTTTAAGCACAACTGCAGTGAGTTCATAGTAAGGCAATGGGACCTTCTTTCATTTGCTATCATGTCGTACTTTTGCAACACGTAAAATGCCCCTGGTTTATAAATACAGATAGACCTTCTGTGCTGAAATCCTTTCCCTCAAATGTGTAAGGATCAGATAGTTTTGCTTAAAACGTGAATGCAGAGATGTTAACTCCATAAACGCAGTATATTCTCCTTTTGCTCAGAGATACTCTGGCTCAGGGTTACAATCATCCAACATGAATTTCAGAAGAAATACCAATGAAATGGTACTAGCAGAAGTAGTGATACACCTAAAGATGCTGGCAGTGGCAGTCCGGTCTGTAAGTGCTACTGGAACATCGGTTTTCCTACTTCCTGTATCTGCGCTGTGTCCTTTGGTGGTGGGAAGAAAAACACAAGCAGCAGTCATCAACTTTCAGCGCATGTGGAGACAAAGCTAAAGAGCAGTAGCATCCCCAATGCATTGGCAATTTGCTGAGAAGCCTGCGGGCTGCATCTCATTTGCATTAAAAATACAGAGATGGCTCCTGCCTTCATCTTGGCCAGGGGGACGTGGCTGGTATGGGCAGCAGGTCCCATTACAGCTTATTTTACCTGGATCGCCGTGGGCTGGGATCAGCCAGAGCGCCGCGGGACGAGACACGGCCCTGCCTGGGGGCGCTCCCCGCGGCGGGCGGGGGCCCAGAGC
>WBMY01011137.1:190972-240946 GCA_013397315.1 Donacobius atricapilla
CTTCACGACACTCCTCTCTCTCTCTCTCGCTCTCTCTCTCTCTCTCTCTCTCCCTCTCCCTTCCCCACGCCCCTTCCCCAATAAACTTAGATAAAGCCATTAGAATGGATATAGTCTCTTTTTGTTTTTATCCTTCTTTCTGAACGCTTTTATATACGCTTATATACATGAAACAGCATTTTTTTATACCANCCCAAGCCACAGTTGTCACAGCTGTGTCCTTTTAAGGTCAACACCAAAAAGAATATTGTCAAGTTGACAGAGGGAGATGACTTACTGATGTAACCCAAGGCGAAAGAGATAAGCAATAAAAATAGTGTTACATTTCTGTTTGATGGAGTGACATCTCCTGACAACTTACAGAGAGAACCAAGCAGAGAAATGCACCAAGTTAGTTACTATGACAGTGAAGCTGATAAAAATCACGTGGAAATTTGATTGTGCCAATTCCACTGGGTTTTAGAGCCTGAATTTTGCTATATTTAGTAAGGGCTTACGTAAAGTCATCAAAATATGCCAGACCTTAATTTCACTGAACTAAAACTCCTTTCTACCAGGTACAAAGATAAATATAGTTCATTTCTAATAGTGCTCTTCTTTAGTATTCATCTGTGGACATAAGGAAACAAAAAATTGATGAGACTTACAGCATTCAAGTAGTCTTTTTATTTTGTAGAAACATATGCCAAAGATAGGATTCTTGATTGGCAGAGGAGGATCCTGGGTGGATGGGGAATGCACCTTTTGGTGTGGACCAGTTCATCACCCTTCCATCTGATTTTTGAATGGTATGGTTGGTTTTTTGTGCATTTTAAACATGTTTATAGTCAGTGTGAACTAATAAGTGCTTTTCTAATGTGAACTCCTGTGTAACACAGTCCACCAAATTCTAGCCAGAGCATAGCTTCTGCTGTGTAATATAAAATCTGAGTATCATTAGCATAGCTGACAGCAGTATAGTTTCAAAGCATTTTAATGACAAGGAGAGCATTATAATCCTCCTCTCCATGTTACTTAATGAATCAGTTTGCTTGCAATAATGATTTTACTTTTCTGAAGACAGCACCTATATTTCCTGCCAGATAAAGATTATTTTACGCTGAAATCTTCTTTTCCCCCCTCTCTCTTTTCTCTCAAAAAGGTGCTTTAATCATTCCTTTCTTTAAGGCCTGGCTTATTTGTGTTCCCCTGGTCTGTCAGGGATGGTTTGTGTTCCCGGTGTGCTGGCAAGGCGGGCTGCAGGTGGGCAGGAGCCATCGGCCAGGCCAGGAGTGTGGCACCTGCCCCAGGACGTGCAGTAGGGTCACTTGCCCTGTTGTCCTTCTGGGTGGGGAGTAGGTACTGCTTTAGTTGGGAGGTTTTTCAGGTGTGTGTGACCCTTTCCTGGCTTGTTCCTAGTGCTAGTTCCTAGTGCTGGTTGAATTTGCAAAGGCAGAGAAGGTGATGGGAGCTGGGCTGTCCAGAGGAGACGTGAGCTCCTTTAATCCAGGCCTGAGTTGCCGCTGAAAGGCGCAGTCTGACTGGCCCCTCGCCAGCGCTGGGGTGCGAGCAGGGCATTTTTGGCCAGTGTGAAGAGGGCAGGGAGAGGGCAGGGCCCGGGCCTGCAGACAGTGGTGAAGGGATGGGCAGCGTCCCTTCAGGTCCAATAGGGCTTAAGCCCATCATAAAATTTCACATTTGGATTCTGGATCCTGGATCTGCCCGTGGCACCCTCTCCTTGACTCGGTGACAGCTCTGCTCCTGATGAGAAGTGTAACCAAGTTTTCCTTTGAACTTTGTCAGGGTTACCCTCTCTGTGTGCTTAGTGGTGGAAATCTTAAGTCTTCGCATTTTGTCATAAGCAGAAGCAAAAATGTCACTATATTTAAGGGGGGAAAAGACCTTCATGTGTTATGTCAGGCAGAAACAAAATGCTGAAAAGGACTGCCAAAACAAGGATTGTCCAAGAGCCCTGGTTCTAGGAGACAGTATGTACCACAAATAAATAAATAAATAAATATTTAAATGCATTTCAGTGCAGCAGAAAGAAAAAAGCAGTAGTAATGTATTGTGCTAATGTGGAAAAAGAAGAAACTTGAACAAATGGCCTGGTGTTTACACAGCTAAACCAAAATAATATGTGAAGGTTGGTCAGGCTCAAATGAACCCCATAAAAAGCTTTTTAGGAATTCTAAGAGTTGCACTGGTCAGTTTGACCACGCCAGACTTCTCTGTGTAGCCATCTCTGTTTTGGCATTGTGGATTATGTGAGAACAGGGGTGTTGTAACAATGTAGAGAGATGTGGTAGCTTCAGGAAGGAGCAAGGAGACAGGTAGTATTCTTTCTTTCCCCATTGAACTGGAGCAAAAGGTTTATTTTCTTCAGTAGAGAGAGCAGCAGGTATCACCCATTACCTTTTTAGTTTCATCCAAAGAGATGAATTCCAATTGAAAACTGTAACATGCAGAATTTTAATGTTTTGTGTTACAAAAAAAAAAAAAAAAAAAGGTTTTTTTGATGACCAGCAAGGTGTAGTCTCAAAATACTGGACCTTGATCTGTCAGTCTCTGTCAGATTTCCACAGATTCTATCGGTATCTGAGTCCTACTCAGACTTTGTACACAACTTACTGAAAATAACTACCCATATTTTTTTTCCCCCACTTTTAAATCTAGCTCTGTTAGATTCTTCTGGCCAAGCAGTGTTGGCAACTCTGGGTGTGTCTTTCGTGAAACCTATGTAGAGGGCTTGAGAATTGCCTTCTCATTGCATTTTTAATTACTAAACTACCTTCAAAATAAAAAAGAATGTAAAATGCCTGCTTGAAATATGGCACAGTCAGACATACAAGTTACTGGTAAGATAGTAGATAGAAAGGATGGCTTTTTCACAAAAGGTTTATAATGTTACAGTTAATTCCTGCTGCCCAAGTAAGTAGTACATATCTTGTATTTAGTTGAATGCAGAAGATAGCGTGTTTTTAAAGCTATTGGCCTTAAAGGGAATGCAGAAGATCACTGTGACAATAAAAATATTTAAACAAAAATGATAGAGACAAAGAGTAACTTTCACCCCAACTGCTTTTGAGGAAACAGTGCCCTTGGCACGTATATTCTTAAGGAATAGTGGTAAGGTTGTGCATACCCTGAAAAATGGATTTGTGTATGTTGTCCTGAAGTTCTGTGGGAATTGTGAGCAATGGGTATCTCTTTGAACATCAACCACAGTATGTAATCCTTTTTATGAAGTGACCCACCTTTATCCTAAAATTAGGTAGAGTTTTTTGCCTTGACAGCGTCTGGTGGAAAGATGTTTCATAGCCTCACTGCTTTGTCAGTTAAAACCCTTCCTTCTCATTTCCAGCCCAAAGTTAATCATGGCTAGTCTATTTGTTCTTATGCCAACTGGATCCTAAGCTTTTCCCTCCCTAATGTTTACCCGCTTCTAGCAATTGTATTCCTAGTCTAAATGAGCTGCACTTCACATGTTCATAAAGGGAAGAGCTATATCTTCCATATCTTCATTAATTTTCATTAAAATGAATCTTTCTTGAACATTTTTAAATGGTTTTCTTAATGCAGTATCATCTGTGACATCATTACTTACCTGTTTATGCTCAAATTTTTGCCTGGGACATAAGGCCTTTTAAAGTGTGATTTGGACTGGTTTGTATTTGTTGCCTACTACTGTGTTGTTTTCTTAATTTTTTTCCTTCTTCAATCACTATTAATAAAGTGTGAGGGATTATTATTTCACAGAGCTTGTGTTCTTCCCTACTAGTTTTCATTCCCACTTTCACTACAATTTTCAGTAGTTTTCTGTGTATCTGTGTACTTCTCTAGATTGAAGATACCATAAAACTTTTGTTACCATTCAGTTTCCTTAGTATTTTCTGTATAAACAGTTGAGTATTTGTCTTGTTAGCTCATCTGTGATGCAGCTGTTTGAAATGAGAGTTTTAGACCCTGATGGACTAGTTCAGATGGAAAGAAGTGACTTGAGAATAGTGTAGAAGAGTTTCAGTCTCTGCTTTGTCATTTGGCCTCAAGGGCAGGCTCACTTCTTGATGAGTGTTACAAGAACAGTTTAAACATAGCTGTGATATGGCTGTTTTGGAGTGGGAACGATTAGTGTATAATGTTGATTTTCTATGGACACAAAGGAAATTATGAGACCATGTTTACTTGCTTAACCACAGGTCTGCCTCTCCTTTTTTAAATCATCTACTATTCTTTTTAAGGAGGAAGAAAAAAAAGAAGAAATATTAACGAAAAAAATGGCTTTATAAACTAGAGCAGAAAGTGTCTCTTCTGTATTGCTGAAAGGTGGAGTGCTTGTAGGATGCATAAGCCAACGCTGAGCAGTTGCTGATTCTTTCCTGCAGACCAGACTCTGCAATTCTAATCTGCTGGGTGGCGCATGTTGCGTTTTGTCTGTTCGCTTGAGTTTCTACTGATGGAGTCCAAAATGCTGAGGAGAATGGTGCCAAACCAGATTTTCTGACGCGTAGTCGGGATGTTGCCAGGGTGAGCATTTGGAGCTGGGAGCTGCAGAAGAGTATCCCACAGTTGGGATGCACCCGCGATCTGATGTTGGATTTTTCTCATGAAGCAAAGCAAACAAAGTGCCAGGCTGTCTGCTTCAGAAATGCTGTGTGTTGCCACAGTATCTTATGCTGATAGACTGTTGTTGATTAATCTTTTGAGTATTTGAGAATTCATTTTCTATCACTGCATTGTAATAATTTTCTTACTTTAACCTTTGTATATTTATAATTACAGGAAGCAGTTTAACTGGCAGTGAGAAGTGCCTGATGCTCTCATGTGGCTTCACTGTTCCCAGCTTGCACAGCATTGCTATGGCAGTGTGAGCTTGCACATGGTCTTCCTTTTGCTCATCTTGATGCCTAAACCACTGACACTTCCTCACTTCTTGAACCCCAGTTACAGTGGTCACATGCCAGTTCCAGTACAGCCTAAGATGTACTTCATTTTTACTGGGTTCAAAGATAAATTTTCTTGTGATGTTGTGAATTCACAGCAAAATGCAGGGATCTGCAGAAAATGATTAGCAGCTGTTTATCTGTATAAAAGAGGTTAACTTGAAGGGCCTGTGTGTACAATTAAATATGTGTACTTGCCTGCCATGTAAACAAAGGTCCCTGACTTTATGCACTCTTTCTGCAGTTGAAGTAAAAGGTGGTATCTTTTCTGTTTTGGTAGAATTTTATAGTGAATGTGAATGAAATCAAGAGTTACGATAATATTCCTGTGTCTGTTGTTTCTATTAGCCACATATGTCTTTAAAGAAAAGAAAAAAAGGAAAAAGGACATTTCTTTAAATCTGAACAAATTTTAACTCTACCATGAGTAGTGTCATGGGGTCTTTATTCCACTACCTCCAGTAGACCTGCAATTTCTCAGTTTATATGATGCTTCTATTGCTGATTTTAATATTTTTTTAAAGTTTCTAATGTCCAGTCTCTTGTGCATCCTCATTTTTTTCACCCAAATCTTATGTCTCATTCTTTTTTGTGTATTTTCAGTGATTTGCAGTCATGATTCAAATTGAAACATAATGAGACATAAGGTATTGATATGTCAAACTGTTAGAAAGACACAAGGGAGATGATAATTTTCAGTAATTTTAGAGTCAAATCAAGTGTGTGTATGTTGCCCAGATTACAGTGTATTCGTGAATTACTGAAGTCCCCTTTAGCTCAGAGGCCGGTAGAGTTCTACGTAGATAAAGTTCAGTTTGGGTTTAAGGAGACGCGTTCTCTCCTGGGGTTTGCTGCTTCCAAGCCCCCACTGTTTCCCACATCTGAGGCTGGGAAGCGAGAGGCAGCCGGTCAGTGCCTACACGGTGCTTCAGGCACACGGCACAGGCAGACAGACCTGCAGCCCTGCCGGTGCCATCGGTGGCGTGGGAGCGTGTTGCTGCCACCTCCGTGCCTAACCTTTAATTATCCCTGAAGCCATGAGTGTAATACAGACTTCTTTGTGCAGTTGGCGTGAGACAAGCGTGCCATCTTGTGAGCAGGCAAAATGGGAACTGCGTGTAGGTTCCGCTGTGGGCGAATGAAGCGTGAGGGTTGTGAGCGGATTTGCTGGGTATTTTTGTTTCGGACTCAAAGGAAATCCAGAGCTTCAACAATTTAGGGTGTAATAGGATGGGAAATCAAATTGCTTCTTTAGATCTGGGAGTCATAAAGAATAATTATTTTTCTATTTATAGGCCAAGGCCTATCAAGATGATACGGGATTCAATGATAACGAGGTTATTTTTTTTAAATACTTGAGTCTATGTTTTTTTTTTAATCAGTAGATTTTGATGCTGGAGAAGACCCAAGTACCATGTACTTCACAAATACATTGGTTTACTGCAGTCTCTGTTCTTTAGGTCATATAGGCATATGCTCATCTTGTTATCTACATACAATGGTTGTATGCATGTCTTATGACATTAAGGTTTTTATCTGTGATCTTTGGCTGTTCTTATTACTCACAAGAAGAGAAGCCACGGCCAAATTATGGAGATAATTTTTAATTTCTCTCATGTATTCTTATTCTTTCAATGCATACTGCTTAACAAAAGAATTATTTAAGAGATGCTTAAATTTAATTGGCTCTGATTTCATCTCTGTCTCCTTCAGAGGAAGGCATCTTTGCTTTATAAATCCGGTTGTACCAGATTTCAGGGGGTAAGAAATTTATAGCTAATACTAATGCCTAAAAAATTACTACATCTATTGTGAAACATTCTCTACAGAATTGTCACAGTTTTGGGGTCCTGTATCAGTTAATCAAGTAATTTTAGAAGGTGGATTCTCTCCTGTCTGTTAAGTGTACAAAGATCACTTTTGCAGCCTTATGTCTTGTTTATCAGATGAAACTGTTACAGAAGTAATTATTTGACTGGTCCCATTTTGTGAAGAATTTGCATGCTGTTATGCGGATGAAACATTTATCTCTTGATTTGTTTGAAAAAACAGTTGTGGATGTTCTGCAGCTATTCCTAGATTGGAAAATTAGAAGCAGCCCTAGCTTGGATTGATTCTCATGGGGAGAGCAAACAACCACAGATTATTGATGGGCAGCAGCTAGATGAGCAGAATGACATGATCTGTACTCAGCCAACTGGCTCACATTTGGCAGTCCTTTTACTCAGTTGTGGTTATCTCACCCCATCCCTGTTGGACTCTCAGCTCCGCCACCTAATTGGCTGTGTTAATTTGTAGCCTGCACCTTTAGATCTCAGGTACATCCCAAATTCCTTTGCACAAGTTGCAACATTACTTCAAAGAAGGTGCTGTTGTAGCCTCTGCAAGTAGTTTTGGGACTTTTTTTTGACTCCAAAATGCCAATGAACCCAGAAGTTGCTTTAATAGTTACTTTCTTTATAATTGAAAACACGGCAAAACCTTTTGCTTTTTGTGGGATATATCCCAGTGCAACAGATCAGCTCAACATCATTGCTGGATATTTCTTAAAACTAGTGGGGTACCGAATTGGAAATTGAGGTGGCATGAAGGCAGCTCTGAGGAGGAAGACAGGAGCAGTGTGGTAAGACTTGCTTGCATACAGGGAATTTTTGAAAATGGAAATACTTGTGTAATCTGTGGTTGTACCTCTCCGTAACGTTTAGAGAGGTAGTTACATATTTTTTTGAGGAACATTTAGGTGCATTATTGCTGGAAAAGAAATATAGTGCCTAACTTATTTCAAAATATATCTTCAATAGGAACAACTGTTCACTTCTGTTTGTCTCTGCAGACTGAAGATTTCTACTCTCATTGGTAGTTTTAGTTTCTATCTATATGTCGCTGTGTGCAGATTCTGCCACCTATGTTGTAGTTGTGTTTCTGAAATTACATATTTACCTCTCCGGGGGAAAAAAATTAAATCTTTTTTGTATGTGTTTTATGATCCTGGCAGATTACTGATGTTTAAATTAGATTTCTGATGTCTGTATGGTCCAGGCTAATGTGAGGGCTTTTGGCACCACCCCTTTGTGCAATAAAGAATCAAAGCCAGTAGTGTAAGAAATCTTCTATCAAAAGCTGAAAGCTAGATTCATAAAATCACTTATGCAGGCATTATGAGATTTTTCCCATGGAAAGTTTATGTGGGAGTTTGGGAAAAACTGATTCAAGAACAGCATTATTTGTACTATATATATTCTTCCAGCAGTCAGCAGGCTGGCGCTGGCATCCCTTGCCAGTTTTAAAGGGTTGCCAGCACTCATGAAGCTGCTGCAAAGCCACATCAGCAGAGTATCAAGGAGTCTTCTTATTCTGTGTCCTCCTTCCCCCTTTTCTGACCAGAATTGGAATGGGTAAAACAGAAATGACACTCTTCAGTGAATGCGTGTGCTCAGTTCTTATGGCTCTCCAAAAAATGCTACTATTTTAAAGCCGTTTCATAGCAAATTACTAAGGTGGAAGCATGGTAAGACTAGGTTTCTCATCAGCATTTCACTTAATTTCTCAGCTTCAAAAGAAAAATAAGAGATAAAAAGGGCAAATAATAGACAAACCACTCAGAGTGGATCCATTTGCATTCACTTTGGTCTTTTTTTTAATGTATTTTACTTTGGGTTTTTTTAAGAAAGTGGCTCTGTTTCTCAGTCTGCATGAGGACCATATGATATGTGCTGCAAGAGAGTCTTTCCTTGTTAATAGGGCTGATTTGAAAGGCAAGGTAATTCACCACTGCTTTGGCTGGAGCTAATATTGGGCTCCCAACATCAGTTCTGTAATTTCTGACAAATGGCCAAGATTTCTTGAATAAGCACAGCTTTCTGTTTTGTGTAGGGAACATACAATCCACTCTTTTGTTGTGGTTGCCACTGCTGTTGTTTCTCCCCCATTCACAATGGAGAGTGGGGTTATTTGTGCAGAGTGGAAAAACAGTGCCAAAATTCTGACTTGCTTATGTTCAATGTGATTTTAATTTTTGTGATAGCCGTAAATGGTAAAAGAGATTTTGTAATGTGGATCCCCTGTATCCTGATCTCTAAGTCAAGAGGGCATATTGGTGATGAAAGTTTTATCTGTCACAGGCATGTCAAGATGAGCGATTGCTGGATGATTCAACCCAAATGTATAGGAACTGTTTATATAGAGATTGCCAAACAATTTCCATTGCTTTTCTTTTTATCTAACTTCTTGAATAAATTACTAAATAAAATAGTCTGTGTTTGGAATGTATGGCTGTGGGATATATAGAAACTCACAGCATGTGGGGGGAAAAGAGTTAAAATAGGGAAATATAATAGTTTTGTAAACTTTATGTGAATATAGGTACATCATATATAGATTCAAGGTTCAGTTTGCTGATCAAAGCATCCAAATAACTTTGGATTTAATAATGTCGGCAATGAATGCTAATATATGGAAATTGAAAAGCATGGAGCAACAATAGCTAGCCACGCTTACCAGTATTACCCTGCAGCAGGTAGATTTACATTTTTTTGTTTTGTTTTGCAATCACAGTTTGGAAAATGTGTGTTCTTTTTCCCTTCTTCCATACTTCTGAATGTGGCTTCTCCTGAACAAGCTTAGACAAGATTCAAGCTAAACAATAGGGCAACATCAGAACCTTTGAAGGCTCAGTTTGGATAGGTACCCAAAGCCTGAGTCTGCTTTGATGTATGTGGGCTCAACTCCGGTTGCCCTTGGTTGCCCTCTCTTACCTATGTAACTTGTGTCTGGAAACTGTTGCCAGATTTTTTTTTTAAAAAGAAAAAAAAAAATTAAGGCCATTTTTGCAAACTCATGTTCATGTTGGTTCTGGTCTGTCTGGAAAAGTACTACAATAATGCCCTCTCCGGTGATGATTTAATATTACTGGTTTTGGTCTAGGCTGTAGACTTCTGCCTCCTTCCCAGTTTCTGAAATTTCAGCCCCATTTCCAATGGGAGGATTTTGCCTCTAGTTCGAAACAAAATTATTTTAACTCTTCTGGAATGCTAGCCAAAACCATCCTCTATCTCCCTTGCACCTTTTCCTCTTCTCTCAAGTAATTTATGGTTCCATTTGACTGAGGTTTTGGGTAAGGGAACTCTGATGCCTTTCATATCACAGACCTCACCCGCCAGAAAGGGACAGCACATCTCAGGATTGCTTCTCTTGGAGTCAGTGGGGCTTTTGCCATTACCTTCAAGGGAAGTAGGATCAGTCCATTGTATTCTTAATGCAAAAGAACAAATGAGTAATTTCTTGTACCCACACCTGATTGCTCTTGCCTAGGAGCCAGGAGGTCACCTTCTTTCCTCACTCTTCATCTCAGGGTAGCACTGTGCTTGCCTCTGCCAGTACGCTCAACTCAGATTCAGTTCTGAGTCATTTGCAAGCCCTAAACTCCCATTGTCTTCAAAGGACATTTGGATTACAGAGAACACTGCGTTTACTCAGGCTGAAAAGAAATTGAAACATATGAGATTGCCACACCTACTAGAAGAGTTTGGCAAGACAAGGATTGTTTGCCCTGAAGACAGGATGAACAGTGGGGATGTGATCGGTGTACCCACAGCCCAGGGGGGGTCTTTGATTCTTGCTAGTACAAGATTGAGGGAAAACTCTACTCCACTGACAAAAAGCAAACTCTAAACACTTAAAATACGTTTTTTTTTTTTTTTTTTCCCACTCAGATATAGATTGTAGAGTGTGAGCTACAAGATATCACTGATACCAGTATCATTGTAATGTTGGTATAGATACTGGTCACTTTTATTGGACAGGGGGATTATATAAGACTTCTTTAAAAACAAATATTAAAATATTGAGAGAGAATTAAAGTCTACAAACCCTCTTTCTCTTCAAAAAGCAAGCCACTGTCTTAAGCATTGAGGATTAGGAGCAATGCATTTTTTGCAGAAGTAGGTGATTCTATCCAAAAACAATTGGACCTTCTTTGAAGGATTTGGTATCTCCAAAAGAGAACACCAGACTAAATGGACCTCTGGTTTCATCTAATAGGGTATGTTCTGCATCCTGTAAAGTGTAAGTACAGATAATTAATAGAATAACCAGAAGATTTGGAGAGGATGGCAGGCAGGGCTCTCCTAGGAGGTGTCAGTGCTGGCAGAAGTCAGTTACTTCACTGCAGTAAGCAAATCAGGCTGGATTCTCTCTGTGGTGCAGTAACAGTAGATTGGGGAGCATGCAAAGCAGCATCAATACATAAAAATTAAACTACTTTTAATATACAAAGCTGAGTTTAGATAATGCACAACAGAGAAGCAAAGGCATAATATTCTCTGAAACTGCAGCCTTTTAATGCTGTTTGGGAGACTAATTTACATACAAATAAAATGTCAGCTTATCCCATAACTGTCATGATAAATTGGAGCACTTAGATTTTGCATGAGATGCTCCTTCTGTACCTTATTAAATTACGGGATCTTGGCCTTTTGCCAAGTGCTAGGGTGATGCTTTCTTTACTGAAATACGTACAGGAGGGGATATGTACCCGGACATCTAGAGAACCCAGGTTCAGTCACTAGCCAAGAGCTCTGCCCACGCGTTACCTTGAACACTCTGAATTTTTCATTTCTCTGTAGATAATTTTATTTATCCGTAAAATGGCTGTGATGTCAGTTTCTGTGTTTCACAAGGTTTGTTGAGTTTTAATTAGTTGTCATGTGTACAGAGTGCTTTTAGGTTCTTGATTGGAAGTGAGGGCAAAGTGAATCTTGCCTTGTTGGGCTCTCCCATCCTGGATGGATGGCAGTGGAGGGCAGGTAGGAACAAGCTCTCTGCAGCAGGCCAGTAAGAAATGCAGAGCAGCCACCTGCTGTGCTCAGGAACTTGTAAATAAAAGCAGTTTTAGAATTCTTCATTTTGGTTGCAAGATAGCACAAAATTCTCCTTTGTGTCATGTCTTTAGACACATCACCCTTTGACTTCAGTTTCTCCTGCAAGTGTCTGTGTGGTTACCCCAGGAGTGAGCTTAAAATGAAATAAGTGCCTGGAAGTGGGCTTCAACAATCTATTTTGAAATGCTACTCCTAAACTCTCTTGAAATGACCAAAAGTCTGCTTTATCCCTGTAGAAAAGGTTAGATTTATTCCAGTGGCTAGATGACTACTGATGTGTGCTGTGCTCTGAAGCATAAGGTAATAGAAAAGATCATTGTGAATTAATTCAATGTGAATTAATAAGAGATTTATCTGATGAGAGTTGTTTGAAGGTGGTGGCACTTTGTATCTGAACAGGATTTAAGATGTCCAAAAGCGCACCTTTAGAGATTTGAGAACAATCGATATTGGGAAAGTAAATGTAAATGGAAGGAGCAAGCTTGAACAGACCACAGGTCTTCCCAGCTGTCTCTTTGATATAGACTTTGTGGGGAAAAAAACTGCAAACAGCCCTTGGCAAATTGGTGATCAGGGGCTAAACTGAAGAGCCTGAAAATGCAAAAGAATAGGAGAGCAGGAGAAAAAACAACTGTGTTTTGCTATAATGCTGTTCTACTAATACCACATTTAAGGCATGGTTTTCTCCTTGCAATTTTTAGATTGATGAAGCTATCATAATTTCAGTGGAGCATGTGGAGTGTAAAATACCAAACCAGATGCCTTTTGTTCAATTACAATGTCTGATCCTGCCTAATTTTACCGGTATGAGGAATCGTGTTCTACCTTAGTTTCAGGCAGGAAAGACTGGACATGCAGTTTGAGGGCTTGCAGAAAAACATGTATAGATTAAAAACTCCTTTGGAATTAACTTGTCAGTTGCTTAGAACTGTGATATCGTCTGTCTTGGATAGTGTGTGAAGACACTTGTGCCAAACCAGAAAGGAGGTGGTCTTGTTGAAGAGGCAGTTGCTTGTCATTAAGCTTATTCTGCTCTCCCATGGTTTAGGGCCTGACTCTTGGGTTCCTTACACAAAAGGGGTTGTTCTTTCCTTCCCTTCTCAGCCGAGAAAAGTTAGGGAGGGCCACGTGTTGGTTGTTTGCTGGCTGGCTTGCTCTGAGAACCATGACCAAAAGTGAGAGAGAAGCATCGTGTGTGACTGCCTCCTGCTCCGTGTCCCAGCCGGAGATGGTGGGCTTGCGAAGCTGTACATGTCTCTTTTCTGTCATTTCATTGTGCAAGTGTCCGCAAGGGAAGGTAGAAGGGCAGCAGCTTTGGCCAGTCCTCTACCGCTGTGTCTGAGTTTGAGGTAGTTTGTGTCTAATGTAATCTAATTTTCAGTGAGGGCAGCAATTTCAGCTGGAGTTGCCAGTGTTTTTTACAGGTTTTTTTAAATTTTTTTTTTTTTAACGCCTAAATTAGAAAACACGGCAGGTCTTTTGAATTGTGGGCTGTGCTAATGAGCTAGTTACCTTTCTGGTTGTGCTGGGCACAGGCCTGGGCCAGCCCGGCGGGCCAGGCTGCCGAGGAGGGCTGGGTGCCGGCTGGCTCCGCAGGGACGGAGCCCGCCGCCGAGATGCTTTCCCAGAAATTCACTCTCGAAACGGGAGCGTTCTGGCTTCGGAGCTCCTGTGCCTTACAGCTGCTCGATTGTTGTATGGAGAGTAGGGAGGAGGCTCCACATTGATTAGGACTTGATGTGCTTGATAGAAGCCGGCACTTTGAACACTTAGGGGTTTTTATATGAAGAACAGCAGACAGTCTTTGTAGTCTATTTATGTATAATAAACTGGGTTTTGTTCTGTGTCTCGTGTTTTTTTTTTTTTTTCTGTTTTTCCTCTTTTTTTTCTTTCATTTTTTTTTTTATTTTCTGAAAGAAAAAGAAGTTTAAAAAGGAGAGAAATTAAAACCACAGCGTTATTTTCACATGCAGCTGTAGCAAGTATCCTGCAATCTCACATGATCTGCTGTCCTGCTGGAGTGGAGTGTGGGAAGGTGTCAAAATATGTCTCTCAATCTCCCAATTTTTTTCTTTTTTTTCTTATAAGGGAAATCCAGATGAATGCCAAAAGCCCTGCTCTCTTCTCTAGCCCTGCAGTAACAAAGTACATGAGTGTATGTTATTAAGATGATAAAGATTTAATTTCTAGTTACTAACGTGCTATCACAACAGCAAAGGGGGAAAAATCTTGAAAAAATTATGAAAATTAGTCTGATGGTCTCCTTTTAATAATAAGATCACTCCCAACCCCAACAGACAGTGTAGGCTGGAATTCCACGGGGCTTTTTTGTGGTCCTAATGATTTTAATAATACTTTGTGCTATGTAGCACCTTTCATTAGAGGATCACAAAGTGCTTTACAGTCACTAATTAATTAAGCCTCACAACACTCCTGTGAGATAGGTAAGTATTACACATATATTAAGCTGAGACACTGAGAGTTAATAATTTTTTGCTGCATTATTCTGGGAAGATGATTGATGTTCAAGCACTGTATGTGCATTATATATCTTTGTGTGGGTGTGTAATATGTGAGTGTAAAAGTATTAATTTTACTATCCCTTAACAAAGATGTCCTACTTGAACCTGTTGAATATAAATGTGTATTTTCATTTAACTTTTTGTTGCTGCAGCATATTGACTGATAATATCACAGTCTTCATATACCCTTGAGTATAAGTTCTCTCTTCGTCTGCTTGTGCATCTACTTGTACAAAGATTAGTCAGTGGCGTCTCTTAAAATTCAAACATATTTCTAGATGGATTATTCTGTTAAAAAGAGCATATGACTAAGATCTGACCTAAACCTGCATCACAAGCACCAGGCAGCAACCATTCTGTTGCAATAGGCTTTGATGACAAGCCCTCACATTCAGTAAAAGTAATGAGCAACAACAATGACCCGCTGGGGAGCTGGTGATCAGTAGGTAATTAGCCATTATCTTCACCACTCTTAAGAAACTATTGATTACCAGAATTTGTTGTGTTTGGGTAGGGTTTTTTTTTTGTGTTTTTTTTTTTTTTTCCCCCTTTTTAAGAAGCACAGTAGTCACTATGGTAATTCATTATCCTGAATTACAAACTGATTTCAGCAGAAGTTTTGTTTCCAGTCATAAACTGATGTGAGTGAATGTTGAACAGAAAAGTCTGTATCTTGCAGATGTATGAATCACATAGAGTAGCCTTGGCTGTTATTGAGGGAAAGTACGTATGGCTGCAACCTGAGCCTTATCCAAAATTCCCTCAGCTCGAGAAGTCCTTTCATTCACAACAAGCTTAGCAGTTCTTTTATTTTGGGCAGATCACTGTTTTCAGTGATGAAAAGGTAGTTTAGTCCTAAAGCCTGTTCTTCACTAGGCTTCTTTACTAGCCCCCAACAAATGTGCTTACTACTGTGATGACATTGTAGTGATGTGGGAAGTTGCCTGTTAACAACGAAAGCAACACCACTAATTTTGTTTGAAGTAGAACACAAGGCAGCCAGCAGAGGTTAACTTACAACTGCTGATGGAGTTATTTAGATGCCATTAACTATCCCATTAGGCCAGTCCCATGATGATGCATGTGAATTTTTAAGACACTTTCTTTCTACAGCTCATTTTCAACAGTTACTTTAAACTCGTTTTAGACTTTGTGTTTGGTAAACATTAGCTCTGAGACATTTTTGTCGTTTTGTGTGAATGCGTAAGAGCACGTGTGTCTGAGGAGAAGAGAGCTATAGGATTTCTCATGTTTGAGGGAAAGAGTGAACAGCAGACTCTATTTGTATAGTGTCTAATATTAGGTACACGGGAATGTACAATAGGTATAATAATGTTTTTAAGTAAACACTATATTTTGAATGCATAATTTAGGAAGGAAAACCTTTTTTTTTGTTTTGTTTTGCAGATATACAGATCAGCTCTCAAAATGTCTTCTGTGTCTTCCGTGCATCTTCTAAGACAATTGCATTAGCCTGCCTGCTAGTTGACTAATAGAATTAATAATTGTAAAAAGCACTCTAAAGCCACATGCCTTATGAAGTCAATGCTGGGTATGATTTTACAAGTATGTGATCTATTTTTTCAAGTGAAATTGTTAACTGAAAACGTTCTTGGCACACAATAAAACATTGTGCAATCTGTTATTTGTCTTAGAGATAATAATTTCAGAGTGGCTATATTCTTTCTGTATCTAACTTATGACTTGCTAAGGGATGGTTTCTTCAATTTAGGAGTATTGCAAATGTAGTTTTATTTACATAATATGTCTCTGAAAAATGATAGTGGTGGAATTTCGGCAACAAAAAAATCCCTGTGTCTTTTCTTACTGTCCCCTTGAGTGGATATCAAACAAATAAATGACAGATGATTTTTCAAAAGCTAAAAGAAAAAATAAGGGAAATACTTTTAAATTCAACTTAAGGAAGTCAATGTTATCTTCTTTCTTCTTTCCTTTCTTTCTCCAAGTGTAGAATACTGCATGAAAAAGCTCCATTAGGCAGATGCAGTTTTCTTTTTTCCTCTCCATTAACAACCCAGACTCACAAATGTATTGGGAACATTAGAACTAAGGTAGCTAGATCTACTGTCCAGTTAACCTGTATACATTCCAGATTCTTCTTTGCCTTTCTTTAAAGGGACTTTTTTTCTGTTCTTTTCTGTGACTCTCTTCTGTCAGTTGTCATGAAGATAGCAAATCTCTAAGCTTTCCTTATCTGCCAAAAATATCCGTAACTAAAGCATTTTAGAACATTGCATTTAGTCTTGCTTAATTTTGACTGAGGTAACAGTTATGATGTTTACTTTCTTAATTTCTGATTTTTCTTCTCTATGCAGTCGGGACTTCTTTCTCTGTCGTCTGCCACGAATTGCATTTAAAAAGAAGTTATTTTAAAAATGGTTTGGGACGTGTAACCAGGAGAAAAGTACATACTTAGCTGAACACCTACCACAGATGCTCACAGATATTTTTCATGTGTGTTAACCAAGAGCATTCATGGAGTCTCACAGAGGAGTAGCAATGCTGAAAGGCTGGCTACTATGTTTATACCTTGAATTATATATGTGTGTGTGTTGTTTTAGTAGGTTGAGTCTATATTGTAATAGTTCTCTTGCCACTGCAGAAACTATTTCTTTCTCCGAGTTCTGAGTGACTTCATGGTTCATAAGCTATTGGGGAAAAAGAAGTCCAATTTAGCTCATCCATGCCCTGGCAGGTGTAGTTGATATTAAAGAGAAGACATTTGGTTCCCAAGCTTATGTGTCTTCTACAGTAAGGAATCGCAGTAGGCATTTAAGAAACCTATTAAGACCACACGGGAGTGTCAAAATTTCTGTAACATGAGCTGGCATTCTGTGTGAAAGCCGCCTTGCTGTAGCCCATGCTGCCTGTGGATCAGCTCAACCACAAAGACAGCAGAGCCAGCCCAAGACACAAGTTGAACATTTCCCCTAAGAAATTGTCTGTTTTTATCAACAGAGCATATAGTGCCCTTTCATGTGGAGCAGATGTCAATAAGAGGATGTGCAGATGCCTGTTTTTTTTAACCCCTGTCCCCAGCCTTGCTTCTCGAAGTAGTGTTTTGAGAAGGTCGTCCTTCTTTCAAAGGTCTGGGTACAGCACCATTTGGAGCACATCAGTGCTGCTCCCAGAGTCACCAGGTGGTCCTCCCTTGGCACAGCAATATGTATCTCCAGTGCCTCTGCAGGGCCTGGCCCGGGCTGGCCTGGGAATGGGCGCTCAGACTTGAGTCTGTAGCTCACATCTCATGTGTGGTACTGCAGGCTGCTGCCACCAGACCACACACAATTTGGCGAAGAGAAACATCCATCCTTGTATACAGCATTGGCAAAGATTAAGAGCATAGAAAAGTTGGGGCACATCTGTCTTCTGCCCATAGCTAGCATGCGAACACAAATGGATCAAACCAGCTGGTGATGAGTATCAAATCCAGAACCACACAGTGGAGAAAAGCAGGGGAGTTTCATGTATGTATTTTCTCTTAAATAGGTTGGGGAAAGTGAAGAGGATGAGGAATTTGACTTAATACCTGCATAGTTTGATTACTTGTCCTTCCATAATCTCCCCCATTCAGAAAGCAGCTAACTCATTGGTGGCAGACTCCCCCTTTCTCTCTGATCCTTATTGCTGTCCTTTCTCAGCTTTCTTAGAATGGATCCTGAAAGTGTACTAGCAGATTTAGCAGTAGTGGCTATGTCTGCAGGGAGGACTGAACAGAGAAAGGTTTGGCTGATTAGATCCATGTGGATTCCAGGTGTTTTCAGGGCAGATCCTGGCTCAGCCACACAGTGATGTCAAATGTCTGAATCCAGGCC
This sequence comes from Donacobius atricapilla, assembly GCA_013397315.1. Classification (NCBI taxonomy): domain Eukaryota; kingdom Metazoa; phylum Chordata; class Aves; order Passeriformes; family Mimidae; genus Donacobius; species Donacobius atricapilla. The sequence continues at coordinate 209,131 of WBMY01011137.1, forward strand.
TGTAAAGTTTTATTGACAGTGGGTTTCCTAATAAAGTTAGTTTCTCTTTGTTTGGCAAATAGAACTAATTACATGAATAATGGACTGTGGGGCCAGACTCTAGAATATCCGTATAATCCTGTTTGAAGTTTATGGGCAGTAGGAGGGGGAACTTTTGCTATAGAGAAACTGATACCTGCTTAGGAAAATACTTTCTCTGAAACCTCAAGTACTTACTCTCCTAAATCTGTTTTCTTCCTAATAACTTGTTTAAGTTCTTCTAAAAATTATGTCTTTTAGGTGTATTTTTGCAAAGCTACGTTATATGTAGTTTTACTGTGTATGAACATTAGAGTTCAAAAGTTTTTTTTTCTCCTTAGTTTTCTAAGTATTTTAAGAGGAGCTTTCATTTAAAATTCTTCCTGCTTGACCATTATTATCCCAAAAGATAATGAAACCTGCAATTCACTGACTCTCATGGAAGTGTTTTTGTAGGTTTTTTACAGTTCTTTTTTTAGTGAAGTTCAGCCTCAGTTGGCTGATTTTTAAAAAGTGTTCTGCATAGTTCAAAAGCCTGTTCAATAAAAATTTTCTGAAAAGTTGGTGTACTCAATGTATTAATGTAGTTCAGAATGCTTTTAAAAGTATCAGATTTGTAATCTGTTACATATCTTGAATAATTCTATAGGTTTTTTTTTTCTTTTCTTTCTTTCTCTCTCTCTCTCTTTTTGTTTTTATTTTTCTTTCTTATTTTTTTCTCTGTGGTAGATATGGTCCGGAAAAAGAATCCCCCTCTAAGAAACGTTGCTAGTGAAGGTGAGGTACAGACCCTTGAGTCTACAGGTACTGAAAGTGAAGAGTCTGGAAGGAAAAAAGAATTTTCTGCAGAGCAGATGCAAGAAAACACTGACCAGGGTGATGCGGCAGAGTTAAGTAACAAGGAGGAACTTTGCATGCATGTCCAAGAGCCATCTTCCAGTGTTAAAAAGGACTTGAAAAGCTCAGTGCTGAGTGAAAAGGCTGGCTTCAATTATGAAAGCCACAATAAGGGAGGAAATGTTCCATCCTTCCCTCATGATGAGGTGACAGACAGAAATATGCTGGCTTTCTCATCTCCAGCTGTTGGGGGAATCTGTGAGCCCTTGAAGTCTCCTCAAAAATCAGATGCAGATGACACCCAAGATGTGGTCTGTACCCCGTCAGGAGATGCAGCAGAGACAAATGAGGAGCATCAGATGTCGCCAAAAGCTTCAGATGAAACAGTGCAAGTGCAAAGTGGTCAAACTGATGGCCAAGGCTCAAGCCCGGTCCCCATGGCCTCAAAAAACCCACAAGTGCCTTCAGATGGGGGTTTAAGGCTGAATAAATCAAAGGCAGATTTGTTGGTAAATGATAACCCAGATACAGCGCCTCTGTCTCCAGAGCTTCAGGACTTCAAATGCAACATCTGTGGATATGGTTACTACGGGAACGACCCCACAGATCTCATCAAACACTTCCGCAAGTACCACCTAGGACTGCACAACCGCACCAGGCAGGATGCTGAGCTCGACACTAAAATTTTGGCTCTCCACAACATGGTGCAATTCAGCCACTCCAAAGACTTCCAGAAAGTCAACCGCACTGTGCTTTCAGGGGTACTGCAGGACATCAATTCCCAGAGGCCTGTCTTATTAAATGGGACTTACGATGTGCAGGTTTGTATGCTCACAGCCTCCCTACTTCTGCTCACTGCCTTCTCAGCTGCAAAGCCAGATCTTGCAAAGCCTTTCCTACCCACGTGATTACTGTATCTCATATAACCTGCTTAAGCCTCTAGAACCATTCTGGTCTATTTTAGCCAGGCTTGCTGCAGGTCTGCTGAGCATCTAGTACAGTAGAGGAGTATTTGGCTTTTTGACCAGTGACATTTCTGTGTAGGATTTAGTAGTTGTGGTAATCAATAGCAAGAGATCTTATTCAGCAAACAGGCAAACGGCTGAATTGGTAATCATATCTGAAGGATTTACTGTCATGGAAAGAAAAGAGCAAATAATAATGAAAAATAACAACCAGATAGACAAAAGACAGCAGCTGGAAATTAAAAATGTAATCCTAAATTATCAGCTGCTGGGAGTCAAGATTTGGCTTATTGATTCCTTATTAAGATAAAATAAATGGCAAGTCTTGGCAGCTCTGAAGTTGTCTAGTGCCAGAAAAACAGGATACACAATGGATATTTAAAACATTTCAAAAAGTAACAGTAATCCATGCTGTCCTTCATATTAGTAAGCCTTTAAGAAAAGGATTACTGCCTCAGTTGTTCTCGTCTAGTTGAAGTAGGAAAAAAAACCTACAGATACTGCAGGGGAAAAAATTATTTTTACTGTGAAGGAGTGAATTCAAAAGTTTTTCATAGACTCTCTGTTAGTTTCTTATCAGCTAATATTTAATTAGTTAAAAAATAATTGACGGTGCTTTAAAAAAAATCTTTAGATTGAGCTGAGAGATACAGTAGAATATTTCAGTATTCTATATGATACAAAAATTCAAATTTTAAGAAAAATCAAACCAAACTAACAAAGTTTGTATACAATTCATGCTCAAATGTCCATCCATTTTCAAGTGACTGCATACATGGAAACATTGTAGTAATCACCAGATAAAACCCCAGGGTATGGTAAAATAAAAAGGTAGAAATGTGATAATATTTAATCATGCTTGCAGAAACTGTAACTATAGGAAACAATTTTTGCAAGACAGGTTAAGATGGCTAACATCTAACTTCAAGGAAGAAACCAAAACCAGAAAACAAGTCAGAAACTTGAAGCTTTTCATATTATTTAAACTTTTTCTGTTTTTAAAGAAACTCTACAATTTCTCTGTGGAACAGCAAATCAAACTAAGGTCGTTACTATGCGTAAAAGATGCAATCTTTGAACTGCTGTCTTACTACAAGGTCACTGTCTCATGTCAGACACTCTCTCCTGTCAAACTCTGATTAGAAAGCAAATACATGATGTAGTTAAGAGGTTAGAAGTGAATAATGTCAGATTGTGAAATGATGATTTATAATTAGCACATAGTATGATCTTAATACCTGGATTTCCTGCTATAGTTTCAGTTTGCTGACTCCAGGGACAGCATCTTAGAGCAACTGATCCGTGCTGTCAGGAAGACATTCAAACTGGAACAGCTCAGACACACAGTATAGAGGAATTTGAGTTTCTAAACACACTTTCATTTCCTCCAAACAATTGTTTCGTTGGGTCCTTAGTTATTTATAGAAAAGTTTATGCTTGATTAGAATGAGCTGGACGCTTTTCCTTTGCAGTGCTCTCAGAAATAAAACAGATGTGTGAGCTATCTCAGTTTGAACTGATAGAATGAGAAATAAAACAGCTGAACCTAGACTATACTTGTCTACTAAACTCTGGCAGTAAGATACTGCAGAGGAGACAAAAAGCGGTAGGAAACAGCCCATAGATAATCTACTTAAGATCAGTCTTTTTTCAGACAAAAAACATTTTCCAAAATAGAACAGACAGCCTATACAATGTTGGCTGTGTATTTGAAAGAAAAAAAAAAAAAACCCTGGCTCTAGAAACTTAATTTTTTAGGATGCTAGTTTTCCCTGGTCAGTTTGGGAATAGAAGATTAAATAAGCTTTTGTGGCAAATGCCGTACTTCATCAATTGCACATGCACCAGATGTTGATCCAGAACATGTCAGAAGATAAGTAACTGATTAATATTTTTATGCTTTCTCCACCCCACTCCTGATTCATAGCAGCTTTGTGAGAGTCATAAACAAAGTAAAAGAACATTTGAAAATCCCCTTTGCACCCACACATGTTTATATTACTCCTATATCCATTTTGGAGGGTTTTTTCTCATGCATCTGAATGGCTGGCATCTCCCGCCACAACAAAGGATCGTATTGATTGGTGCTCCAGTTAAAATTGGTTCAGTCAAACTCCTGTATAACATGAGAAGGAACTGAACCTGAATAATTGGTTCATGTTAACACTATTATTTTGTATAGGTACTGGGCTGAATGAAAAGAATCCCTTTGTAATTAACTTGAAATAATAATGAACTGGGCTTAGGATCTGATTTATTGATCCCCTTGCACTTAGCAAACTGTTCTGTTGTAGCTGGGCTGGAAGTCATCAATAAATTTATGGTCTCAGGCCACAGAAGCCAGAGGATGAAGATGACAGACTTTGATCTGGCTCACAGTAGACAGTTGAAGATGATGATACACGAAGATTTGTAGTAGTGAGGGATGCTGTGGAGCCCCATAGTTTGCATTCATAACAAAGGCAAACAGAAAGCAATGTATTTTCCTTAGTGCAGGAAAATACAGTATCTCCTATCCTATCTGTAGAGATCTAGGGATGCGGTCCATTTGCTGAGGGCTTGGAGAAAGAAATCAAATGCATTTCTGGACTTGTATCACGGAAGTGAAGTTAAACCTCACCCACAACCAAAAAACAGCCTCCCAACCCTAAATGCAGCTTTTAGGGGGTGTAATCAGCAAAACTGGGGATATACATTTAGCTTCATGTACAGGTATTCAAATACTGGGAGAGTGTTTTGTAGTACCTAAAGAGGATTTGTCTGGGAACTGTGAAAATAACCCAGCCTTTCTGGCATTCCTATTGTGCAGTTTTTTACTTGATATGAATATTTAATCCAACAAGATTTCCTTGTCTTTTTTGAAAATGTTATTTTTTGTTGAAAAATCTCCTGTACTCTTTGTTTCCATTTTTCTCTTCAAAGGTTTTTGGTTCATTGAGTTATAATAAATTCCGTAGGATGGTAAAATCACTGAGCAGTTTCTGGGAGATTAACTTTCTTGCCAGTGTAGATTTAAGAAAACATTCACTATCACATCTCTGAATTCCCAAGGAATGTGTTAATCAGCTTTATAGCTTTTATCAAAATCATATTTGAAGTGAGTTCAATGGATTTTTTGCTGATGTGCCCCCCACTACTTTTTCTTCACATTTAGTTAATTGATCAATCTCTATAGGCAACTTTGTCTTGCTGGATATTTGAGCCTGTGTAAGGCTTTGTGGATGTACCTAAAGCAGTAGCCTTTATGCTGGATCTAAAGACTTCACTTAAAGTAAAATTCATGTGACTGAGTTAGCAGCTATGATGCTGAAAGCTATTGCCTTTGCTGCTGTATGATTAAGCCTCCTTCTCTTTTTGATCTAATGACTCTTTAATGTGTATGTTGAAGTCTGGAGACAGGCAAGTTGCTGGCATGTAGAGAGCAGACAGTCTTTTTTCTAATCCCCAATTTTTTTATGAGTGGTAAGTGGGACAGCTTCAACAGGAAGGTTGGAGGTGCTGTCTTCCTCTTCCACGTAGCAGCCTATAGCTAAGGCGTAGGACATGCCCAGCAAAGGTGAAGAAGCAGGCTTGGATCCCCTCTGCCAGAGCAAGGAAAGGAACCTACTTTTCCTGTTTCCTGAACAAGTGTTCAAGCCATTAGGCTATTGTATAAAAGGGAGCGTGACCCCATTTCCTGGTGTGTTTTAAAAAAGAATAGTGTCCCTCAAAGAAAGGACAGAAATGTCTGCGTTCAGGTAAGGGTTTCAGATGGCATGTCCCAAGGGGAAGGGTATTTATGCAGCCGTGGATAAAGACATACTGCAGTGCTCAGCAGTTCTTACGGTTGCTTACATATTGTGTATGCTACCTTTGAGGTGCTTCCTGCTCAGCATGGCCCTTGTTCTGGGGCTCATTGACACAGACCTACCTCTTATTCAGCCATTAAAAAGATTCAGAATGTACAAACCCTTTTTTTTTTAAATTTGATTTTGATTGTTTCATAGTTTTAGATCAAGACAGACATATAAGAAGACAACTTTCTGAAAAAGCATGGACTGATAAAAGCCATCGTTAAGTTGGTTGATTGTATTTCAATGCACCTGGGAGTGGGGGGGAAGGGAAAGAAAAGGAACAAATTACGGCTTTATCTACTACCCCACAGAATCATAAGAGGTTATCACCAATTGTTTTCTTCTATGGTTCTAGACATCCAATATTGTAAGAGTTGTCCTATACCACTCAGCCTAATGCTTTGTCATGTGTGACTCACAGAATGATTTGGATTGGAAGGGGCCTTAAAGCTCATCTAGTTCCAACCCTCCTACCATGGGCAGGAACATCTTCCAGTAGACCAGGTTGCTCAGAGCCCCATCCAATCTGGCCTTGAACATTATTAGGGACGGGGCATCTCTGAGTGGAGCATCCACAATTTCTCTGGGCAACCTATTCCAGTGCCTCATTGTGCTAGTGAAGAATTTCATCCTAATATCATATTTAAACCTACCCACTTCCAGTCTGAAGCTGTTGCCCCTTGTTCTGTCACTACATGCCCTCATAAAAAGTTCCTCTTCATCATTCTTGTGCCCTTTTAGGTAATGGAAGGCTGCTACAAAGTCTCCCTAGAACTTTCTCTTCTCCAGGCTGAACAGCCTGTCTTCATAGGAAAGGTGCTTCAGACTTTTGATCATCTTCATGGCCTTCTCTGGACTCACTCCAATAGGTCCATGGGTGTCTTATGCTGGGAACCCCAGAGCTGGATGCCCATCCCCAGATGGACCAGGTGGGGTCATGAGAGCAGAATAGAGGGGGAGAACCACCTCCCTTGACCTACTGGTTATAAGTACGTATATGACTAAGGCTAACAACTTCTCCAGGATTTTCACAGCAACCAAAATATTTCTGAATGTTCAGCCAGCAGGCTGGTCAGTGTCCTAGAAAGCAGAAGTGCCCACAGAGAGTCTGTAAAGCTCCTCCTTTTGTGTCCTTTATAAATCACCGGTGAGTTCCATGTCTCTACATGGTGTTATGTCACGAGTGGTTTGTAGTGGTCTGGATTTCAGTGTATCGAATCTGGCATGTTTTCTCTTCTCAGGTTAGACATGTGTGACTAGTGTAAAGCTTAGTCTAACTAGGATTCAGATGGATAAGAAACAGTGATTTGATTTGTAGATTCTGCTTTTTATCCTTCAATCATTAACGGATTGAATATGAAGCTATGAAGTAAAAAATGTAGGGGGTTTTGGGGTGGGGTTATAATCAGTAGCACTTCTCATGATAAAGGTTCTCCTTTATGTTTTGATGATTTTGGCAAAGAGACTCTTAGAGGTGAAGTGAGAATTACAGATTGGAGGCCTAAACAAGTACAGCATTTTCTTTTGTATTATTAGCAAATCAAATGTTTTTAAAGTTCTTTGTCATCAAGTGGGCTTCCTAGAAGGTGATAACATAACCAGTTGATGTGAGCAAACAGAAACATGTATATGAATGAATTTCATTTTCCTTGCATGTTTAGACAAATGGATCCAAATTTTATATTGTTTGTCTCACCAACTTTGGCTCAATTGTCCATAATACAGGACTTAGATGTAAGTAAACTGACCAACTGTTGCTGCATATGATGTATCCTGATATTGTGGACTAGATTGTGCCATGCTAGGCTCTGCAGCCTATGTTAGAACAGAACTTGCATGAAGGTGGATGTTGCACAAGGCCCATTTCATGTCAGCCATGTTGCAGACTCTCTGGGCACTAAAAACTGTCAAGCTCTCCTGGGTGTTGCACCTACATGTGGGCATACCTGTTTATTTTGAATCTTATTTCTGGGTCATGATCAGGCTTGGAGGCTGCCTTGCACACTCGAGACAGTCACTCCTCAGAAGCACAGAATTCAGTCATCTCTTAAACAACTGACATGAAAAAAAAAAAGCAGCAGGTAGGGAAATTGGTGGTGGTAAATCACACAAATGAAGAAGTCCATATGCATTTGCTTGTGAGCATGTATATATACATTTGCTTCTTATGTGTATATTACTGCATAGTTCTTATGTGAAAAAGCACATGGAAGAGGTATTTAACTTCTATATAAATAATAGCTGATAAGCAATTATTTGTATGATTATATGCAGTGGAAGTTCTTTATATCACTTCTACAAAGATATCTGCAAGTTTACTCTTCAGGATGATAGGCAATGATTAACAGTGTGTCAGCTGCTGCATAGTAAGTGCCTGGGAACATCGCCTTGCTCTGTGGCAGAAATAAGGTATTTTAGATGCCTTGCAGTGAATAGTAGTCTGTGCTAATATTAGAATATTCAGATGGACAGTTTGTAGAACAACTGATGTGATGTATACTCACAGGCTTCAAAGCAAGGTTGTTTATGTGTTGATATTCCTTGCCTTATTGCAGGGATGTGTGGTAGTGTTTGAAGAGTGGCTTATAAAAGCAGTTGGTGAGACTAATAATATTAGTGTTCACATTTAAAGTTATAAACTGCTAAGATAGCCTACAGAAAGGATAAGAGCTCAAAAAAAAAAATAAAGTTCTTGGGGAATAGGGAAAGCAGCTAGGTTTTCTTCTGGTATAAATCAGTGCGAGTTTGCCTCTAAGCCTGTAAGGCTGTGTGAGTTTACAGTAGCCAAGGAACTGTCTGGTAATTTTATCTACAGAGAATAGAAGGAATGGTGCTTCTTTAGATACTAGTCTAGTAGCACTAGTTAGCAAATGAAAGTCTTGATTTTCTCTTTCTTTCTTTTGTTGGTTTTGCACATCTGGTCTCCTGACCTTAATTTAAGTTCTGTTATTGTTCTGTCACAGTCTTTGTTTTAAAAATACTTATAAAATTCTAATGACACAAAAACTGTGTTGGGTTCAATGGCAACAGAATAAATCTCAAGAAGAATGCGCTTACTTTGAATGAATATGATCCAATAGTTTGCTTTCTTGTTTTGGTAAGTGTGAATAGCCCAGAAAGCCAGGAGTTTGCCCTGAGTTTTTGCCTCACTTGTGCAACATAAGTTTATGTACCTATAAATTAATCACAGTAAATAGTTTTAAGAATATACCCTGAAGATTCTCCTAGTTTAAAGTGCAGAAAGAGTGAGTGAGAGGGAGTGAATTCTCCATAGGGGAGGTTAGAGAACTGGGTGGTGTTACACAAACTTGCATGAAAGCCAGGAATCTGTTCTGGCCTGCATGACATGAAGAAGTTCATAAATGTGGGGTGGTTAAAATGTTCTGGATGCTATATTGCACAAAGCAAATGAATAAACAAGAGCATTAGAAAATATTTTAGGATTAGAAGATTAAGAGTAATTGCAAAAGCAGACTGGATGGCTCAGAAGATTGGTAAGGGATCTGGAGCCTTTCACCTCCTGATTAGCCAAAGATGTAACCCAGGTAAGAAAAAAAAAAAAAAAAAAAAAAAAGAAGAAGATTCATTAGCGTTTGAGGTTCCAATGCAGATGGATTCTAATCAGTAGTTGAAGAAGAAGCCAGAGGTCAAAGACAGCTTTACCCTGAGCATGTAATCCTTGTGGTTGAATCTCTTATATGGATATAGTTTCTGCTGGTAGAATTTTCTTCATGAAATACATGATTACAGGAGCTGGCAGATTTTCTCTTTCTTGCTCATTTTTTTTCAGTTTCTGTAAGAAGTATTTGTAAACTGCTTCAGCATGATGGAATTTAGGATTGGATTTTGAAAAGGAAGAGGGAGAATAGGGTAGCATTTGGATCAAGGGCAAAATAAAAATCAAAGACAAATTTTTTAAAGAAAAGGAAAGAAGAAAATACTTCTCTTTGACCAAGTCCATCTATTCCATGAAATAATTGTCTTGACTAATTAATGTAGACATATCTGTTGGAAACATATAGTGCAATTACACAGCTTTGTTGAAGTACTTGCCAACATACTTTAGAAAGTACATCTTGAAACACTGTCAATTATCGTGTTATCTTTTCTCGTTTTTCTGGCTATTTTTGGAAATGTGTGTTTGCTATGAAGAGATAGCTTAGTTGTATTAATAAGTGAGCTTCAGATTTTGACAATTTTCTCCATTAATGAATAAACTTAATCATTAAGAATTTTGAGTTTATGGAAATCTTACTGTGAAATATATTTCAGTTTAACCCCAGAATGAGATGTGACTTTGAAGAGCAATTTTTAAGAAATATCAGGACAACCACATCCAGCACAAGAATGGAGAACCCATTTCTAATATGTCTTTTTTCATACAGTGTAATAATTAATACCATCTATATTGCCATCGTTGAGGTGCTCCAGAAATACATGGTTTCATAAGCAAATGACAGTGAAGAGAAGAATTAAATGATGTTTCCACAGTCTGAACTTGTATGTTAGGTTCTCTTTAAAAAGAGAATTGTGAAGATTAATTTTCTCTGTTGTGTATTGACGAACTGTTTATCTATAGTTGTTCCTACATTTCCTCTACAAGCTGTACCTGCATTTGTGACTGCCGCTAGCTGTGTCAACTGGCACTTTGGACTCCAGTGCTAGAACAGAATTGCAAAATTTTAGCATTGCTTTTGTTTAGGTTCTTTTTTGTGTTGGGAAGAAATGTCTGCTTAAGGAAATGTAACTCTGTTAGAGCAGAGCAGAAGATTAAGTTTTGTTGGGATCAGAATGAAATAAGTGAGTAAATACAAGAATCTGTCACTTCTGATATGACACAGAAATGTGGATGTTGATTTCTATGGTATGTATACCTCAATATCTGTCTGTCCATCCATCCATCCATCCATCCATCCATCCATCTTCCACTTTCTTCTCTCCTTTACTTTTTCTCTTTGTGGGGTAGATCAGAGAGAGCAGGAGGTGAAGGACAATTTCATCACCAGTGATGAAGTTTAGTGCCAGTACATAAAGATACAACATGTAACTGAAAAATCTGAAAGTCAAGCCAAGATTTGAGCAAAGTGTGGGAATCCAAACAGTTCTGCGAATGTGTGGGTTTCTTCCAAATGTGACTGACTGAAAGCTGAAACAGATTCAGTTTATACTGTCACTATGAGTGCTTCTCCCAACCTCTTTGCATGGAAACCAGTTTCTTAAGTTGTCTTTGAATGATGACCCTCATGGAGCTTTTCAGTAAGTTTTGTTATGTATAAAAAGGGGCTTTTGAGTCTAATAACATTAAGATGATCCTGAGTTACTTTTCACATACATGGTCTAATGCAATGAATTATTTTGAATTGTGGCAGGTATTCAGGGAAATGCCAAACCAGTAACTGGTAATCAATTACATTCGAGTGGTGTAAAAACTGTATGTTTCCCTCACATTACAAGAATTTAACACAGGCACTGTGGGAATATATAGTTCTGCTGTATCCTCTTGTGATGCAGAGAAGGATGTATTAGCATGGAACACAAACTTGCTGTGTAGACCACTAAGCAGGATTAACACAAGTTACAGAAATGATGTGATTTATTTAATGATGTAGAAAATGCTAGTACTAATATGTTTTACCAATGTTCTGAAATAAAAGTAATTAGCAATGAATAGCAGCTGGGATTATTGTCACTCAGATGGTAATGGTGTCCACAGGGTGTCTGCAAAATAGGTTTGTTATCTGTAACTCTGTGACTGGACAGCTGAGAGTAATGAATGTACTTACTCATTAGAGACACTTAAGGCAAAGCATTTTGGTCAGTTTTCTGTGCATGCATAGAACAAACATACGTATCTAATTAAGTGAATGAAACCAGATCACCTTGCAACTTAGGTAATCGTGCAGTGAACTCTTGTTATTTTCTGTTTTCTGTAATTCCATCAGTGCTTTCTTAAAGTTGTCTTTTGATACCACTAAGACTTTGAGCATTGAAATAATGCAGTGGATGGAGACCTGAAGTGCCAGATATTGGAAAGCGGGCCCACTGTTATCAATTGGATCAGGCTCGGCGTGGCTTTGTCTGCAATTCTTGCTTGCTATAGAATACATTATAGGGGGTAACTTCTGCACTACAGAAGACCTGTTAAACATCCCTCTTGCAAAGAACCTCTTCAAAACCAAGTTCATAATTTGACAGAAGAATGTGGAGCTCCAGTTAAAAGTGAAAATGTTATTACAGCTAAGTCCTAATGATTTGACTGCCTGACTCACCATTGCCTAATGAGATATGTTTCCTAAACAAACAGAAAGCCATTTTCAGTTTATTTAAGGAAAAGTTTTAACCAGTGCGTGAGGATTTTGCTTCCTTAAAGAAAAAACAATCAGAAAAACAGAATTGGAGGCTGAATGGCAGTAGCTTATTATATCATGGTTTAGTAACTCATTGCCTCACACTATACATGCTCTATTCTGATGACATACAAAGGATAGCATTTCATTCTCTGAGCTAAATGGCTAAAAGGCATTTATATTATATACATTTGAAAATGTTTACATTTCATGCTCTCTGTATATCTGAGTCTTTCCATTTGGTGTGATACTGAATGAGCAGTGATCACATTATCTTTGTGACATAGCTGTTGAGGAGAGGAAAAATAATTACACCATTTGCCTAATGCATTAGAACTGAAATCTGCAGAAGTGTAGTAATACACTTACTGGTTGGGAGAATAAAATCAAACCCTCCAAGGCTGAATTTTATATTCCCTGTAAGACATTTCCTGGGTGTAAAAACTGAGAATAGGTCACAAGGGAGCTTCCACCCATGTCTACATCATGTGGTGTTGACTGGATGATGGCAAAGGAGTCAATGTCTGTGGATTTCCGGAATTATCTTCTGGATGCTGTACACTGTTTGCCACTCAGGGGAAGAAGCTGTGCAATGCTGACATTTTTGTCAAGAAATTCTTTCTTTGCCCTTCAAACCAGTTGTACAGGAGCAGCAAATCTCCCCCTGATGTCAGGGGCAGGTGTGGTGCACTCCTGGGAAGGGCAGGCCTGCCTTGCTGTGAGAACACGGGCTTTAATAACATCAGCTCTGGAAGCCTTCTTCCCTTCCTGCAGAGCATTTTGCTCAGACATCATGAGAACAGTTAAGTAGACCTACCTTATTTTTTTGTGTGTGTAATTAGTGATGTCATGGACTTGGGTGTGGTAGTTTTCTTTGCCCCATGCCATTTTTCTACTGTAGTTTTTCCATCCTTGACTAAATTGAGCTCTGTGCATGAGAGGAACAGAAGATTTCCTTGGAGAATGTCTGCAGTGAGTAATCCTTGAGAAACTGCCTTTTGTTTGTGACATCAGCCGCTGCGACTATAAAAAAAGGCATCCTGGATGCCTCTGTGAAAAGGCATCCTGGTGGATACTGGATACTTGTGTAGGAATGATCTGTGTAAGAATTGATCGTACTCCCAACACAGCAAACTGAATTTGTTATTTGAAATCTAATTTTTGCTTGCTTGAATTTAGAAAGCAATCCTCTTTGACAGGAAACATGTATATGATTAAAACATCTAAGTCAAAAGACTGAGAGTCATTTTTTTTTCTTTCACACCTGGTATAGACTCCCAGGAAAGTCTGTTTTCCAAGGGTTCAGAGCTATGGGAACTGATTATTGGATCTTGCTATCAGTGACATTATTGAATGACATAGTGAGGGAAGGAACAGCCCTATCAGCACTAAGATCATCTTGTGCATGTGTGCCTCAGTCTCTGCAAATCAATATATTTGTTATTCAGCTATGAGAAACATTTAAAAGTATTCATCAGCAAATGTTAAATATGTGAGGGTATATGTATGATATCTTACTTAGTACAAATGAAAATGGTGACAGTGATTAATAGAAGAGGCTTATGAATCAGTTGCTCACTCTTTCCCCTCCTTTCCACTCCTTGCTATTTGAACAAATATACAGTGGAGCTAAAATGACCTTATTCTTTATTCACAGGTTACTTTAGGTGGAACCTTTATTGGAATTGGGCGGAAAACTCCAGATTGCCAAGGCAACACCAAGTACTTCCGCTGCAAATTCTGCAATTTCACCTACATGGGCAACTCCTCCACTGAACTAGAGCAACACTTCTTACAGACTCACCCAAACAAAATGAAAGCAGCCCTTCCCTCCTCTGATACTGGTAAAACTTCAGAGAAAAACTCCAATAAATCCAGTCCTACTCTTCGACCATGTGATTCTGGAGACTTGGGGAAGTGGCAAGACAGAATCACTGTAAAAGCAGGAGATGATACGCCAGTTGGATATTCGGTGCCCATCAAGCCAATAGATTCCTCTAGACAAAATGGTACCGATACAACCAGTTACTACTGGTGTAAATTTTGCAGTTTCAGTTGTGAATCGTCCAGCTCTTTGAAACTATTAGAACATTACAGCAAACAGCATGGGGGAAGCCAGGCAGGGAGCCTTCACCCAGATCTGAATGATAAGCTTTCTAGGGGATCTGTCATTAACCAGAATGATCTAGCCAAAAATGCAGATGGGGAGTTAGTGACAAAGACAGAAAAGGGTGCAAGTGTGGCAAAAAAGAAAGACTTGAGTAGCAAAGGAGCAGAGGACAGCATGGTGACAAGCTACAACTGTCAGTTTTGTGACTTTAGGTACTCAAAGAGCCATGGCCCAGATGTAATAGTGGTGGGCCCACTTCTCCGTCACTATCAGCAGCTACACAACATTCATAAATGTACCATTAAGCACTGTCAGTTCTGTCCCCGAGGCCTCTGCAGCCCAGAAAAGCACCTTGGAGAAATTACTTACCCATTTGCTTGCAGAAAAAGTAATTGTTCCCACTGTGCTCTCTTGCTTTTGCACCTGTCTCCAGGGGTGACAGGAAGCTCTAGAGTCAAACACCAGTGCCATCAGTGCTCATTCTCCACTCCTGACGTGGACGTTCTCCTGCTCCACTATGAGAATGCACACGAAGGCCAAGCGTCTGATGTCAAACCAGAAACAAATGCCCTGCCAGGGGCAGAGGGGCCGCTGACACTCAAGGAGAACAAAGAACACTCATGTACCAAATGTGACTTTACCACCCAGGTGGAAGAAGAGATTTCCCGACACTACAGGTACAGTGAAGTTTCAAATGATTAATGATTGGAACCCAAACAAACAGCCTACCCCCNNNNCCCCCCCCCCCCCCGCCCAGTTTCTTAATTAAATGTCACCATTCCTCAAGCATTTGAGGAAATCAAAATAGGAATGTGTATAGATATAAATCAAAATAGGAATGTGTATAGATATAAATCTTTACAGCCAGAGTCCAATCCAACATCCACTTTGTTTTGGAAAACCACCAGCTAAGTTGGTGGATTTAATTATACATTTAAACCTGTGCAAAGGAGAGGGAAATTTGGATTTGTGTGCAGATGCTGAAGTTTCAGCATATTTGAGGTTTGGTCAGCTATTTTCCACCCAGAATCTTTTAGGTACTATAGGTACTATTTTAGTTTAGGCTTTTTCCGAGAAAGTTGGCATCTTCATTCAGTCAGGGAACACAAATGACTCCAAGATAGACTATGAATCCTTTATGCTCCGTAACAGTGCTTCCATGTACTACCTTTTTGTAGTATTTTCCATTCCCAAGTCCAGCAATGTAATAATTAGTTTAAGAGCATTCCACTGCTGTTTTGGTGTTCGTTTCCCACTGGGAGCAGACACTCTTTTGTCTGTTGATGTCATTCCCCAAGATCCTTTTGCAGATGCTTATTTTTGTGTTGCTGGTTTACAGTGTCATTCTATTTATTTTAAATGCTAGTGTTCCTTTTTGGAGGTGGATGCAGCCAGTCTCCTGACTCAGTCTGACACAATGTCATAGCAGCAGCCAACTCCCTGCTAAACTTCTTGGGTCAGTTCCTGGGCTGTTGTAAACTGGCAGTCCAGTTTGCATCAGAGGAGGAGCTGGCTCTTGGAGTTTGTAAAGAGTAACAGTTATGTGCCACTGCAAAAGCAATGTTCAATACTAGAAAATCGTGCTGAATATGTTAATAGTTAAGGCTAATGTGTCAACAACGGAGAACTTCAGTATCTATCTCATCTAAAAGATCTTTGTGTGGAAGCCAGCTAGAATGAAGACAAAAGAAGATGCATTTTCAAAGCTAAAGCTTTGTTAAAAGCTCAAGAAACTGTGCCACGTTTAATAGATTCCAAGACATCCAAAATTAACAAAGGCAGACTGGGACATGATACTTTAATAGAGATTAAAGCTGGGGGCATCCAAATGTTGCCCAACAGAGGCCTGCACTGGCAATATATCAGAAGTCTATTTAGTAAAAAAAAAGAGGGGAAAAAAAAAAAAGAGCAGATTGCTCATCTTTAATTTGGAGCTAGGGCCCACAGAGGATTCAGGTCCCAGCATGCAGTTCCCCATTTTTGATCCAAGTGGGCCTGAGGGATGTTGTGTGGATTAATTAGTTAATGTTTGTAAACTGCTTTGAAGATGAAAAGTGGTATCTAAGTTCCAAGCATTATTACAACAGCTTTGAGCCATGCTGAAGAACTCCATAGGCAGCACTTTGTCCGCTGCTGGGGTATGGCATGATCTTTTTTTAGTGGTTAAATAACTGGAAGATTGAAATGGCTCCTTTACTGAAAGAATCCAACCTTTTATTTTACTGCAGCTGGTAATTTAAGTTTTAACAAGCTTGACAAGCTAAGATCCTTTTTCCCAAGAAAGGAGAAGCCATGACTTCCAAAATTAAGTGCTAAGTCTGAGATGGGGTAGTTGTAGCCGCTCCTTCGGAGGGATCAGCACCATGCAGTTCTGGCAGTGGTCACAGGGAAGTGCACTTCGGACAATCAAGAGATACACTTTAAGCATTTTAGTCTCAAATTGTTTGTCTAATTGTTTGGCTATTTTGTTTAAAACACATGAACAACATACCCTGTTAACCCTGTCTATGACATTATTGAGTACTCTGAGGACATTGTGTAGAGAAAAGTACAATGCCTTTGTAACTGCTAGCTTCTTTCCCTTTCTCCTGTAATTCCCCCTTGATAATTTGAATTTGTTTGTTTGTTTCTTTTCTACTTGTACTGCTGCTGTTTTCCCCCACTATGCATCTTTTTTGAAGTCAAGTAAGTTATTTCAGTTTGTGGTAGGTGGTCTGTAGTGGTGAACGCCAGCAGGTTTCATTTTTTTCTTTATGTATAACCTAGTTTTCACTCTCTCAAACTAAAACTTTTGAGGCATTGCAAGTTTTATTTTTATTATTATTATCAGGCCTTTTTTTTAGTAGAAGTCTGGCATATATCAGATATATGTTTTCTTTCCCTTTTTATATTTTAGGACCTAAAGATAGATCATAGTTCAGATTTTAAAATGTAGAACGTCTATAAAATAGTAGTGTTAGTTGATAGACAGAAACATGCTAATGTAGTCAGCTCACATCCAAATGAGCTTCTCTGTTTCTTAATCAGAATTTGTCTTAACGCTTTTATGCCACACATTATGTATGTCTGATGTATTTAAAATGCTGTACATGCACATGTCTCAAAACTAAAGCCTCTTCATTTTTATAATAAGGAGCTGAATGGATTCTAATAGTAAACATAATACTAAACATTAGTGTGGTGGAAGAAAATGTTCTGCTGTTCACATATTTAGATTTAGCCTTGATAATCTGGAGTATCAGTGTTGGCTTTAGATGCCACTTACAAATTTTATTCATGTATTTTTTTGTCTGCATAATTTTCATTTTTGAGACATATATCTGAACAACATGCTTTTTTATTGTTTATTTTGCTTCCTTTTGGCTCTACATCTAGAATTTTACTATGTATTGCTAGCTAAAAAAATTTGTATATCCCAATGTTATTCTTTCGCATCCATGTATTTGTAACAGTATTAGAATTTGCAAAAGCAGTTCTTCCAAGTTTTCTTTCTACAGAAATGTATACTTACACTTAACACTCATTCAGTATTTCTTGACATGATTATTTGAGAGCTGTTCAGTTAAATTTGAAGTCAATGAATCACACTGCACTAGAGTTTACTTGTATTTAAACTTCACTAAAATGTGCTTACTCAAATAAATCCCTAGAAGATTTATTGGCCTCCATTTTCCACTAATTCTGCTACTAGTCATTTTCCATTATACCTCTGAGGAATCAGATACTGTTCATGTTCACTGCAAAGCCTAGTTTTTTTCTTAAAACTGTCTGGTATTCTGATGAGCCAGACGATGCCAAGAGTTTTAATTTAGATAAAAATCAAACAGTATTTGGGCAAATTTTGCATGTTGTTTCATTTAGTCTAGAGATTATTTTCCTGCTTGTTCCAAAATAATTAATTTTGATTTTTTTTTTAATCAAAGTAGCTACTTGCTGAAGTGCCTCTTTTTTCTTAAAATTTTGCTAAAATGTGGGAAAGCACTGCATTTTTTCAGTTTTGCAAAAGATAGATTTTTTTTGCGTAAAACCTTATTTGACAGAAAGCATTTGATCAGTGCTAGTTATAATTAGAAGTGATACGCTGAAAAAATCCTCTAAACATTTTAAAAGCAAGGTAGGATAGTGATTCATTAAACTACAAAATATAATATGAAAATGTAAAGACTCAAATGAAATAAAAGCTTTGTCAATAGTGTAGAATCCTTTTTCTAATAAATTATTTTGGAATTTGAATGGCAGCTGTTATGTAAGGTTCTATTTAGAAGTTAATTTCGAGTTAATTAAATAATTCCTTACTTCTCAAAGCTAAAGGAGGTAGGGGGCAAAAGGCAGAGGGCTGCTTGGGGCATGTGTCTTCCCAGTACCCAGGCTGCAGCTCAGGGATGGGGCTGCTGGGGACAGGAGTGTTGGGACTGACCCTCAGAAAAAGCTAGAACAGGGTCTCAGAAGTGCAGATTATGGAAATGTGGCACCTTTGGGACATTTCCCCCAGAGAAGAAACTCTGGAAAAAAATGTAAATTGAGGCCCACCAGCTCCCAGTTCTACAGCTGAGCAGAAACTGTCATTCAGTGTTCAACAGCAACAGCTATGAGGGCTTTTTCCATCCTCCTGACACCTTAATTCACTGCTCTGAACTTGTTTGCTCTTGCCAATAGCTTTTGCTCTCCTTTGATCTCAGTTTTGCTCTTCAGTCTGTCCTGTCTCCTCTCCGTTCTAACACTACACTGAATTTTCTTGCTTGCTTTGCTTGCTGTCTTTTCTTCTGAATATTTTCCTTCCCCACAAGCTTGAGTGCAGCACCCATCCCAAAAGTTAACTTTCTTATAAACTTGTTTGTTCATGAGAAATTATAGTAATTATTATATTTATAATTAAAATAAAACATGAAAAAATTGAAGTGATACGACAGCCATACCTTCTTCCAGAATATTTTCTATGCCCTAGAGCCTAGGACTGTCTTCAGGTAATTAAAAAAAAAAAAAAAATCACTTGTTTTGTAGGGGATGGTGTTTTGTAATATTTCATACTTGTTAGAAGTATGTCAACAAGACTTAATTAACAACTGGCTAGTGTCTGGAGTCTTGCAGCCTGTTAGGAAGTTCAAATAAAGAACGTTAAATCCATAAAAAACTCCAAACATGTAATCTCTCCAACTTCCAGACTTTGAGAGGGAAAATCCTTGTATCTTACAGCGTTCAATTCAAGTACTTTTCAGTACAAAAAAATATAAGATTCTTTAAAATTCTCAGAATGTAACTGTGCAGCAAAGGTTTTGCCTGAATTTCTTGACATTTAATCTTGGGATTGGGCCATAAATGTTTTAATGTCCACAAATAATCAGGTCTTTGCTTTATTTTGTTGTGAAAATAATAATGCTGAGTGACCTCAGTGGATGAGATGACATTGCCGGCCCAATGCCATATTGCAGAGAATGCCAGTTTATAGCTTGAACCTGCTGTTAGTGTGCTTGAGGGCTGTATAGATTAACAAAGAAGGAATAATGCTGTTTACTTCATTTACATCACTTTCTTCCATAACAAGATTTTCCTCTTCTTAGGGTAGGTCTGTACCAACACACAGTATTGCACCAGATGAATTCAGAGGTTCAGATGGTATAGCTGTAATTTAGCTGTAAAGTGTAACTTTGAGGTAATGCACAGGAATGCTTCTTGCATACTTTGCAAACCGGAATTTCTAAAATTTTGTTGCTAAGCCTTGAAAAGCTTTGTGCAAAACTCTAGATGTAACTTGGGCTTTTAGAAACATAGAGTAGGCTTAATTTCTAGTAAAAGAGAAATCAAACACTGCCAATTTGTTTCCCTGCTTGCTGTCAGGGTGGAGTGAAAACTGAGAAGAAAACATTTTCTTTTTATGCCTTGTTCTGGGAAAGAATGAGTTTCCAACTTTCAAAAATTTTCTAATAGCTGATGATCATTACTATTTTATTATTGGGACTGTGACTTACACTGGACAGTTCCAAACTTTCTCTTACATTTTGGAGCTTGGGGATAGAATAATACGCAGGACAAACCCATGTGAAGTATGAAGATTTATAATGTTGATGGCAGATTTTTAATGTCTACTGGAAAAGTGTACGTTCTGAAGCAAAAAGCCTGTTGAGTTACTAGCTACTGAAGTATGTCTTCACTTTTTCCATATCACAGTGCTTATCACAGTCTCATAGAAGAATGAAGGAATGCTTATATGACTGTCTTTGAACCAATTAGAAATAATTTAAATTAACAAACCTTTAATGTAATAACTGTGATTTTAACTGGGCCTCAGCAATGTAGTTACAACTGCATCTAATATTGAGCATTTATTTGTGTCCTCAGAAGTGTGGTGTATATGGCTTCTGATCAAAAACATTTAGCCAGTGTGGAATGGAAAAATGAAAAAAGACAAGTTAGGCAGAAAAAGATCAGCTGTTTGGAGGTGTGATATCTGTAGATGAGAGCCAAGTTAGGAAAGGGGTTAGCTATTGAAATAGCCAAGTTAAACAAGAGACACTTAGGACTAAGTAGTGTCCCAAAGGATTGATAAACTTTCACATGGGGAGTGTATGCGGTTGAGCCATTAGCCCCAAATGGTGTCTTGTTTAACTTGGCTTTTAAGATAACTAGCCCCTGTCGAACTTGGACTTCTCTGATGGTATCCCACCTTTACAGGGCTGACCTGCTTTATAACTTGGCTTTTTGTATTTATAAAATGGTTTTGATCAGATAGCACTCTTTTTTTGTTGTTGTTCAGAAGAGAATTAAGCTTGGTTTAGAAAAGAATGAAGTTGCAAGAGAGAATATATTAGTGTCGCATTGAAAGACAAGCTGATTTTAATAAAACACAATTGTAGAATGAAGGAAAAGGAACACAGCCAGAACAGGATTTTAACCCACAGCTTGCTCTCCCACAAGTAGGTTTTGTTGCCATAAGGCTGTGTGGAGAATAACTGAATCTATGTTTTGCATAATGGAAAAAGACCATCTAGTCCCTTAAATTGAATATAAATACGAATAATGACAAAAAGAAAGCTGATATTGCACAAGGGCTGAAAAGCATGAATCCGAATGTGTACTCATGTCTGTGCGCTGACACAACTGCAAGAAAATCAGACAATGTAAATAACATATGGTTTGTTTTTCCAACAAAAGGAGAGAAGGAAGGCAAGGGGGTTTAATAAGTTTGGCAAGTTGTCCCCTCTAAACTATCATAGCCTAGAAGGGACATTTTGTGTATCATTCCAATCCTACAGATGCATCAAGAGCCAAATCCTGCTCTTACTGAAGTCAATGGGAGTTTTGCCATCAACTTCACTGAGACAAAGATCTGGCCTTAAAAGAATCAATTCTTACAGTTGGAGTCAGGGCAGTAACAGATTTCTCATACAAGTTTTGTCCTGTGTGGATAGTGAAAGGCTCATTTTTTTAGCTTGGCTGAAGACACTGTTGTGACTCCGAATGGCTGGGGTGTGGATGTGTGAGCGTGTCTGTAGGGAGAAGCTCTCGTGGCGTTCTGTACATTTTGCAGGGCAGGGATGATATTCTGCTCTACACTGGTAGGATGCGGGGCGCTGCAGGGCCTGGAGCCCGATGAAGGGCTCTGACCACTCCTGTGCTATGAACAATTATTTATAATGGTGTTAGAGAACTCATAAACAGTGTTCTGTTCCTATGATAGATACAGTAAGTGGGTAACATGTTGTTCTCATGTAGCAACATATGCTTTACATAATTTAGTAATGCAGTACTTTTTATAGGCTTTTAGAGTAAAAACAGGAAGGCGTGTTATTCCACTCTGTTCCACAGCTCCTACCCAAGAATTTCTGTATTTGACAGGAAACGCAGTTTGTAGTGACACAGCCAACTCTTGTGCTTTATCTTTAGAGCAGCATCTTTTTAAGTTGTGTTACAATGCCCATAGAGAACCAAGCAATGCTGTCTTTTGTGTACAACCTTCTGTCCTTTGGTGCATCCTTATCCATAAGTTAACCAGAGCTCCGTTCAAAATCATCTTTGTCAAGCAAAAGTATATGGAATTGGTGAAAAGTAAAGGACTTTTAAAAACATTTTAACTTTCTAACATAGCTCTATATTATATGAGGTGTTTTTTTAATAACAAGAGTACTGTCCTCTTCTAAGTATTTGATTTTGGTTGAAAAATATGTTTTTTTAGTGTTTCTTCTGCAGCAAAAAGTGAAAAGTATATTGCAGCAAGCTGAAGAGGAAAAACACAAAATCCCAATGAAAATTTTATGAGGTTTAGAATAATGCCATGGAGTGTGAAGGAATGATAGGAGGCCATTGCAAGGCATAGGGGGGAAAAATCAGCAGTATTTTTACCCTGTTGTATAAGATGCCAAAGTAAACCTTCTTGCTTTATTTAGAAAGGGCCATACTGTAAGTTTGATTTATTTTCTTAATCTTGGTAGGTAAAACCACTGTGAGAGGTAAGGTCATGGGGTGACTCTCCTGTTAATATGCTTCTTGTTTTCTTCCAGGCGAGTACACAACTGCTACAAATGCCGTCAGTGCAGCTTCACAGCTGTTGACACTCAGTCACTACTAGAGCACTTCAACACTGTGCACTGTCAGGAGATGGACATCACTACAGCCAACGGGGAGGACAGTCATGGCGTTTCGTCTATCAAGGAAGAGCCAAAAATTGACCTTAAGGTCTACAGTCTGATTAATCCAGACCCCAAAATAGGGGAGCCCATATCTGACAGCATAGTGAAGAGGGAAAAGATAGAAGATAAGGAAGTGCTCAAGGAGAAAGGCTGGACTGACAGTCCCAGTGATGATCTTCGCAATGTAACCTGGAGAGGAACAGACATTTTGAGGGGGAGCCCATCATACACACAGACCAGTCTAGGCTTACTGACCCCCGTGTCTGTTGGCCAAGAGCAGCCAAAGCCTTTAAGGGATAGTCCAAATGTAGAAGCTGCCCATCTCGCAAGGCCCATTTATGGCTTGGCAGTGGAGAGCAAGGGTTTCCTGCAGGGTGTCCCAGCCGGAGCAGCAGAGAAAGCTGGGCAGCTCACCCAGCCCTACTCTGGATCCGGAGATGGCAAGACAAAAGACGAATCCCAGTCCTTATTACGGGTAGGAAACTTTTTTTTCCCCTCTTGCTTTTTATGATTGCATGTATGTTATGTTTGATTGTCTGTGCAAATGATTTCTTCAGGTCTGGAGTAATGTGGTTGGGGTTATTTTAGGGCACGGAAACCAAGAAAAAAAAAAAAAAGTCAAGGAAAGACCCAAATTTGTAGAGCCAACCTGGCAGGTAAATTTTCCAAAGTGTTCACATAAAGCAATCTACATATTGATGGAGTATTAGTAAGCTTCTGCTTTTGCTCTTTAGCTCTGACTGAATTTTGTTTAATCATTCCTGCTAATTGTGCAGGTTGGTGAACCATTTGAAGAAGGGAAGTTTAGAACCCCAGAAGGCTGCACAGCTGTTACACTAAAACAACTAATCACCTCTTAAATTTTGTGGTGGTGTGACAGTTTGCACTTAAGCAGGATTTCATATTACTACAAATCTAAGAATATGAAACGTGAGTTAAATATTAATAAATGTAGCCTTTTTTGTGAAGCAACATAGTTATATATCAATTTTTACTTTTGTCTGGTTGCCTTGGAAGCAAAGGAGAAAGAAAAAAAAAAAGAAAAGGAAGGCTCTCGTGATAAGAAAAGGCAAATATTTGTCACACCGAATAATTCCTAATTTTATTTTTAAACAAAGACATCTATACACGGAACTTTCCCTTCCATCAAGATGTGATTTTCGCACTGTAGAGAAAACTGAGGTTGGAAAAGATCTCACATTCTGAGGAGCTGAACAGGGAGACAAATAAATGCTTTTCTCCTGAAGTCATCACATGTTTTCAGGAGCTGCTCCCTATCTGAATTTATAGAAACTTGCGATAGGAGCAGTCAGTCTGCAGACAAAGCTAACTAGAATGGAAGTGATGATCGCTGGTTTCCTTTTTTGCCTTTTTTATAACAGCATTTATAACCACAACATCAATTAGGATAACATGTCACATGTATCGTAAAAAGGAAGATAAATGTTTTATTTCATGGCCTTCTAAGATTATACACAGGTATATCTGTCTCTGTACATATAGAAGTCTTAAAAGCTGTTTTAAATGAAGTCAGTGGTGTTAAAAATATTGCAGTTATTCTAATTATAAAATAGAGTGTCTGTAATTTAAACCCTTCATGCAATTTAGGGGACCACAAACTTCTGAACCTTAGTTATTGTTCTCAGATTTTAAGTGTATGAGAAGCAGTTACAGTATGGTAGTTTCCTTGTTACTAACCTGTATGTGTGCTCACTGTGGATAGGAGGATTATATTTCTCTCTTCCATTAGGAAATATGTATTAAAATACATACATAAACCCATGCAGCAGTGGAATTCCTGCTGTGTGTATGATGTTAGTTGCATCCCACTTCAGTTCTTGTACTGGTTCTTAACCATGTGCAGACAGATTCGCCAGAGGAGCCATTTAATCTGTGGTTTATCGGAGTACAATTTATTTTAATTTCTTTTCAATCTTTCAGATATTTTCATTTATTTTTTGACGGCCAGAGTATTAAAAAAAAACACAAACAAAAATCTGCAAAGGAACATGGTAGTATGCAAAATCAGCTCTACAAAGGTCTTAATTTGGTTGGTAGCTGGACCTACAATCTTAGTAAACAGTAGAGTAAAGCCATTATATTACCTGTTTTAGCCACCGCTGAATATAGAACGGGAAACTGTATACTGGCTACTTCTTATGCCCTTTTTAAAAATAACTTCAGATGCCTTTTTAAAGTCCTTATGCAAAACCACTTTATATATATATTTTTTTTTCAAATCAGTATTTTATCAATTTGGAAATAGTTTGATCATTTCTGGGTATGAAAAACCTGTATCTTCCATACTTTTCTGAAAAAAAAAAAAGGTCTTTTGTGTATTAACAGTGCATATAAATTAGTTTCTTGCATTGTATACAACCCTACTTTTCTTTTATAATGATTTATTAGCAGATTATGTTTACAGTGACTGATAAAACCATATCAACATCCTTCAAACAGGAATTACTTCTGTGTACACCTTTAGCTGCCATGCTCTTTGAACTCTATTGTGTCAAGGACTTGTTTGTCTGTGTCTTTTCCTTAGTGATAATATTTGAATTTTCACTTTTCTTTGAAAATTGGGCAAGTTGCTTTTGTCAGCTTGAATATTTTTAAAAAAAGTGGGGGAAAGGAGATCAACTTTTTTCATCTGCTGAACAGTCTCTAATCTTGCATATTTCATCATGCTTGATGGATAGAGAAAGCAAAATGAGAATTGGAACTTCTTGAAGGTAAGGGGTGATCTGAAGGACAGGAGACGTGGGAGTGTGATTCTGTGAGTGATATTAGTTCCCTCTTCTTTTCAATCTGTGAAAAAGATCATAGAAACCCAACTGCTTTTATTTGCTCTTGATTTAGTTTTCTGCAGACAGAGATATGGGATGGAGCCATAAATAAGAAGACAAAGCGATGGTCAGCTTGACCATAGGGAGCTTAGTGTCAAAGATTATCTGACATGCAGCTATGTATGCCTGGAAACTCAATAGGCCCAGGGAGAAATAAAAATTATTCAGAAAAGAATTTACCATCCATTCTTGAAAAAACTTAATTTTTGTAGTTCTCTGAAATAAAAAAGTGCTGTGTTGTTAAGCAAATCTCTCATTATTATTTACTTTTGGCTACATTTATTTTTCTAATATGAAATTACTAGTAGGAGTAGCGTTAGCTAAAAGGAGTAGCGTTAGTCTAAAAGTTGGTCCTCTCTGAAAGCAAAGCGTTAACTCAATACATCCTTCTAGTATCATATAATGAATTCTTATGCAAAACACTGTATCCAAGGACGACTGGTGACTAGGAAACAAAACCTATAATAAAATCACTGTGGACACCTTCATTTTTTCCCCCTGAAGATTGACACAAAGGAAGCCAAAAATTTGGGATTACTTAGTGAATAAACACTTGAGAAATGCACTGCAAAAGAAAATTCCTAACACATCCCTTTGGTTGTGCTGGCTATTCAGTATTTATAAAGTGGTTCTGCTTATTACAAATGATCTGTAATGATTTGACAGTAGCAGCAATACTGTGTGCTTCTAATTTTTTACTTTCTAGATGATGGGGGAAAGCAAAGCGGAGATAAGGTTTTTTCACATTTTTTTCAAATAGACAGAGGTTAATACTACAAGTTTTGAAGTCATTAGCATTTTGGTAAAATATCTGAGATAATACATGTCAACTGGAGGAGGGGTAAAAATATACCATAACTCACAGAAATTATTAATGCTTACAGGATAATTAATTTTTGGAAATTGCTTGGAGTAATTTTCAGCTTTGGATGTTGTCTAAGCCATTTATATGCTGTTTCTTGCATTCCTTCTGTACATGGTGGCCATAGTCCTTCCCCAGACTCTGTGCTACAGTAGATTGTTTGTGGGAGTCATTGAGGTAAGATTTCTTTCATTTTTAGAATCTAAAAGATCAAATTGCTTGTGACCTTTTGGGAGCTGGAGACGATGCAAACACACATGTGCAGTGGATGCACCTTTATCCCTGAGAATGCTTCCAAGCTGTATGTGTGTGTAACAGAATCTTTCTCAGGGGCTTGGTACACTTCTGTGAGTAGCTTTAATTTATTTTTCTTATTAAAATATTTCCAGCAGCTGTACTTAACAGTGAATCAGTATGTTTTTCAAATGGGAATTACCAAAAATGTACCTCAGCGTGGTACAATGTGGACATTATTTCTGCTCTTCCTTAGAGTAGCTGATTTTCTAGTTTAAAGATTTGTTGATACTGGAAGGTCTATTGAAATGCAAAAATGTTCCTTTTTTTGGGTAGCACACTGGCAGCCAGCAGACTCCAGGCCAGGCAGATTGTTTAATGCTTTGACAGTGCAGATCTTGGACAGCAGGAACTTTTTGCTAAACTGATTTTAAATGAAGTGTCCTGTTTTGGTCTGTATGGAGACTGCAGAATAAAGTTTTCACAAAATGGGGAATTGTAGCCTGAGCCTTCAGACCTATGCACAGGCCTAGTCACCCCACCTAAAGGTGTTGCTATAGATGTTGTAGTTCAGCCAACAGAGAGGCAGTAATAACACAGGTCAGTGTGTCTGTCCTGCAGGGTCACGTGGACCTACAGAGAGCAAGATTACTTTGTGTATTAATCAGAGTTCATGAGGGGATTTGTGTACCATCAAAGGGAGAGAGATTGTCACATTATTGCAAAAGTACTGTGGATTTTTATCAAAGGCATACTGCAGGCTGTAACATTAAATATATAACTGAGGTTATGTTCACCTTTGCTATGAGCTTTTTATAAGGTGCAAAGGATAAAATTGACTCTTCTATTAAACTGAGATTATTTTGCACCATAATGATCAGACTGTTTACACACTACAGGAAATCACGGCATTTCAAAAATGTTTTCATTTACTTTAAGAAGAGTTACTTTCGTTTTGTCTGTGATATTTGCGCTTGTGATATTTCATATGGTGCTCTGGCTAAAGCTGGCCATGCAGCTTTAAATTTGGGGGAGATAAAAAATTAAGAAAAATTATTTCCCCTTCCCTGTTTTGCATTCTCCTATGTTGGTGATAGCAGAGCTACTTTAAAAATAAGCAGTTGGTATGTAAGTATTAAATCTACATATAATTGAGTTAATATCAGTGTAGTAAATATCAGACACAATCCCTAGTGGCAAATCATCATTCTCCTATTATGAGGCATTGACTCCTGTTATCCACAGAGCTGGATGCCAACTAGCTGCAAAGCAGTGGAAATGCTGAGCTGTCCTTTTGTGATTTCCAAAAGACTTCTCTAAGCACATACATTTCTTGGCCAGAAGGATAACATACATTTGAGGTAAAACCTGCCTCTCTGATGCTGGTAGAAATGTTGCTGCTGCTGCCTTTAGCAGGAGCACAAGAAGCAGCCTGAGAAGGTTCAAGCACACAGAGTGGGGTCTTGGTTAAAATGTCATTTTTGATGGTCCCTCCAGGGTGACAGATGGAAATTTTTGCATTCTTTGGCACTGTGTCCCACTTCCAACAACCTTCTCATGGCAGCATTTAATAGTATATCCACAGAATTAAATTCAATGCATATAACTGTATCACACTTACGACATTTAAGTTGGTGTAAGTCTTGGATACTGTGTATCATCCCTAAGCAACTTCAGGAAAGAAAAAGCAGCCCTTTAAACAAGAAACATCTGAAATAGTTTCTCTGTAGCTGCATCTCATTTTTTTCCCATTTCCTCTGACTCTGTTAGAGATCTTTCAGGAAGTATTTATAGTCAAGGCCATTCATTGCCATACGGGTCCTCTAATTAGCTGAGGGGAACTCAGCAGGCGCTGTGTGTTACTAATGCGCAGAGCTCTGGCAGGTCAGAGAGCTGACAAAGTCTTTCATTTTTTTTAAAGGCACCTGTTTCCACAAGTCTCTGCCTGGGGAGTCAGTGGGCTACTTTTTTTTACATTTAACTACATCCTGGAAAATGGCAAGAATCCTCCAATGAGGAAAATGAGAAAATAAAGTTAGTACTTGAAGATAAATGGTTTTGAAGTTCTGTGTTTACCGTGCAAAACCGACTCGGGTAAAATCCCTGTGCTGGTGATGGGCTCAGGATCGAATCTAAAGTAACTTTCTGAAGGTTTTCAAGTAGTTTAGAAACAAACATGTACTTGGCTGCTTTTAGTAACTACTGGAACCAAACCCACAAGAAATTGAATGTTTTGCATTACTCATCCTGACAGTGATCAGATAGGACTAGAAAGTAACTTTTAGAAAAATGTTAACCTGCCCAATGAAAGGCATGTTTCTGGTTTTTGTGTGGGGTGTGTCTGTCATGTGGTGAGACAACCCCACCTCATCCATGTTTACCCACCCGGCAGGGCATAGGGTTTTCTTCTTCTTCTTCTTCTTCTTTTNTTTTACGAAATGTGGTCTGGAAGAGAATTAAGTGATAAAATCATTATTTGGGTGGGGCATGGTAATAATGCAAAAGGGCAGCAGCTACGTCAAAATCCTTGATGAAAAGGTGAATCAGTATGTGGAACAAAGGGCTGGGGAGATGGTACGGGCCCCCGGGCCATTGGGTAAGCAGCAGGGTTTATTGAAGTTGCTATGATCAATAACAATGATTCAAGCAGGGAGAACCCAGATAATTCTTGATTTAAAACAAGCTGCTGCATTTGGATAGATGAGATCGTAACGCAGATGAGAACAAAGGAGTGCTTTCTTGTATTGAGCAGAGGGGCCAAAACAGATTGACAATCAGTGTGACATGAAATTAGCTCAGTTTTATATGCTCCTTCCTAGTTCAGGTAGGAGGACCTCTCTTCTGCTCTCTCTGCTCTGGTGTTTGGTGCGCTGCTGGAGTAGGAGTGCGAAGGGTCCGTGCGCCGTTCTGCCCGGGTGCCGCATGCCTGCCCCGGCCTTGGCTTGCCGGGCGCAGATAACCCGGGGCTGCGGCAGCGCCTCCGCGCCGCGCCCGGCCAGGGAGCGGGGGACTGTCCTGGCAGGTTCCTGGGCACACCGCGCTTGGCAGCCCCCGCTGCTCTGCCCGGGGTGTCCGGGCTCAGAGGGGGCCCTGACGCTGTCCCCTGGCCGGAACAGGAGCCCTCAGTGTGCGGCAGGTCAGGGCAGGCCTCCCTCGGCCTGGGCTGGGGTCGGAGCTCTGCCCCTGTCGGCACCGAGACCGGCCCGGGCCCGCAGCCGCGAGCCGGGCACATGCAGTGAGGCAGTGCCTTTCTTGTAGGTGTGACTGGGACGGTTAGCAAATACTGTTTTTACCGTCCTCACATACACTCCTGATGGTTCTTTTTAATTTTAACTTGTGCTGACGGTGGCTGCAGGTCGGTTAAAGCAGCCGCGCGTGGGGCGCAGCTGCGGGCACTGCGAAGGCAAACGGTGCAGCAGCTCCCTGCAGCCTGAGCAGTTCGGAGCCTGGTTTGAAATGGGAATAGGTAAAGGCAGCTCCTTGCATGATGACTAAATTAAAGATTTAGTTAAGCTTTACCAAAGTTATGAAGAGTTAAGTGCAACTATAACCATTATACAGCCCTGTTATTATTCTGTGTTGCCAACAGTACTTAGCAATAGACTGTATACCCGAAGTGAAATGGAAGCTTCAGTTGTATTTAGAAACTAAGGATAATCTTTGCCAAACTGAATCCAATAAGAAGCACACGTTCATGCTTGAGGACAGAACTTGCTGCTAACATGTAGATTTTCAATGGAAAATTAAATTTCACAGATGGATGCAGGCAAGGATTGTACATAATTCTGTTTTTGCCTGAAGTCCCATGGAGCTGAACAGTGAAAATCTATGTGAAGATACCTTTAGCATCTGGAAGTGCAGAGTTGCTTTCTGTACAGAATTTCACATGATCGTTTAGATGTATTTGGTAATTAAAAGACAAAATAAATACACTCTTTTAGAGGAGGGATCTTACTATAGACAGCAAATAAATGTTTGATTTATTGGACTAAGAAGGGAGCATTGTAATTATAATTGATTTGAAGAAATCCAGATGCTATCCACAGCTGAGCAAATTTGAAATGGTAAGGATTTGTTAAGAGATTTATGAATAAACAGTGCACATACGTGCTGTGATTTTTGTCGTGGGGGTATCTAGGGCTAATAATGCAGCCAGTTAAAAAGAACAACTATGGAAAATAGTTGTTAGATGAACAGATGTGTACTGAAACAGAAATACACATCTATGTGTGTGGGGTTGTGTGTAAGACATGAAAAAGATTTTATGGAATGTCTTTTTGTTACCTTGGCACCCCTCAAAATACGCATTTACTCACCTTGGAACTAGTCTTAATTTTCAGGTCTCTAATGCAGCCCAGTTGATTTAGTGAACAATTTCCTGCTTAATATAATTAATTTACTTCTTCCACCAAGTTCTGTTTTTAAAGTGAGGCTTTATAGAAGAGAAGTGGCTCTTGCTGATGTTTTTCTAAGCACTTTTTTTAGTAGCATATATATTTTAGAAAATCTTAGTCTTTGTTGTACTGATACAATAATGTGTGTGTGTAATATAAATCCATAAATACATGTATTCCTGTTGCATATTAACATTATTTAGAGTTCAGGCCGGATATATTTTTTAGCATAAAGATGAGAGGAGGAATTTTTTTTTTTTTTTTGCATTGCGTACAGTATTAGGTTTCTGAAAAAAATGTGGTGGTGGCAGCCCAGGTTGTGCAGCACTGCAGTCAGCTTGTGAACAGCCGTGGAAACCTTTGCTGAGTTTGTGTATTCCTGGTCTGCCTGAGATATTTCAAATCTCAGGTTGGTGAATCATGTTTGTCCTAGTTAGATGGTTAATTTCCTATGATTTCTTGGCTACTCTAGACCTTCGTTTCCTAATTCTGTCTGTAAAATGGGAATTTCCCATCTAAAGGACAAGGGTGACGAAAGATGTGTTAAACTGTTGTGCAACAGTACTATGATAGTCAAAGCAAGAAGACCCAGATTCATCGGCATCCTGCATCGATATTGGTGGTTATCTTCTCTGAGTGTCATGACAGAACTTTTTAATGAATACCAATGAAAGAGGAAAGCTGAAAAAACTAATTTTAATTTTAACTTTGCTAAAATTTCTATTCTTTCCTTCAGCTTTGGGGGG